>JARYHS010013630.1:276719801-277093075 GCA_031002005.1 Vandiemenella viatica
ACCATACAAGGTATTTCAAGTCTAAACTAATACCGCGGCCAAGAGATATTACAGACCAAGTCTACCATTTCTGCAAATTTTTCTTTGTGCTAGATTGTTTCAGTTTATTAATCCAGTCTGTTCTGCTTATATGCTTCCTTATTCGCTTGAATTTCAGCCTGCACTTCATTACTATCAAAATTATGGTCCGAGTCTATGTCTGCTCTGGGTACGCTTTACAGTCTAGACTTGATTCCTGAATCTCTGTTGGACATGATATAATCTAGCTGATATTGCCTGTATCCCCAGGACGTTTCCAGGTGTATATTCTTCTTGCATGGTTCTATAAACAGTGTGTTCCCACTACTAGCTGATATCTTTCACAAAATTCTAGCAACCTGCTTCCTCGCTCATTTCTTTCTCCTAGACCAAAACTTCCTACAGTATTTCTCCTCTTTTCCTTCTCCACTATTGCATTCCAATCACCCATGATTATTAGATTTTCCTCCCTTTCACAATTGGATTAATTCTTCGATTTCAGCGATATACTTTTCTATTTCTTCGTCATCTTCCTGTGACGTGGCATATATACTGTACTAATGGTTGGGACGGGCTTAGTTTCTAACCTCATCAAAATAATCCTGTCACTAAATGTTCATAATAACACCCGTTTCCACTACTTTCTTGTTCATTACAAATCCTACACCAGTGACTCCATTGACAGCTTGAGTCGCTAATTATCCTGGTTCCCCAGACAGAAATCCTGTGCGTCCTTCCATTTAATCTCACTAATCCCAAACAACACATATACTAGTGGTTGTATTTTTCAAAACTTGTCCAGATGGAATAAATTTCACTCTGTGTGCATTCGTGGTGTCTAGTATTTCATAATAACTTTTCAAGTCCATGTTGGTAAATTTTTTGGTTTTTTTAAGAACAACAGTTCCATTAAGCCTTGAGTTCTTTCATATTCATTTCCATCAATCCGAATAACATCTCCATCTATAATCATAGGAGTATTTCCAATCATTAGCGAATCATTTTTCTTCCGGCACCGTACACCGAATCATAATCTCTTTCACTTCGATTGAGTGACTTCAAGAAATCTTTGATCATACCTGGAGGTTGCTGCTGCTGCTGCTGCTGATGTCGCGGAGGTAAGAAAACATTTTCTATTGTATCCGTCACAGGTCTTAAAGAATCTTTGAAAAATTTCTCAGAGTCGATTTGGCCTGTTTTCAATTCAAGTAACTTGCGTCGAATTGCATTTCGGGGCCTTTATGATGCCACGTTTAGTTGTTGACGTATCCATGTTTAAGCATCGAATGAAGCTTATGAGAGTTTATTGTACTATTTTATACTTGATAGTTAATGTTGCTGTAAATGGTTTGTGAGGTTGAGCATTTGGGATAAAAATAAGATGATCACCTTGCTTCACAAAGTTTATCCTTGCAGTTTTAATCCAATTCACTATTACATCAACCCTGCCCGGTTTGGCTACTGAGAGGATTACACCATTGACGGGAATTTCGTAATAGTTAAGACCGGTCTCTAGAATATACTGCACGATCTTTAATCAAATCTGTTACCGCAATAGTTATAACCATGGTAACTACTGTCGATTGTAATTCCTTCAGAAGCATTGCTGCATCGCTGGTTGCCTTGTCAATGTATTGTTTGGATGCAACATCGTCGTCGTCGATGGGGTCAGCTACATGTTTGAGTATTCTACCTTGGCAATCCAAATTACCGTCCTTTGTAAGAAGTATGTTTTGAGGTGGGTACACCAAAACTCTCCTGCTCTGTATCGTCGAAGTTCTCCCAAACTTGTCCATGGCTGCAATGATGATAGTACCTAGTGTGCTTGTCTATTTATTTAAAAACGAATCAAACCCGTTGCGGTACCGTCCATGATACATGTCACAGTCTTTGTCAATAACTGCAAATCCATGCTTGCTCGCATTCCAGCAAGTACCACATAAGTTCTTAAACTCGCTGAACGGCATATCTGTGTTCACGTGGTCATTATAAATGTGTTTGAGATTCATGTCGTCCTGTTTAAAGAGTACAATCAAGTTGGCGTTGTCTCTCACCAGCTGTTTAGGTATACGGCTGTATGTCTGGCACAAGTAGAAAGAGTCTACTGACCTATGTCTCCCCATACAAAAGTAATCTCGTATATTATTCTGCTTCTCACACGAGACATCGTCAAACACAAACACTGAATTTGGTAGCGCTTCACTAGGTGGAGGCACATTCTGATTATCGCTAAATGTTAAATACTTAATTTCCTTAATGGGTTTCAGTATTTCACCTAGCAACTGGTACTTTGGCTGGTACAACGATTTTGAAAACACATATACATTTTCAAATCTAAGCCCATTTGGGTGTTCCAGCAGGGACAGCACAAGATTGGTTTTACCACAGTTTGACGGTCCACAAACTATCGCTCTCACTGTCTCGGGGAACAGAGGTCCGTTCTTCTTCCGCTTGGTGCCGGCAACATCTGCATTACTCACGGGTAATGTTGCTTGCTGCTTGACGAATCGCATTTTGACAAGGTTTCTTTGCTGCACGGGGTATATATAGACGCGCGAATACGTAAAATCATTCAGTCGATAACAATGCCTCCTACGAAGAAGAAGAAGGGCCGTGGCTTCTTAAACAAGCTCGTCGACAAAATGCCATTTGAGGCACACATTCCAACTTACCAGTTCTGTGGACCCGGGACGAAACTTGAAAAACGTCTGAAACTCGGCCAGACGGGGATCAATCCACTAGATGCAGCATGCAGGGAGCATGACATTGCGTATGCACAGGGTGCCGACAGACGTAATGCAGACCGCATACTCGCAGAGAAGGCTTCAGTCAGAATGAAAGCCAAAGATGCAAAGTTCGGTGAACGGGCGGCCGCGTTACTAGTTAACGGCGCTATGCGTGCCAAGCTAAAGTTGGGTGCAGGGATTAAAAAGAAAAAGAAGACGAAGAAGGGTGGAATCCTCCCCTTAATCCCTATTTTTGCCGGATTGTCGGCTGCCGGAGCTCTTGCCGGTGGAGCCTCAGCCATCGCCAGAGCCGTCAAAGCTGCTAAAGAAGCAAAAAAGCAGTTGACTGAACAGAAACGACACAATGAAACCATGGAGGCAATTGCAATGAGGGGTAAAGGTCTGTATTTAAAGCCATACCGGAAAGATGGATCTGGATTGAAAAAAAAAAAGTCTGATCAGGCGTTGACCGATGACGATATACGTAGACATGTAAAGCGTTTGCGTATACCTCATTTTCGTGGTGTCTTCATGCGCGATGCATTACCTCAAAAAATTAGTGAACGTGAATGTGGAATTGTGAACTTGGACAGTGCTGAAAATGCTGGGACGCACTGGGTTGCGTACATCAAGTACAAGGATGGTGTAGTGAAATATTTCGATAGTTTTGGTGACTTACCTCCGCCATTGGAATTGCAGCGATACTTTGCAGGCAACAGAATACAGTACAATGTGCAACGACACCAGGAATTCGGTACGCACATATGTGGACATTTATGTTTAAAATTCCTGCATCAGAATGCATAACATCAGTCTTGCATGAACCTTAGTCGGGGTAACACATGTCTGTGACACTCTGCTTGTCCGGTAACAGTTCAGTCTTGAGCTGTGATTACTTTCCACCGATAGATTTGAGTCAAGGCGAGTATACGATCGGCTTAGTAGATTTTCAAACATACAACTCGATTCCGAACATTGATAAGTCAAATTGCAAATTTCATTACTCGAAGAATAAAGTGATAGATATTCCTACAGGATCGTATGATATTGACGACTTGGCCAGTTATTTGGCTCGGCTTACAAATAACGAGAAACTGGTTATTAAAGCAAACAACAATTCACTCAAGTGTGAGATACAAACACCTGTGGAAATAGATTTCACGAAACCAAACTCAATTGGCTCACTGCTTGGATTTTCTAAACGTGTGTTAAAACCGGGATTTCATACCTCAGACTACACTGTGCAGATCTTCAAAGTTAACGCGATAAGGATAGAGTGCAGCATATGTACGGGAAATTACGTCAACGATAAGCTGGGGCATACACTACACGAGTTTTTTTCCAACAGTACCGCCAGGGTACAAGATTGTAGAAGTACCTGCAAACGTCATCTATCTCCCCATCACGGTGAAAACGCTCAACAGCATTCACATTAGAGTTGTCGATCAGGACGGCAATTTAGTGGATTTCAGAGGAGAAACTATTACTCTGAGATTACATATAAAGAATGGGCGCTCGTTATAAGAAGAGGCAGACTCAAACAATTGTCAGTAGTGAACCGACAGTGAAACGGGTAACACCTGCTGAACCTACAGTGAAACGGCTAACTCCTGCTAACGTGCTCTTCCTACAGTCGTTAGGCTATACAGTTAAAAATCATGGATGAAGTGCTTGATATAACTTCCAGTGTGGAATTTGATGAGTCGGTGACGCGTAAACAGTTTTTGAGTCACCAACCACATACGCCCACAACATTTAATAATAATGATGAAATTCGGATACCTATTCAGAACCAGGATACATATACGCTGCCAGGGGAAAGTTTCCTGCATATTGAAGGAAGATTTCTCAAGTCAGATGGAACTGGGGCTACAAATTCAATTGTTACATCCAATGCGTTTGCGTTCCTATTTGAGGAAATTCGGTTAGAAATTAATGGAGTTGAAATAGACCGAAATAGAAATGTCGGTGTCACAAGCACAATAAAGACTCTTATTTCTGCTGGTCCTCAACAAATTGGTCTGTTGGAGAACTCAGGATGGGGGCAACGCGATCTTGGAAATGGTTACTTTGATGTATGTATTCCGCTGAGTATGCTCTTGGGTTTTTGTGAAGACTTTAAAAGGATACTTGCAAATGTAAAACAAGAACTAATACTTATTCGATCTAGGGACGATACAAATTCATATGTACAAGCCAATCCAAACCCCCAGAAAAGTAAATTCGCCATCAGTAAACTAGCATGGGTGGTGCCTCATTTACAAGTAAGTGAGAGAGAAAAACTGGCGTTGCTTAAGATTGTGGACAGTGGGAAGCCACTTAGAATTAATTTCCGAAGCTGGGATTTGTTGGAGTACCCGCTACTTCCTATAAGCAAAACTCAAATTTGGTCTTTGAAAACATCAACACAGCTGGAGAAACCTAGATTCGTTGTTCTGGGATTTCAAACAAACAGGAAACGAAATGAAGCATTAAGTGCGGCTTTATTTGACCACTGCAATCTTGCCAACGTCAAAGTGTTTCTAAATGATGTGGCGTACCCCTACGAGAACATGAATTTGGACTTTACGAAAAATCGAACCACAGTATTGTACGATATGTATGCAAGATTCCAACAAACTTACTACGAACGGGAGCATCCTTCACCGCTACTAAACCGTGAAGATTTTGTCGCTACTGCTCCTATCGCCGTAATCGACTGTTCACATCAAAATGAATCGGTAAAAACGGGGCCTGTAGATATTCGTATGGAGTTTGATAGCACTGACAATTTTCCAGCCTACACCGCCGCATACTGTCTAATCCTTCACGACCGTGTTGTGGAATACGTACCGCTAACAAGTGTTGTGCGTAAGCTCGCATAAAACCAGATAACGCCCATCATTGCCAGCCAGTATCATGCCGACCATCTTCCTGGACGCTCAAGGATTCAAGACGAGAGGAGGAGTATTTATCTTCAAAGAAGTTGCCGTCTGTGTAGTGCAATCAGACAACATTATCGCCACACATTGCATCTCTGTAAATTCACCATCACGTGGAGGTAATGAGCCAACAGTCAAATGGCTGACAAATAATTACCATGGAATACCTTGGACTGCTGCTGGTATAACCTTTAGCAAACTATGTACTATTCTACATGCAATCACAAATGAAGGATGACTCCATTATTTACGTTAAAGGACGAGAGAAGGCTCGTTGGTTTCAGAAGATTATTCGCAAGAAAGTCTGCTACAATATAGAAGATTTAGGATGCCCGCCTCTACATGAACTCAAGAAAAATAATTTGATAAAACTTTGTAAAGGACATTTATTTTGTAACGCTATATGCGCTGTTGAAAATGTATTTTTAATTGCCCAATGGTGGGTGAAATAAAAGATTTAAATAAAATATATACTATCTTATTATTTAATTAGGATAGGTGAAATGACAAAAGAAAAATCTGGTAAAATGATTTTATTCTTTACTGTTTACAATTCTGCATACATCATTAAGTACAATCAAATTTTTGTATGCAACTATTTCATTCCTTAATTGCCAAAGTCAATTGTAGAACTGTACGACACATGAATAGGATGAACGTTGTTGATGTGCATATCCATTAACTTCGACACTGAGGCAGTACATGTGTAGTAGTCACTCAACACTTTGTCAGCCAATTCACCCACAAACACCTTGTAGTATACTGATGCGATTTAAACACTTTAGTTAATAAGGTCCACAAACATCATATCCAGGTTCATAATTCTTAATTACAATATTATTTACATCACCAGATACTAACAAATTTTTATACGCAATGAGTTCAAGTCTTAATTGCGCATAATCCAATGAAGAACTGTATGTCACTTGAGCTACACGAACATTATTAATATGCATGTCAATCAGTTTTTGCACTGTAGCCATATTGAAGTCTCGTAGCACTTTATTAGCTAGAATGTCCACAAATTCAGTATAATATCGCGCCACCAAGTAGCCCCACTTCTGCTTGACGGTCAAGGCGTTGGTCACGGCCGGCTGCGCGTCGACGAAGTTCCTCCAAGTAGACTGGCCGAAGAAGACGCCGCTGGCAGGATCATCATTGAGGTGGAAACAAACAGTCTTCACCCCGGCAATCGTTCGGCAGGAGACGGTGTGCTCACCAAGCGAGATGCTGTCGGTGCCGGCGTTGAATAACTCGGACACTACGTCCAATACCTGGATCAGGACGTTCCATTCGTCGTATGTTAAAACAATTTTATTGTGTCCCACTTTTTCCAGAACAACAACAGGTTCAAACTCGTGTTTGGACGATAACCCTATCGTCAAACGTTTCGTATCACCAGCGTTGAGTTGGTAGACAGAAGAGAACAACATCACTAGACGGGACATGGCTGCAAACTGACGCCGGGTGGGGCTGCAGCTGCGAAGGGAGCGATAATTAATGGCTTCCGGCTGTGCTCATTCAATTACGAACCCGCATCCTGCAGCTGCATGGGGAGCGATAATTAGGGTGTGGCGCAGCTGTGCTCATTCAATTACGAACCCGCATTCAATTAGTTACCGGCACGTGCGCGGCGGGGGGAGCGATGTGTGGTGCAGCTGTGCGCATTCAATTACGAACCCGCATTCAATTAAACTCCCCTAGTTCCTCGGCTCCCTCCGCTCCAAGGCGTGAGTCAATTAGCATTAATTAAAATCAATTAGGGTCCCCCGCAAATCAATTAAAATCAATTAGTCTCAATTAAAATCAATTAAAATTAATTAAAATCAATTAAAATCAATTAAAATCAATTAACATTAATTAAAATCAATTAACATTAATTAAAATCAATTAACATTAATTAAAATCAATTAAGGCCCCCACGCAATTCAATTAAAATCAATTAAAAACTGAGCTCACACATATGTTTACTCACTACTGAAATGCTATTCCACCTGCATAGGAGTGTGTTTTTCGCAAGTGGCTTCTTTTTAATCAATAAAGAATGAAACTGAATTTTAATATGTCTATCTAGTAAATAGTAAAACACTAAAACCTAGCTTGTGAAAGACGAATCAGCAATATGAGACCATAACCACTTGTGAAAGCTACATTGCTATATTACACTTATGTAACAGTTTTCGAAGATTATCTTCCCCTCTGCCATCTATTTCTCATTCTATATTTCCATTTTTCTTATAGACTTTTTATTGAGTTCTTTGTAACCCAACTGAATACCTGATGATATAGGTTCTAGTAGAAGCATAAAACAGTTCATGTCCATTCGGACGTTTTACAACATTCATTCTGCTCAACGGGTTTATTACCAAATAATACCCGAGTTATTACAGTATTAAAGTTTAAAATGAATGTTTAATTTCGATGGAGCGCATGTCCTGGTGGAAATTTCCCTAGTCATATATTTACATCTACATCTATACTCTGCAATTCACAAAATTGTGGCTGGCAGAGTGTGCTCAGCACCAAAACTATTCTCTTCGCTCTGCATTCCAATCCCGAATGGTACGAGGGAAAAAAGATTCTATATAAGAATCAGTGCGGTACCTTATTTCTCTAATCTTATCTTTCCTGTCATTGCGACTCAAATAGGTTGGTGGGCTAAGTATTTCACCACACTCGTAAGTGAAAGTGGGAGTACACATGTTTACCAATAAGTTTAAATGAAACGTGCGTCGTCTATTTACCAGAGACTCCCAGCCTATTCTAGTAATCAGTTCTGTGACGCTTGCATAAGGACTGTAGCAAGCGGTCACGAATCGAGTTGCTCTTCTGTGTGCTTTCTCTATAATGTCAATCAACCCCTTACGAAACGGATCCAAAATGGCACAACAATAGTCCAAATGTGGACGCACAAGAGATTTGTACACTGTCTCCTTTGATTGTTCATTACGATTTTTCAAGATTCAACGCAGGAATCGCAGCCTAGAATTAGCTCTACCTACTAACGAATTAATGTGTACGTCCCATTTCATATTCCTTTATACTGTTACTCCCAAAAATTTCACAGAATCGTTCATATCAATAACTGAACTGTTTACCTCGTATTTCTGAACAATCAGATTATTTTTGTTAGTTATGCTCATTGTTTTACACTTTTTACAATTTAATGTAAGTTGCCACTCAGCGCACCATGCCAAAATAAGATCCAGATCGCGCTGAATTTCTAAGCAATCGGCCGAATTCCTTACTTCCCTATAAATAACATCATCATCAGCAAACAATCTAAAAATGCTTTCCACTTTGTCTCCGAGATCATTTGTAAAAATTACGAAAAGAAGTGGTCCTATTACACTTCCTTGAGGTACACCCGATGTAACATCTTGATTAGGATAACTTTCTCCTTCAACGACGACATACTGAGACCGACCAGATAGAAAATCCTTTATCCATTCACAAAGCTGACCCGATATACCGTACACTCGAAGCTTCGATAAAAGGAGGATGTGTGGCACAGAGGAAAATCTAAAAGAATTGCATCTACTTGTGAACCCGCATCAATAACTTTCATTACGTCATGTGTAAATAGGGCCAGATGTGTTTCACATGACCTTTCTTCCGAAATGCGTGTTGATTTGTTGTAAGTAAATTATTTTCATCTAGAAAATTAATAATGTTCGAGCATATAATATGCTCCATAACTCTACTAAATGCAGATGTTATAGATATGGACGGTAGTTTCTAGGATCACTTCGATCACCTTTCTTGAAAATCGGTGTTACTTGCGCGATTTTCCAGTCAAAAGGTACTTTTCACTCTTCTAAGGATTTACTGAATATATCTGACGGAAATAACCCATTTCTTGTTTTTATTATTTTTTATTCATCTAATTTTACCATTTACGAATTTTAATTTTAAATTCTTTCAGAATTTTTGGTAAATTATCCATCACTTTCATTGATAATTTATTCCAATTCATGACTCCCTTACCCACAAAAGACAATTTCCCCACTACCTTATACATGAAATCAAATGGCACCTTGTACATTCTCAGCACTCTCTTCACCCCCCTCCTCTATTGACTGTACCAGATACTTGTTGGGTCCGCTCTCGTTTACACACCCTCCAACTTATGTAACTGATACCCAAAATGTGCTTCCCAAACTACACCACCTAGGCAAGCAATGGTTTTATCAAACTATTGTAACCAAATTGCTTCGCTTCTCAATTCTCTGGTTCATGCTCTCATCACCCTTTCCAATAAATGAAGGATTTTGTAACCTTTTCATACCACTTGCTCAATGAGTCTGCCCAGCTGAGTTTATCATCAAATGTTATGCCAAGAAATTTACTCTTCAACAAACAATTCTATCTCCACCCTTTATTTTTAAAAAGAATCTGTTCCTATTGACTCTTATCATTTCTGACTCTTCAGTATTTTCCACATACCATGTTCACATAGCCAGTTAGAGACTCTATCCAAGTCACCCTGCAGCTGTTCACAGACTACTCTCATTTGAATCCTATTATATACTAAAAAATTAACCTAGCTGAACTTTATTCCCATTAGTCGATATTACCAGAAATATATGTACGGTTCTATTATAACGAACAACCTAATTTTTGACAGCAAATCATTAACACAATCATTCAATGGAATAATAAATAGCAATGGTGCCAGTACACTACCGTATTGCACTTTCATATTCCCTTTCACCTTTTTTTATACTGAATTCCTATTCTAACGCTTTGCTTTCTACCATTTAAGAATTTCTCAGCAAGTAAATTTTTCATACACCCCAATAGTTTTCGAGTTAATACCATTTTATGGCTCACTTTGTCAAATTCTTTAGGAAGATCTAGTGCTGCACTATTAACTGGGCCTAACTTGTTCATTTCACCCGAAATATTTTGCATGAAATCCACCAACTGAGATTCTCATGAATATCCTTGACTGAAGCCATGTTGTTCGATTTACAAACCAGTTTCTTTCCTCACAGACATTTTTAATGAAAGTTTTCAAAACGACCAGGAAAAGACATCCACGATCTTGGATTAATTTAGCGGAATTATAAGAAACACTGGCTACCGAAATCAGCGTTTTTACCGCAAACGGAAAGTCACAGACAACGGCAAGGTCCCGAACTCGCTCATTTTTTTCACTGTTTGAAAACGACCATCGATGATAGATTAACTTATGATATTCATCGGAATCAAATATATTACTTTAAGCCTTAATTAACAAGCTAATTTGAACATCGATAGGGATTCATTTGCCGTAGCTTCACTGTCAGGCACTCACAAAGGAAAACTATATTAGTCAATCGACTTAAAGCCTTTACAAAACATATATATATTTCTAAAAATTTATCCTAACTGAACTTTATTCCCATTAGTCGATATTACCAGAAATATACGTACGGTTCTATTATAGCGAACCGTTACAATTGCTGATGACACGCTCCTTCCAGTCATCACAATGACATGGATTTCTGCATGGATTTTTGACGACTATAGGCCGCCTATTTGTTGAATACCACTTATTTTCAACTTAAGTTCCACACAACTTCGCTATAAACAATGTTTTGTATACAAAATAGATAAAGTTTTCAGACTCAACGAAACACGTCTAAATTGGCTGTGCACTCCTCTTCCCCGTGAACTTATTTTGGAGGTATGCGAAAGAATAGAAAGAGCTGCAATATCAAAGTTTTTCGAAGTGCCTCAACTACGGAAGCTATTTGAAGAGGTATCGGTTCCAAAAGTAATTGCGACTTTTTCTGTTATTTCCCTGTCTTCACTGTTACAGCGATGTTTGCGAGGAAGCGCCGACCTCGTCGCCTCGCCTGGAAGCCCAGGTCGTCCCTGCACGTGGTCTTGCGGCCGATGTTGATAGCCGCACAGGTGTTTGCGCTGATGCCTATCAACGGCATCGCCGCAGATACTCCAGACGAACTCAGGTTCGCTCTGAAACTGTTGGACTGATCTATGTCGAGGAACACCTAAAATTTCCCATACCCTTGTAGCTGCGGAAGGAATGTTTTATGTGTGTCGTGTGTGTGTGTGTGTGTGTGTGTGTGTGTGTTGTGTGTTTGCTGCTATGGGTTTCTACAGTGTGTAGCACGCAACGTAACCCAGACGGGATTCATTTCTCTGAATTTAACGAGTATCCAGTTCTATCCAACCAGATTAAACTGACAGACATCAGAGGCCTTTGGATCAAACAAGCAGGAGTGGTTCCTTCACATAACTCAAACACATATTTGTCAAGAAAAAATCATCAAAACATTACCTTCTGTTTTCTGTACCTATTACAATTCAGCTGTTGAAATGGAACAGAATTATCACTCTCAAGTAAAACTTCTCCTTTAGAGTCAGTCAACAACCCGCGTTATTTATCCAGAAAAAAAACGCATCTAGAACTGATGTAATACTGTGGTTTTAATGTTATAGAGAAGTAAATAAGTATTTGAAAGTATTTTATGTCCAGACAATGGGCTCATGCTGTATCCGCCATCTAACATCAACCGAGAAATCGATATTGCACATCATAATTTTATGTAGTCAGCATGTTCCATTTCTCTTTCCTTCAAATTTAAAAACAGAATTTAGGTAAATCGAAAATGAGAGATTTTTAGTGCCGCCATAAAATATGAGTTTCGTTTATATATACATTGATTCAAAAGATATGTCACCGAACGAATAATAGAAGTAGCAAAGAATTTCAGCGATCAGACGTTTACTCGACAGGAGTTCTGTAAACACCGTGGTTTTTATTTATTCATTATTATTATTATTCATTATTATTATTAGTAGCAGCAAAACCCCTCAACAACGACGGGTTTATCGGAGTGCTCTTGCAATTAATTTCTTTTTAATTACTTACCTAAATAGAATTGTTATAAAGTAAAGATCAATGTGCTGTAATTTCTCGTCCCTTGTGATGTAGCAAAAAGTTTCACTTGTCAACTTGAATGACCCCAGTGAAAACGAAGTATGCTAAAAATAAATCTTAACACCTTACGTTATGCCACGTAATATTAGTTTTAATTGTGGTTTAGCCCACATAGATCACGATTAATTTGGAACTTCTTTCATTCAAACCAAGTAATGATTTCAGTAAAAAGAAAAAGCAACTGATAATTGATATGCCAATTTAAACAAAATTCATACTTTTCTTTTAGTGTTGTAGCAATTTATTTCTTAGCAATCGTTTAATTAAATTTAATTGTTATAAAATAAATGCAATTTCTAATGCCTTGCGCTGTAACAAAAGGTTTCGGTTGCTTTCCTGATCCTGGTTGCATTTGAAACCTAACCACATACGGGAGTAGATTACATAGTGAAACATGACGTCAAAACGTGACATAGTGCTTATGAATGCTGCTTAAATACTGATTATAACTAAATTCAACGTGCTTTTGCTGCGATAAGGTTCATTTTTTATTCTGGTCCATGCTGAATTTCAACCTAACCACAATCTCGGCTAATACTGCCGCTACAAAATCAAAGCTTTAATCACACGCGCATTGATAGTGACGTCATGTATCGCGACATAAACTTGAACCCCACATCTAAGCTAAACTTGCTGCCAGAAAAACGATACTTCAATTACACGCGTATTAATACATGTACTGTATCGCATTTTATTGGTAATAATGCTTCACGATATAAACTAAATCAAAAATCTGTATGATTTCTTCCATCTTCCCTTTTTACATTCGTGATTCAGATAACACAATCTTTGAATGGCTGCCACAGTTATATGCGGCTGAAATATGACATCAGTAAAGGAATTAAGGGGACTGCATCACTTTCGCCACTGCGCCATTTCCGTGATGGATGTCGCATAGCAAAAAATTTTTCACTTGTCCAGGCCGTATTTCAACCTAACCACAATTCCTATGACAAAACGGAACTGTTTAGGTTAAAATGATCCCTGTACCGATACTTTTTATGTTATTTTTGAAGTACTGATAGCTTTTCGCAGTTTCAGCATTTCATATTTCGGCATTTTTAATTAAATTTGTAATGAATTTTCAGAAAATTACGAACGCAAAACGTGAAGAGGACATATTGACGAACTGATGTAAATTTCAACAGGTTAGTACCAGTTCGCGAAGGTTCCGAAAGTGGTGCAGTCCCAGGAATTAAAAATAAATTTTAGCAACTTACGTCACTCCACATAATATTAGATTGTACTCTATGCTGTATAGTGGCGATCAGTGTGGAACACTTTCTTAAAACAAATTTAAGTAACAGAACACTCATGAAAACAAACTATTTTTTTAAATTAAATTACTCATACCCTCTGCTGTAACGTCCAGTTCTATTAAAATCTATCAAAACTGCAGCTAATATTCCGAAAATTAAAGCTTTTATCTTACATATCTGTGGCCAAAGATTTTAACGAATACTTTTACACAAAACGAATATTACGTAAATATAACCACCTAATGACTGATATGTCGATTTAATTGCAATACATACTTTCAGTGTTCTGACAATTCACATCTTAGTGTAATTCCTCGTGCCTTGCGCTGTAGCAAAAAGTTTCAGTTTCCATCAAGGTCCAGGTTGCTTTTCAACCTAACCACGTATTACGATAAACTTGCAGCCGGAAGAACAATACTTCAATCTCACGCATATTAATAAATGAACTATATCGCGTTTTAGTGGCAATAATGCATCGCGATAAAATTTGATCAAAAAGTCTTCAAGGGTTTTTGCACATTTCTTTTTTGTTATCCGTGATTCAGACCGATATTAAAACTTCTGAATGGCTGACACATTTGCTGAAATAATAGGCTCAGTAATATTACACAGTGAAAGAAAGGTAAATTAAAATAATCTTATAAACTTCTTTATGCTACGTAATATATTGTTTTAAGTTTAGTGTATGATGCATAAATTGCGATCAGGTGTAACTATTTCCGTTCAAATGAATTGATAATTTCAATAATAGGACACAGTTTAAAATATTCTTGAAAAAAAAAACTAAATTATTCATGCCCTCTGCTCAAATGCCATTTGTAATTCTGATCCATGCTAAGTTACAATCTAACCAAAACAATTGCTACATTGATGCTCGAAATACAAAGCTTTAATCTTGCATATGTATGGACAAAGAATTTAAGGAATACTTCTATATATCAAAAGAATAATACGTAGATATAAACATCTAATGTTTCGACTTTAACCCAATATATACTTTTATTTCAGTTTTCTGTCTGTCAATTTATTCGCGGATGCTTGGAAATATTCCACCACGGCGCCTTCCGTAGTCATCTTTTTCGCATCAAGGCGGTAAACACACTTTACTGCACATGCAACGGACAGGCAATACAGGACCTTAAACACTTATTTTTCAACTGTTCCAATTTTCAGCAACGGCAATCAACATTCATCAAGTCTCTTGTGCGAGCACAGCAGCCACTTCCAACTAGCATTACAGTACTATTCGCTACAAACAGCAACAAAACCTATTGTATCATCAAGGATTATATTAAGGACAGTGACCTACATATTTAATGTATCTATATATCTGCATATTTTTACATACTATTAATATTATTACCTTGTAACTTTACCAGGCTGACTGTATGGTCTATTCAAGACCTAAGGTCAAATAAATAAATTTAAAAAAAAATATTAATAGATACTTGACTTTTCATTAAGTAATAAGATAAATAAAAAAAATCATGTGTTGTTTTTAATCATTTTTTATGTATGAATTAAGACCAGAGAATGTTTATTAGTATCATCTAGCAAGGATATACTTTACAACTAGATCAGATTTTCCAGTTATAATGATACAATTATTACAATAATAAACAGATTTAGTGATTCACGTCTACAAATTCGCTTTTTTAAAAAAAGCACAATAAATTTAAATTAAAGAGGGTTACTCCACAGTTAAAAGGAAAAACTAAAATCTACGCCACCATTAATACTTATTACTACGGTGGTAGTAAACGGTTTAATTGTAAAACATATAACATTAACTGAAACGTTAAAAATAATCTTAATAGTACGCTACAGAATAAATATTGCACAATATAATACAGAATTCCTTCAGACATTACAAATTTCTGTGCCACTGACCAGCATAAAAGTCTTGTGAGTCACATTTATAATGTAAGGTTGTAACATACTGTTATTTATGTATCGTGGATAGACAGTCGTCAAAAATCAGAGAAAATAAGTTTCACATTGTAACATGACGCGCTGTCGCCACGTTACAAGGTGCATTTTTATTATATATGTAATAATATAAGAGTAATTTACATAACTCTTGGGCGACCACCTAAATAGATTTTTGTTGTAATTTTCTAAAGTACGCAAGATTCCAAGTGAGAACTGTAATGAAATGATGAACTGATACAGTGTATCTTGGTAAAGAAAATATTCAAGAATTATTGAGCTATGTAGGCTTGAAGCTAATCTTGGTCTTTCCGAATCATGGCGACGGGACGTCGCGGATTTGGGGTTTTGCCGGGCCACACACTCTGCTCCCTGGGGATGGGTCACTCACCGAGCGGGAAAAGCCTGCCGCCCGACACCCCCTCACCCCGGCGAACTTAGCCGAATATGTCCGACCTCTGTTAGATACTTTGGCCAAATCACATATCGAGGATATCACGTGACATTAGGTGCCGACCTGAAGATCCAATCAAAATGAGCGTATAACTCAAAATCCTGGGAATTTGTGTTTTATGTGAGCTTCGAGACTGCAAAGGGGCGGAGCGAGAAGTTTCCTCGTGGACCGAAGAGCGAGGAGCTGGACATTCTAACTTCGATCTTCGAGTCCAAGCTATGCGAGTCTAGTCTGAGGTGGACTTGGAAAGTTGGCTTCTCTCGCCAACTGCCGCCGTACGATTTCTGGCTGCCAGCTTGCCTTGATGGAGCAAGCTTATCGCAGCAACACAGCCGGTAATGCGACGACGCGCATTATAAGACCAGAGATGCCTGTAGCTGACATGTGAGATAGTCTCACATACCGTGGGTCCGCTGCAATCATCGCAGAAATCAGACGCAGAACTACAATGGTAACTTATTACGACCAAGCCATCTGATTGTGCATTCCGTGAAACAGAACCCTTAAACGACTTTGAGAGGATAGGTCCATGTTCTCACTTTGTAATTGTAAAAACCCCTGAGCTAGCGGCATAATTTGCCAGAACTAGTTATTTTCGAATGATATATTGTTCATTCTGGCGCCCATGATTTTCTTTTTTTAACTTAAAGTCACAGTATTATGATACCTTTGTCTGAGGTCGTCATAACTTGTATTTTTAATTGTTTCCAATTGTCATTATTTCTTGCATTTTGATTCTGAGATATATTTAAAAGTAAATATACAATTATTTGCTTGCGCATGACGGCTAATTGTAACTCTGAGCGTTGCTTTTATGATTTTGCCAATTTGTGTTAATGTTAACGGTAAATTCGCTCAGACTTGTAATCGCCAGTGATAAGAAAATAAATGTCATATTGTGACAATTTTTCCTAAATTCCAACTAACGTCGAGATTCTTGCAAAATTAATTTAATTTTCACTCCTTCATAAAAATAAAAATTAAAAATCCACAATTATTAATCATAAAGGAATGAAAGATAATTGTAACGGTAGTTTGCCCACCAAGGCACTCACCACATAATGCCGCCCAACGTGGGGCCAGATGAGACATTACTACTAAATGCCTGCGAACTTGTTGGCACTAATTCAGATTAATACAATTTGGAGCCCAAATTCAGAAAGTTTCATGGAATGTTGCACATGGCTTTTGGCAGTTTTATCATTCTTGTAGTCAATAGATATTCATACAAGATTTTATTTTGATGTTTCACTTATATTTTAATGCATAAAGTTCATTTTGTTTCAATGCATAAAATTTATGTTTCAACGCATTAAAAGAAGTTCATTTGTGTATTTCAATTGAGATGCAATACACTTTGTATTGTAACAATTTTGTGATCAGTTTAAAATTTTTAAATGAGTAACGTCAGTGTTGATTTCTTAATGCAGCTTCTAAGAAATTTAAAGACACGCATGTTTTGCCCATGTGTTTGAGAATAAGTCTGCTTTCATGGTGCTGTGTTGCATGATTGATCGTTGCTTTTCTCTTGCTGTTTTTTGAGGGGTATATGTATTTGTGTGTATTGAGATTCGCGGTATTTTTGTTGCTAGTGAATTTAGGTTTCGTCATTGCACAATTGCGGTGTAAATTCATTGTTTGTGTGTTCATATGAAGCTACGATCTCGTACGATAAAAGATTTCGATATGGAAGATCAGTCTGATAGGCAAAAATCTCCCGAAATCATGAACGATCAGGTTCAGTTAACGGAACAAAGCGGAATATTGGCTGCAGGGGAGGGGAACGTAATTTCTGAAGTTCCGACCCGCTCATATAGTTCGCAGTCTACTTTGTCACCACAGGAAGAAAATATGGAAAATTTTTCGTTTCCTGTAGGTGAGATGACACAGAATACGCCCGCACATTCAGAACAGACACAACAAATGACCCAAATTCCTGTAGAATCACCACCCCTATCATC
Source organism: Vandiemenella viatica (assembly GCA_031002005.1). NCBI lineage: Eukaryota > Metazoa > Arthropoda > Insecta > Orthoptera > Morabidae > Vandiemenella > Vandiemenella viatica. The sequence continues at coordinate 276,738,022 of JARYHS010013630.1, forward strand.
GCAATTACTGAACATGTTGATGGCTGCAATAGAGCAATCGAGCCAGAAAAGTAGCCAGCAATTTCTGGAATTAAACAAGCGTTCGGATTTCCTTAGCCAACAATTTGATTCACAAAAGGAGGAATTAAATAAGCGTTTTGATTCACAAAAGGAGGAAAATAAGAGAAATTCGGATTTGCTTAGGCAGAGTTTTGATTCGCAAGCTGCGATATTAACAAATTTGGACGGAAAAATATCCACCTTCCGTTCTGTGGTCATAAAAGAATTGTCCGAATTCAAGTCTGAGGTAACTAAAGTTGATTCTAAGCTGGAAAGGGACACAGAAGAAGTAAAAACTACCTGTGCTTCTTTGCAAACGGCCAACAAACAATTATCCACAAGGCTTGACGCCACCGACCTGTCCATTGAACAGATGCGAAACGAGAACGGCCAAAACCTAGGGCAAATTTCGGAATTTGTTCACGAGGTCAAAGACCATACGGAACAAAACCTCCGAAAACTTAACTCGGAGGTGACTGCCGTAGCAAATTCGGTCGAGCTCGTTAAGACGGCACAAACCGAGTTAAAAATGTCACTGGACGAATTTCTGGAAGCCGAACGTGGTAATTTTAGTCCTCCAGAAAATCCTCCGAATGCGGTATTACAGACTGCGAGTGAATCGGTTGTTAAAGTCACCACTCAACTCTGAGTCAGTGAAATTGTCAGTTTGTACGCATAAATATCTGAAATCAAGAAACACAACAATTTCAGTTGTCTTGGGTCCACAGTTAAGTGCAAACTGTCAGTAAAGCATAAGACACTTGTAGGGCAGGAGAGGAAGGATGTACAGTACATGTCGTTCTTGAAAGCCGGACAAGAGTTGGCAACTTTTTCAATCCTCGGAGAAATGCGAAATCAGTCTCAGAATTCACAGCCTATCAACATCGCGTGGGGTTTTTATGTCCGTAACTTTTTGTGGAACAATACACAATTTGTTCATTCCTTGCGGTCAGAAAAGACGCAATTGTCAGCTGGACCCGTTAGTAAGTGCGGTTCCAGGAATGTCATTAGCTGTCGGGCACAAACCGCCGAACGTCTGTGACCTTGTAAGCCCAAGCTTCTACGTCGCTCAAAATCCTGTTGAAAGCGGTAAAGACGAATATTCGCGACGCAGAATTATTTTCCAGAGAAAGATCCATGGACGTCTCAAATTCGTCTTGTAGGCATTGTTCAACAAGTTGTGTAGCGTGCCAAATACAATGACGAAAAGGCTGACTATGAATTGTCCGATTTGGATCATAAAAAAGAAAAAAATTAAATGTACAGTACACATTCTTTAAGGTTAGACGCCTTACTGAAATTTATCATGCTTGAAAAACGCCGATACCTGTTCCGCTAGTCTAAACCGTCTGTTTTGCTGGAAAGATTAGATAAACGTAAAATCAAATAAAATTCAAGTTAGCAAATTTGCACTTACAGTTAAAGCTACTTAGGATATTTCCATATTCGGAATTATTAATACTTATTTCGCTATTCCGAACTTTATATTTTGTCCACGTGAAATATTAATAGTCACTTTTGACTTTCACGCTGTTAAATGGACGTGATTTGATAAAAAAATCTTTGAAATATTAAATGTTTTCCTGAGCCAGATAAATTGATACGCACTCGCGGAAAATGAAGCGCCATTAGCAAGCACAATTTCTTGTCTTCGCAATCACAATGAATCTGATTGTGATATGCTTTCTAAGATGTATTCTGTGACATAAACGAAAAGGGTTTCAATATTTTGTGATGCATGAGTTCGATGTAACGTTTTACCTTAGGTAGTTGCATTATATCTTTCCTGAGCAGAAGTGTACAGCGAGCGTAAAATCGCTTTGTCTGTGTTGATCGAAGATCGCAAGTTATCTCATCAACGTATTTTACTTCTTTGTTTTTGTGTATCTATCTGTAAAGGGTGGCTAAAGTGCCGTATATAATGCCCTATGGAACACGAAACCTTGCCAGAAAGATTTGTATTAGTCATCACAGAAATTAGGAATCATAAGTTGAAGGATTACAGATACACAGGAGAGTTTTCACAGTACCTTGCTGTTATTTTGCTAACGATAGGGTGAGGTCGAAGAGCAAAAAGTTAAAGGCGACTGCGTTTGTGAATGGCTAAAAGGAAAAATTTTATTTACGGGATATATTCAATAATTCAGCTAACTTTGCAAGTTAAAATAATTATCTTTGATGCTAACTTCAATTAAAAAGGAATTTTGTATATGACAATTGCACAGATGGTGAAGACGTGAACAAATAGATTATTGGCGATATCGAAGTTTTTCTGCTATATTCCGGGCCTTATTCGGTTGCCAGAGTGATCTCGAAGAATTGTTATATGGTGACGGACGGACAAACCGTGATCGGGCCTCATAACGCCCGGAACTTAAAGCCATTCCATATATCGTAACGGTATCGATAAAGCAGCGGGAAACTTTTCTGTGCCCGTTCAGGTCGAAAGACAAATATTTTGCTTCAGAAACAAAATTCTGGCGCATCAATGAAATCAGCTGGAGGTAGACGACAGAATGTTGTGTAACCCAGATACCTGGTTGTCAGCTGAGCCCATTAGCAAGGCTAAGGGATCCGCTAGTACAATGCGTCTTCCGAGAATTTTGTCAGGGAGCGCAGATGTTGGACTTAGGGTCATCACTGAGTGCCTAACGTTTCACGTCTCGCATCAGCGTTTTATCGCATTCAATAAATATGCGATGAGCGTGTATTCCGAAAGGAATTATGCGATAAAAAGAATCCACGGACGCCTCGTTCTAGCGGTATTTTGCGTGTAAATTGTATAGTATTCCATAAATTAGATTAAAACTATTGTTGGACAGCATACATGTAGCTCAGAATTGTGTGCACTCAACGAAAATTTCAAGATTTATATTTTCTCTTATAGATAAATTCATAGTATTCTGCTAGCGTGAAATCTCAAAATTGCTTTGTATTGGCAAACGGAAAACCTGAGATCGGACCGTTCTATGCACAAAGCTTACAACCTTTTCATACAAGCTAAAGGAAGCATGTGTATAAAAGGAAGATATTCGCTAACTGGGATGGATTTTCGGCATAAAACGTGGAGTAGACGGACATGTTAAGAGGGTTATAATAACTCCTAAATAAAAGAAAATTTTATTCTTTGAATGTCGAGATAATCTCGAGTCATCAATAGACCCATTGTGAAGGAATCGTAATATTACTGAGGAATGATAGTTACGCTATTCATTATCCTTTCATTTTATGGCGGAATGGTTATGTTTTGGGTCCGCTTGTATGCCAAAGATGCTACAGCGACTTTGGTTGACGATGACGAAAGGTCAAGGTCAAACCGCATAATATGTATAAATGTCTCATAGGGGAATGGTAAATTTTATAGAAATTCCATTACATATACCCATGAGCAAATACAGTTTCCTTTCGCCATGAAATTCGCAATCACTTCACAGACGGTATATTAAAAGTTAGAGATGTCGACCAATGAAAGACTAATTAGGAGACCACCTAACATTCAACCAGTAAGGTTCATAATTTACGTAACACACGAAAACATGTACTTACATCGTTCATTCCACACCACGTTGAATTATAAGTAAATGCCGCGTCATTCAAATCCAAGATTACAGTTGGTGATATTTGACCATGAACATGAACACATCTTCTCTTGAAATGCTTGTTGAATTAACCGTCGGTCATGACGCAAATCACGTCACCGAATCCGACTAAACTATTCCGTTGTTTTGAGATTAAAACCGCGCAATGTAATGAGATATTTTACGCTCACCTCTAGCATCTTAATGGATGTTTGTTGAAGGCAGAATTATTTTTATGCACATGAGTAAAACATCACGCTAAATTGTAAATACAATGTATAGTTCAACCACTTTCTGCATAAGTGTTCTGACAATGTTTTGTTTTATTAATGTGTTTCATTTTATTAATTTAATGATAAGATTTGATACAAGTTATCTTTCAAGATTATTATTTAAACATGTATGTAAATAATTTATTTTCATGTATATTTTAGTATTGTGCTTAATATAACTTTGCATTTGGGAAGGCTACCTGAATTCACGTGCTTCTGTTTGTAAAGAATTGTAAAACGGCCAAAAGGACATATGCTCCCGTTATATAAATTCACCTTACAAGGCAGGAATACCGATGGTTATTGGAATCACATTTAAAATTAATTAATTAAAAATGCTTCAGTTTTTGTTGAGTCACAATGGAGATAGAATTAGGTAGTTAAAAATAAAATTATTCTATCATAATTTCATTTTTCACCAACGGACGGCTGTCGCCACGTTACAAGGTGCATTTTTATTATATATGTAATAATATAAGAGTAATTTACATAAATCTTGGGCGACCACCTAAATAGATTTTTGTTGTAATTTTATAAAGTACGCAAGATTCCAAGTGAGGACTGTAATGAAATGATGAACATACAGTGTATCTTGGTAAAGCGAATATTCAAGAATTATTGAGCTATGTAGGCTTTAAGCTAATCTTGGTCTTCCCGAATCATGGCGACGGGACGTCGCGGATTTGGGTTTTGCCAGACCACACACTCTGCTCCCTGGGGATGGGCGGTCAACAACTTCACTCGCCTGGCGGGAAAAGCCTGCCGTCCGAAACCCGAATGTTCTCTCACCTCGGCGAACTTAGCCGAATATGTCCGACCTCTGTTAGATACTCTGGCCAAATCACATATCAGGGATATCACGTGACATTAGGTGCCGACCTGAAGATCCAATCCAAATGAGCGTATAACTTAAAATCCTGGGAATTTATGTTATATGTGAACTTCGAGACTACAAAGGGGCTGATCTAGAGGGAAGAGCGACGAGATTCACTTCGATCTTCGAGTCCAAGCTATGCGAGTCTTGTCTGAGGTTGACTTTGTAACAGCCCTAATACCTGTATTTTGAATAGTATTGGACTGTGTGAAATATTTGTAGTGAGCTAATGTTTGGTTGAAAGTGATTTGATATATTTATTTTGTAAATTCTTGTAAATAAGTGTATATAGACTTTGTTTTAGGTAAGAAAATTATTTAAAGACCATTTAATTTGTTTAAGAACCGAATGATGCAAGAGAATTTACTAAAAGTTTGTAATTCCATGTATTACTGTAATTTACGATGTCTACAGGACGATTTTCTACCGTTTGAAAGGATTTCTGTAAATAATTTTGTATTTAAGTATCTCTACTTACCATTTCTAATCATTTTGTAATGTTATTAATTAATTTTGTATCAATTCTGATTGTTTTTAATATGTTTGATTGTTTGAGTGATTGTTAATGATCGAGAAATATCGGGCGGATGCCTTTGAAGAATTCTCGTAATTTCGATAGACTCTATATAAACAGATCGCCTGGACAGAGAGTTTAGTTTGCATTAAGTATTCATTCAGTGTTACAGAGACATTCATGCAAGTCAGTATTGCATCTTTGGATTGTAACAACTATGCTTGTGAATGTCGCAGACTTGTTTTGATTTGTTCAAAATAAACGAACATCTCAACATACATTGTTTTTTGGTGGACTTTTTTAATTAATTAAAGCAGTAATTAACCCACCAAAGAACCTTAACATGGCGACCGTTGACATGACGAGAAGTTCTTAAACATCTGTGGGATGTTATCTTCTAAAAAGAATCTGCAGAAAATTGCGAGGAAATTTCGACCGGCGACGACACGGATTTGACGGCCTAAGGCGGAGATTTTTCATCGGCAATCGGCTGTAATCTTCCGACGTCGAGTGGATTTCCTTCGGCCTCAAAATCGTCTTCCTACAGTGAATTGTGAAAAGTGTGGTTGTACCAAAGTCTGTTGTCAGAGATGATTGGAAGTTTGTGTTTCTGTATGTATATAATGAAGCTTTGTGAAAATAGAATGTAATATTAAATGTGTATACAAAAGTTGAAGAAAACTGGAAGGTTAGGGAAAAAGTAACTTACATGGTTCTGGGTTTCCAGGGAAATCCTGGAACCCACTTATGAGAATTAATTGAAATGCATGGTTTGGGGAGGGGTCAACAGTCTGTAAATATCTAATTCTGTAAATAAGTTTGATTGAATTGATGTATGTAAATAGTTTGTGTGAGTACTTAAGCTCAGATACAGATGTAAGCATTTCAATGTATAATTTGTGACAGTTTTGTGTAGAGACTTTTGATGTATTTTCATGATGTTGTGACTTTCTACATTTTGATGACAAATTATCAGCTGTAAAATGTAAATAGACTGTTGTCATAAACAAGCAGACATCAAGTGTGTAATTTGGAGTGAAAATAATTGTAACTTAAGGTGATGGCATTGAACGTTTGTTGTGTAAAAACAATAAATGATAAATGATTGGACCTAAAAAAGACAATTATTGTAAACAAAATCAGTGTCATGGACTATGTGCAGATGTTGTATGTAATGAAGAATTGTATTTGTTCATTGTAAAAGTCATTATGGTTGACTGATTGTAATCTGTACGTGTCTGCATTGTGTATACATTCAACCTGTTGAGATTCGTGACGGATTCAATCAATTTTATCTGTGTAAAATTAAGTGAATCCTGGGGACGGGTTGTAACAGCCCTAATACCTGTATTTTGAATAGTATTGGACTGTGTGAAATATTTGTAGTGAGCTAATGTTTGGTTGAAAGTGATTTGATATGTTTATTTTGTAAATTCTTGTAAATAAGTGTATATAGACTTTGTTTTAGGTAAGAAAATTATTTAAAGACCATTTAATTTGTTTAAGAACCGAATGATGCAAGAGAATTTACTAAAAGTTTGTAATTCCATGTATTACTGTAATTTACGATGTCTACAGGACGATTTTCTACCGTTTGAAAGGATTTCTGTAAATAATTTTGTATTTAAGTATCTCTACTTACCATTTCTAATCATTTTGTAATGTTATTAATTAATTTTGTATCAATTCTGATTGTTTTTAATATGTTTGATTGTTTGAGTGATTGTTAATGATCGAGAAATATCGGGCGGATGCCTTTGAAGAATTCTCGTAATTTCGATAGACTCTATATAAACAGATCGCCTGGACAGAGAGTTTAGTTTGCATTAAGTATTCATTCAGTGTTACAGAGACATTCATGCAAGTCAGTATTGCATCTTTGGATTGTAACAACTATGCTTGTGAATGTCGCAGACTTGTTTTGATTTGTTCAAAATAAACGAACATCTCAACATACATTGTTTTTTGGTGGACTTTTTTAATTAATTAAAGCAGTAATTAACCCACCAAAGAACCTTAACAACTTGGAAAGTTGGCTCTCTCTCGCCAACTGCCGTTGTACGATATCTGGCTGCCAGCTTGCCTTGCTGGAGCAAGCTTATCACAGCAACACAGCCGGTAATGCGATGATGCGCATTGTCAGACCAGAGATGCCTATAGCCGACTTGTGAGATAATCTCACATATCGTGGGTCCGCTACAGTCACCGCAAACATCAGACGCAGGACTACAATGGTAACTTATTACGACCAAGCCATCTGATTGTGCATTCCGTGAAACAGAACCCGTAAGCGACTTTGAGAGGATAGGTCCATGTTCTCACTTTGTAATTGTAAAAATCCCTGAGCTAACGGCATAATTTGCCAGAACTAGTTATTTTCGAATGATATATTGTTCATTCTGGCGCCCATGATTTTCCTTTTTTAACTGTAAAGTCACAGTATCATGATACCTTTTTCTGAGGTCGTCATAACTTGTATTTTTTATTGTTTCCAATTGTCATTATTTCTTGCATTTTGATTATGAGATATATTTAAAAGTAAATATACAATTGTTTGCTTGCTCATGACGGCTAATTGTAACTCTGAGCGTTGCTTTTATGATTTTGCCAATTTGTGTAATGTTAACTGTAAATTCGCTCAGACTTGTAATCGCCAGTGATAAGAAAATAAATGTCATATTGTGACAATTTTCCTAAATTCCAACTAACGTCTTGCATAATTAGTAAATTTTCACTCCTTCATAAAAATTAAAATTAAAATCCACAATTATTAATCATAAAGGTATGAAAGATAATTGTAACGTAGTTTGCCCACCAAGGCACCCACTACAATCTTTAATCAAGAATAGAGTGAAATACTTTTGTGCTGATTACAGACAAATAATTGAATGGTAGAAAAACTTAATAAAATATACATTTTGTGTAGCTGACAATGGACTTAAAATTGGAACTAGTATTCCAGTGTCGTCAGTGTTTACCGTTACGCTAAAACAAAATAATATGCCCTTTATCGTTGCAATGGAATTTATTCTTACCGTTGAACAGAATGTAGAAGCAAATTAGCTTTTACACACCAACTATCTTAATTCTTGCTCGGAATGTTGGTTAAAACACTAATAGTCCATAGAAATGAATTAATATACTTCGCACAGAAACATGAGATTTACTATAATATGTGGTGCATTAGGTGCTTGTATAAGAGCTATCATTAATGATTATAAAAATACTAGCAGTTACCCGCGACTTCGTCCACGTTGAAGAGCGTTGTAATATAAGATTTTCTTGAGAGGTTTGGTTGATCAGTAGTTAGGGCGTCCAACTGGAGATGGAAAAGTCCCCAGCTTGAATCCCAGTCTCGGAGAGGATTTTCAAAGGTCCTTGAGCTCGACATTCACATCTGGCATAGGTTGTGTGACGTGAATTACGCCACAATGCTCACTTGTTCTGATTCCGTGTTGAACTGTGGGACCTCTATGTCCGGTAGGATTACTGGGTTACGTTAAGAGGCTACGAAAAGGACTGATTGCGGTCTAAAACTACATTCAGCCGCATGAACTATGTCGTCAGCTTCATGATAGTTAGTGAGGTAACGTAATTAAAAAAATTATACTAAAATGCTTTTAACTTACAGTGTACAACGGAAAGTCCACAATTCTCTACGGTCGTTAATATGGCTGGTCAAATTTACATCGCGATAAAGTGACTTTTATTGCTCGTGATTTAGTAAGGTGTATAATGAAATTAATTGTGATAGTAAATTATGTTATACTAATTAGGAATTTTGATATAGAAAATTTTGTTACTACTCGAAATGTAGTTCCAGAGCATTTAATGTGCTGAGATGTGTTCGTATCGTTTGATTTTGTAGCGGCAATATTAGCAGAAATAGTGGTTTGGTTGAATTGCTTTCTGTACCTGAATGTTTTTGGTTCAGCAGAAAGCAGAAGGAATTTAGTTATTATTAGTAATAAGTAAGCAGCTTTCATATTATGCTCCGTGCAAATGAGGTGTATTGTGTTGTAAATGACTTCCAGTGTTACTTCATGAAACAATAAGTTTATACATTAGCCCATTGAATACATTCGTTTTAAGTGTAGATTTCGATAGATATTTGCAGAATATTGAACAGTAAGTAAAAAGCAGTACTATTTGTACAAAAATTCTGAACGAAAAATAAAAAGGATTAGTTAAGTTTTAAATTTCGGCAAAAGTAATTTGTAATGCAGAGACTGTGTAGTAACAAAAAAGAAACAGGAAATAAATTAAACCGAGATAGAATGGAATCCGTAACATTTTTATAAATACGACCTTTCGGGCACCGGCATTTTGCACTTTTAGTAAATCGGCTTTCGTGCTGGTATACTCATAGCATTTTACTTTTTTTTTCCAAGCTCTGATTTTTCATATTTTGTATGACGCATATATTAAGATCGAAATTATGGTGTAATATTTGATATGTCATACTATTTTATGTACGCAAATGAAAACATCTCCTTGCGAACTTGACAACAGTACCTACCTTTTTTTAAAAAGATTTAAGGTTAAGTACAGATTTATATTTCCTGCTTCCAAACTATTATTTGTCAAGTGCATCGTTTTTATGGCTTTTAAACTAAACACAAACTTGCACATTGTCGCGAAATAATCGCGGGAACACTTAGTTATGTTAAGTTGTGCAAGAAGCAGCAAGACAACGTGAGAGTATTGGTGTAGGAAAAATGCCGTAGCGATACGAAACCGGAGAAACACGGGATATTTGTAGGAGAGCAATATGTAGTCAACAAGAGGCAACGCGATAACATTAAAAGTGGGGAAAGCAGAAGGTCGGAGCGAGGGTGATAGGGCTGCGTGTTGACAGCAGCGGAGGATTCCATTAACACGACCCGACCCGGAAGCCTACGTGACGGGAAACACGGAAGTTTCCAGAAGGACAGATAGGACTGATGCAAGAACGTAAACAAGCGACCAACGCCACAGAATGTTCTAGAAGGTTAAGAGGACACAAATAATGTCGTCATTAAGAAGTATAAAAGAAGGTGGCTGGGCCACCGAGAGCCAGAGTAGGACCGACCGCCAGAGTGTGGGGTCGGAGCTGACCAGTGCGGGGCATGGCAGCTACTAGAGAGTAGGGCGGAGCAGTAACAGAGCAGGACTGTTAGATTAGGGCAGCAGCAGAGAGTAGGACGGAGAGACAGACTAGTGCAGGGCACAGTAGTCGCCGTCAGTGGTTCGATGCTCAGTAGCAGACTTCGATGCTGGTTTAGGACTTAATGCCTCTGGAGTCCCATGGACGGTAGTCGTAGGGAAACTAAACTGGTTAATCCCTATGGGAGATACTTTTCTTACCGAGTTTATTTAAAGTTGATGCGGTGGATCCAGTTCCTGCTGAAGGAATTCCCTGAGTTGGAAATGTTGGAGGAGTAGTACCTTGTAGCCACGCACCTCCCTGGGATTTAGGTCTAAAAGAGATGTAAGTCGGTCTTCGTGATCTGCAAGCTTGGTCTTTGTAATTTCCGCTTGTATGAGTTTTTATTTCTATCAGTACCCTTCCACACCGAGTTCCCTTGTCTGAAAACCAAAATCCACTTATTTCTGAGACTTCTAAAAGGTAACCTTAGTCTCACCTGAGCTCCTATCTTCCGAACCGCTCGCGGAAGTAAAAGCCAACCAGGACGCAACAATATGTAAGAAGGTTTTTGCTTTTATTTCTGAAAAGAAGTGTTTGCAATTTACGTAAAAAGCAAAGAGTAAACGTGGCACGGCTATCTACGAAGTAGGAACTCTTTTTTGTTTGCGAATTGTTATTAATGGCAATTTCTAAAAGAACTATGCGTTTTTGCGGGATAAAATCTATCCTATGTCACTTCGCCCGCAATTAACTGACTTCATGACAAATTTCATTTAAATATGTTGATTTATTGAGGCGTTATTGATTCCAAAAGTACATCCAAACACACATCCGAACTTTCTCGTTTTCTCATTTATAGATATATAGATAGATTGCTTCAGATATTGCCAACGATAAGTATGTCTAATTTATCGTTCTTGAACTGTTGAATGGAAATTAAAACTGTTAAATTTTGTGATGTATGTTGGGAATAAAGACTCAACTAATGCTGTTTGGTCCTCTCTCGTGCCTGAATATAAGGTTGTATTCCAATGTATGAGCTTAACATTGATTATTTAAACAGTAGTCCATGTATCCTAATTATAAGGGAAAACATTGAAACATGACACCTGAACGTCCTCGCACTTAACATCACTCACCCTGCCAGAATGAGTCTAACATCAATCGATCTCGTAATCAAACAGGAACACAAGACTGCTTATCATCTCCATGTGTCTCAGAACAAGACATTGTACAAAAAGATACACTCTAGAAACCAAGATCTACAAAGCAAGAGGAATAATTAATATAAATTTTTAAAGTTTTAATCCGAAGATTCTATGCCGTTTGGAATGAAATTTACTCACCGATTGCTGTTATAAGGAAGTCATAAAACTGATACAAATGATTAGTAAACTCTATCGCAGAGAAACCTCATGCATGAAGAAAGTCAATCTTCCTGTGGCACTATGAGGCTAGCTGAAGACAACTGATGATCGAAAGAGACTCTGTTAATCGATTATAATGTTTAATTAAATCCAATAGGCAACAGCTGCCAACAATATGGAAGAAAGCTATGGAATGAAAAAAAACTGAATCTTGACTTTGCAAACCATCCCTAATGTATTCCATCGTTTCACAATCTTAATGGGCTTTGTGGAATTTATTTCAACAAAGATACGTTAGAACCCAACACTGGTTGCACAAAATTAAAACACTGGATTTCTTTTCTTCAGAACAGTACCTCAAAGCAGCAATATTTTTTCTACCCACAGTTTTCTCTTCCCAAATATTTAGCTCTTAACCTAAATTAACAAGACTGGGGGATTATAACTTAGCCGCCACATAAATATGCTCCCAAGGAACGTCTAAACATACCTGCACCTCCCGAGATCACATTACTTTGCTGTTCAAGCAGCATGATTTTAGCGTTTACTGCTCGAAAAATCAAGAAAAATTTTCTGCTGAGTTGAATATCTTGTGAGAAGGCAATGAACATGCAAATACTATCAAAACAATATCAGGTAACACGAATTTATCCATCAAATGGAATTCCCAGGGGTTTATCATTTTTCTGTATCTGAGAGTTGACAGGAATATGAGTGAGACATAAATAGTGTCTATAAACAGAGCCTCGTTGCAGGCAGAGATGTTATTTTTCTATCTTGCCATCTAAAGCAAATATAAGTTCTATTTTCTGTATTTCTTTTAAATTCAGTCTTATTTATTCTAACCACACATGTTATCTATGTTAACATTTGCATTTGAATCCTTAAGGAAAATACACTTTTCTGTTGTTCCTTATAGGCAAAAGTTATTACCCTTAAATAAACGTCCTCTTGAAACCTTGAATTAACACCCTTAGTTTTAAACTTTGCTATACCTACCTGGCTCCTGCAGTTATCAAAGAATTGTACCCACATTAAAGTCCGATTAATTGGATTCCTTTAGCCACTCAGCTATAACATAGATTCTGAAGGAACGGGTTCTACATTATAAGATTCACAATAAATTCAAAAGGATAGTTTTTTTCATGTTTAGAGCGAAATAATAAAAGGCTGAAGAAGATATGAAAGCAAATTAGTATTCTAGAAAATAGTGTTTTTGTAATGATAAATATGCTAATTTCAAACTCTACAAGTTAAAAGTTCTCCAACTCTTAACTTACCAACTTTTTTAGAAAACATATTTGGAAATGATAAACCAATAAAGATAAAAACAAAAGCATTGTAAGTTCTTAGAAGTTAAAATTTATGTCGATATAAAGAGTTCATAGTGAAGAATTTTACAACGGAAAAGAAATGGGTCAGTCGGTTTTGTTAGGATACGTTTATTGATTGTAAATTCAGAGGAGTGTGGAATTACAATATTTGAAGGCTAAAATGAAGACGAACAGTTATGATAAATATGTGGAGATGAACAAACAGACTTGTACAAGCTAGAAAGAAGTGAAGGATCATCAGGCCAGAGTCGAGAGATGGATAAAGCAACAATTTGTTCTATTCATCGTGTCATATTCTGATAAAAGTGCGATAATTCTCGTGATAATTGCTTTTCTGTTTAAAAAAATCTCTTGCACTCATAATGTTGCAAATGTGAAGCACAATAGCTATGGTGGTCAGTACTGTTCTTTCTGAACGTTCGGGATACTGTGTGACTCCGACTGTATTAGATTACTCATATCCCTAATTACCGTCTCTTACTGGCTTCACATATGGAATAATTTACGAGGTAATTACTGAGAGAGAACAATTATCTGCCTAATACCGCCACTATAATCCCGTCGCATCATTTGCAGGCGAAATGCGGTTTAAGTTCGCATATGGCGCGCCTGGTATTACGTCAAGCTAATTGAATAAGTAATTGAAGCGCCATTGTAATCTGAAAGTAACATTAAAGTGGCAGTAAAGTAATCGCTACTCCAGCATTAGGATCAACTATTATACTAGTACGTTTCAGATTGAGATAACTCGTCCAGCGCTTCATTCCATCATCAGAAACATCAGGCGAATATATACACATGGCGCGTACAATCCCATAAACAAGTTGTAAAGTCACGTGAATAACCAAAATTAAGAGAATACAGCTCCAAGAAAAGACAAAATCTCGTGTTTTGGACCTGTTGTTGATAAATAATGCGAAAGCACACAGATAATTTTTTGTTACAATAAGCAAAAATTATAGTGTTATATTTTCTGAAAAATCTATGTTAAGTAAAAGTAGTTTTCTTTAATGACCAAAGATTACTGATGTTTGTTCAGTTGATGATGATGCGTGACACACTCAGCGTTCAAAGATATAACTGCAAAATTGTAACATAAGTTGTAAGTTTGCCTAATGTTCTGATTGTAATATGTTGATATTTGTTTTTCTTGTTGTTTGATGGGATTAGGGTTGAATTAATTTTCTGTCCTCACTCTCTTTTTTTATGGTGACACCAATGCAGTCTCTTATGAAATTTAATTGGTTTATGTCCCCGTTCCCAAGGATTCTAGGGCAAAACCGCAACGGCTAAAACCGCGATGGATAAAATCGCGGAGGACAAAACCGCGAACGGACACAACAGCGAACAGACAATATCGCGAATACAGAAAACCGCGAGAGGTCATACATGGATTCTTTGCGTTACCCAGGGTGCACAAGGAAGATGCGATCTACCCAAACCCCATTATTTTCATTATTAAAAAAATCAAAATTACACAAAAACATGAACAGTGTGGAAACTACAAATACAATATACATGGATTATACAAAATATATATAAACAAACCATTAGTAAGTTAACATAAATTGTAACAAAATACACAAACACACTAAAATCGACTTGGTGGCGCATATATCTTTTATTGTATTTCTGTATCTCCACTTCCACATTGTACCAATTTAACCTCCGTCAGATTTTGCTGCTTCTTGAAGGTTTGCATGAATTTCCAAATTGTAGGATTGCTTGATCCAAGTAATATGCGAAAAGCATTGTGCCAACTTTCGACGGAATTGTTGGTTCTCTCTGACGAATTTTTCGCATTCTGATTTTGGTTCCAAATTTCGATTGTAAATGGTGGTTCTCGCCGTCGATTTCCTCGCAGAATACCTCCAATCGACGTATCATCAATGTAATCCAAAAGTGGAGAGAATTCCTCGTCTGCAAACTCCCTATCACAAAGTTCTTCGTAATCAGAGGTGAATTCTGAAACAGGAAGAAAAGCAATGGCTGCAAGTTTCTTTAGCTTTGTTTGAAACGTGAGGTCTTCTTTATTATTGTACTTTTCTTGAAATGCCGGAATTTGTTTAATTTCGCGCCAAATGCACTGTTTAAAATGGAAGAAACATCCAGTTAGTCTTAATTCAGGAAAAACTTCTGCGAAAGTGTTGGTTGCAGCTTTTGCGAAATCAACCCGTATCGTTTCCAGTTTCGATCCAATTTGCTGCTCTAATTCATGAAAAATGGTTATAAGTCTGTTATACGTCTCCTCGCTTTTGTTTGGTAATAGAGCGAAAATCGATTTGCTTTAAATCGGTTATAGTATAGTTGGCTGAAAATAAGTAGACAAACAGAAAACGTCCCATCCACAAAAAACCGGATTTGATTTTTTCAGTTCTTCACGGTATTTTTGCGTTCCAAAAATTAATATAAGGTCCTCTCTTGGACCACTGTCGTGCAAAAGATAATTTTCACCGTTGATTTTTGTATATTCTTCGGGAAATTAAAGTTCCGTTCTTGATAAAGAATTCGGTGGGGCTCTTCCAGAATTTTGTCTTTCTCTTCTCTCGCAAGTGAATTGGTGGATGGTAGTGCTCCAGAAACTGCTTCGGGAATTCCTGCAAATAATGATGCAAGCACAGTCTGGGGTACCTCTAATGTGGTTCTAGCCTTTTTCAGCATTTCATTTCTAACCTCTCTTGCCTTTCTTTTCGCTGGTTTTGCAGAATGATTGTGTAACTCATTTATTTCTATATCGTTTGATTAGCTTTACAACATAAGTCTCGCTCGGCATCTTGTACTATCATAACTGGTGCATCTCCAATATTTCGGAAGACAGGCAAGATTTACTTCTTTCTTTTCGTGTGTAAAAGTATATCCTTTGTGTTCGAGGTACGAGGCACGAGAGCCTATATTCCAACACAACCGGTTAGGTGACCACAACAGAATGCACGGTAACTAAAGTGTATCGACCAATACCGTTCATTCGATCAAAAGTGCCAATTCGTGGACCAGTAGCGCCATCTATTATCACTATCAGTAGCACCATCTATTACCGCTATTATTCGATTTTGTCCGTTCGCGGTTTGTCCTTTCGTGGTTTTGACCCCGCGGTTTCGTCCTCGCGGTTTTTTCAATTCGCGGATTGTCTGGACACCGGCCGAAACAACAATAAGTCAAAGGATATAAAACTGCCTTTATTAGCTGTTAAATAAATAGGTATGCAAGCCTTAAAATTACAATAACATAATGTCGTCTCAACGAATAATCAAATTTTCAGCAGCAAATAGAGTAATTTGTCACAATTACATTATCTGCAAATACAGAAAATGGGAATAATGAAACCGTGAATAAAAGAAGTTTTAAGTGTGTAGTTCAGATGATATGTGCTACTCATAAAAAAAATAATAATACAGTTAGGAAATCGTACTAAATACGCAACATAAATCAAATTATAGAAATGTGTACTCAAAACAAACGTTAGTTTTAATGAATACGTACAAGTGGATCTATTTAGTTACGAATGACGAAGTTCGAAGTTTATTTTTTAATGGCATTTGGCAACGGAGGCCATACAGCCAGCTCAATGTATTTATTAAAGCTTTCCAGTATATACATTGTATTTTTCCAATGTATGGACGCCACAGGACGGACAGGACATTCACACAGACACACAACACTTAAACATCCATGCCCGTGGCCGGATTCGAACCGGCGGCCTTCGGCACGCGGAGCTGGCACTCTAGCCCCTATGCTACCGAGGCCGGCACTACGAATGACGAAGGTCGACAAAAACAAATGTTTGTTCCCACGAGTCAAATGCCAAATGCAAGAGCGTAGGGAAACAGTGCAATACATCTGATAGAGCCCGAGCGGGGCAGCGAGTCTCACATACTGACACACGTTTTCGCCCCTTTGCTGGATTGCAATCCCTAGTTGTGATTCTGGCAGGCTCGAGCGTCGATCGCTGTATGTGAGTTATATTGCGTGATTGTGTCTCGAAAACTATTGTAAACTGATTTTTCAACTGGAACATGTCACTTTAAAAATTAAATCCTTATAAAACGAATGGTATCTGGTGTTTGTGGGACGATATTAACCAAGTATTATTAAATATGTTGTGTATCATGCGTATCAAAGCCTCAGAAACATGTTCATAGAAAACTAGATTCACTGACGGCCTTAGGTGCTGCTGATTTTCAGAACCAGTTAAGATGCTTTATACAGGGTGTTAAAAAATTGTAAAATATTTCGTAAACAATAACCTATTGCTCAGACATACATTTTGTAAATTAATTGATACTGGTTTTGAGGTTACTTTTCCAAAGTTTAAGCAAGTGCTAAATAGCGAAACTTAATTTCATGTCCTCAAGAGCTTCATATAGAAATGATTTTTTAATTTATTTATATATATATATCGCTTGGTCCGTGAGATATCTTGAACGGAAGGTGATGTGGTACTATTTTTGGCATGAATAATGTCATTTGATATGGTTGTTCGGTAGGCCTTCTATTAATTCTGTGCAGTATCGTAACTTTTCTGTTGTATCACGTATAAGGTATGTTTCTTTTTGCTTCCATATACACCTTTTCTAGAAAAGTATATACTCAGAAACAGGTGTGGCTTATTTTAAAGCTACGGCACTGCTCTAAGCTTCATATCAGCCTAACAGCATCCTCTTTCAGTTAAGATATCTCGAGTACCAAGAGAGATATTAAAAAAATTTCTTGTTTATTTTGGATTTGTTTCATCCAGTTGCATAAGAATCTATCATCAGATTGTGTCATCACTGTAATGATAGTGCTGCCGGAGTGTATTTATTGCATTGAACATAACATTAAAGACAGATTTTAAATCATAGAACCATAACAACCTCATCTCATACCTTATTATGTTATCAATACTTGAAAAGTAGTGGTTCTGCAAAATTCATCTTTTTCACTCTAAATTTAGAAATATATTGTGCACCAACAGTTACATCAAAATGATCTTCACAAAAATAGATTCTCGAATGTACAAATAAACTATGAGCATTTTCCCTGTTTGCAAGTTTTAACCACTTTTTCTGTACTTGTTTATTGTTTGGAACCTATGTAAATAAATTTTTATTGTTGTGCTTTTACACTAGGGAACTACACAGTACTAAAATGAGGAATTCATTTTTAATTAAAGAAAATTGATACCTGCCATTTACATACACGACTGTTTAGTTTTGTTTCGGGTGGCGTGACGTCATTCAAGATGCCATTACAGCCTTGAGCGTTCTCGAGGTAAATTTAAATTAGTTTTTAAAAATACAAAATACATAATGTAAATGATAGATTTTTGAAAATTAATATGTTTTTTGAGTAAAATAGATAATAAGGTAAGGTATTAACATATTTTCATATTTAGACAACTAGCCAGTTCTCATTGCCAGAGCAGTTAAAGAAGGAGACCGTTGTCATCATACAGTCCAGCTCGTATTCAAGCAATCAGTCGGTCGTCTATTACATGGACTAATACTAATGTTCATTCTGAAATCGTTTTGTTGAAATCACCCTCGTAACAGCAAAATGAAACACATTATTTCACCTTAGGAGCACGGACTGTACATTAATCGGAGACCCATAATAGTCTTATTTATAATTTTGAATTAAATCTAAAAAATTTCAGCTTAATGTTGTCACACGCGCTTGATTAGAGGCCGTACATTAATTGAAGCTTCGTCAAAATTCGACCAGTAGTATATGCGTGAATACATACAAACTTCTAGCTGGACAGAGAGACAGGCAGTCAGGCGGAAATACACAAATTTATATAAAAAATAAAAACAGTTAATTCCTTGTCTTAAATTTACTAATAGAGCCAAAAATACTTTTTTTTTAAAACATCTTGAGAGTACGAACTTTTTCCTGGTTACAGTCTAATTATATGCATGTATATTATTATTTATATTAATAAACTCCGGTAATTAAATACCATTCATGTTCTACAAATAGTGCCTGTATGAAAACAAATAAATATACTAATAAACTGAAACTTAACTAAAAGAAGAGAATCTTGCAATTAGAGAATCCATAGCTGGAAGAAATCTTGTCAATTTAATGTCTTCCATTCTTATTCCCTGGCCAACTGTTACAGGTTTATAGCTCATAAATGAAATAAGTTTCAGAATTAAAATTTTCGTGTAACATGTGCTTCCTTGAACAAAAATCGAACATAGTATTTAAAATGTTGTAAAAATATATTCGGAGAACTGATGAAAATAATTAGAATAAAAAAAATTACTATAGAGTATGTCGTATCGATGATTTAAATCATAAATATTTAAAACACTTATAACAAGAGTACTTTGTAAGTTATGGAAGTGATTTCATTTTTAGGCATGCTGTTTAATTTTTTTCCATTAAGCTCTAAATTTCTTAAAGTAATTTTTTTGACAGTTAATGTCATATTAACATGTACCCGAGTCAACAGATGTGATTAACATGTAGCAGATCAATTTTTAATATTCACGAAAAATAACTTTGTAGAAATAATTTTTGAGAATCATATTTATTTACTGCTATTAAACTAATAGATATAATAGAAAATGGCAGTCCCACCGAAAATAACACATCAATAAAACTTCTAGAAATTTATTCCAAAACAAAAACGTTAAAAATATTAAAAGTGAACAGAAACAGTGATTGGTTTGTGGAAAATATTAAGGAGAACTGGTCCAAACACCACGATGAGGTAGTCCACATTAAATATCTTCCTTAAAACTGTTATTAACCGGAATTAAATATTTATTGACTCATAGATGGAATTGGAAATTTACTATTTGAGATCTGATTTGATTGAGAAGGACAATTGCTCGGACGGTTATCATCATTATTATTTGATATGAATTAGTGGAATATTGGAAGGAATATTCCTGCTGAGCCTCGCTCAGTTCAAGCTATCGCCCACCACCGGAGGGGACGCTACAAACACAGACCTAGTGAATAATCCGCAAGGTTCCTGAAATACGGCTGGAGGGGACTGATCCAAGAGGCGATGACGCACCCAACGCTGGAGTAGGGACACATGATTTCGTGGGGTAAAATAGTTCCGCTACCGTCACTGAGAAATAATGGCCAGAATGCAGCAAATTAAAGTGATTAGAGAAAAGAAATCTGAAACAGGGACGCTTGAAACGAGATCTAGGGAGCCATGAAAATTTCCTTCTGTTGTTAGTTCTGACGATAGAGGAGCTGATTCAGTTGATATTCTTGATAGTGTACTGAGCTAACACTAATAATTGTCTTGAGAGTGAATGTGATCCATCTACAAGTATATTGATGTACTGTTAGCAAGGAAGAGATTTGCATTAACTGATATGTAAATCGTAAAAATAATAATACCCATTAACTGAGAATAACTGTGTTGAAGATCACAGCTTTCAAAAGA
Source organism: Vandiemenella viatica (assembly GCA_031002005.1). Taxonomy (NCBI): domain Eukaryota; kingdom Metazoa; phylum Arthropoda; class Insecta; order Orthoptera; family Morabidae; genus Vandiemenella; species Vandiemenella viatica. Next base: position 276,758,524 of record JARYHS010013630.1, read on the forward strand.
CGTGGGAAGATGGTAACAAAAGGCTGTGTGCATAAGCTTGTGAGGTAATTGTTTCAGTTAGTAAGTACCTTTTAGCCTGAATGGAAAAGATAACATGGAAGCCGGCTTATCCCTGGCCGCCGCAGTCCAGTCGCAGCTGATCTCAGAAACAACCATAATATGTCCCTTACATCCATTGCTATTCAGTTCGCGAAGTTTTACTAACTGAACTGCTAACGTCCTAGGATACTATTGTTCTCAGTGCTCGTTTTAAAACCAAGACATAATGCGTATATAACTTTGCCTGACAAAGCTGACCGCGACGAAGATTACGTTTCATAATTTCCGAAGTAAATATCACTGCCAAAAATTGAATTAATGTATAAATGTTTTATTTGTTTGTATGAAATATGTCATGATTCACATGGATTGTATGAAACTTTTAAATATTAACTACATAAATTTAATTTAGTATTCCTATGCACGCATCTGCAATAAAGTTCACACCTAGCTTTTCATAATTTCTTAACTTATGATTTTCGTAGTTCTAAACATGTAATGTTTTATGGTTGTATGCTACTTACTACTCACATTAATTGATTATGGCTTGTAGTTGCACATGTCGCTGATGATGCCTCAATGAGAGGCGAAACGTGTACGACAGTAACATAAAAGCAGTTGCATTGGCGTTATCTATTTAACAACTAATTAACTCAGAATCTGGATAAAAAATGGTCTGTTACAAAATTGCAAATAAATTTGATTTTCTTATGTGTGTATATAGGGGGAAAAAAATCCAATCTTGGAAATGCATTGGTCCGTTGCTTATTGGTACTCAATAATGAATATTCGAAGATTAATATAAATGTCGTAATTGTTGTATTTCCATATTTATTCGCAGTAGAAAGATTATATTAAAGATTTTTATTGTGTGAAAGTCTTTCATTTTAGAATGCCAAGTCAAAAATTACTAATTAATACTTTCTCAATATTTAAATAATTTGTTCAGTTAACAGCTTTCAACCAGTCTTTACGTCTATTTTCCTATTATCATTGGTGGAAGTTATAAACTGAAGAACCAAAGAAACTGGTATAAGCATGCGTATGCAAACACAGAGATATGTAAACACTCAAAGGAAGGCACTGCGGTCGGCAGTGCCTACATAAGACAACAGGTGTCTGACGCAGGCGTTAGATTGGTTACTGCTGCTACAATGACAGGTTATCACGATTTAAGTGAGTTTGAACGTGGTGTTATAGTCGGCGGACGAGAGATGGGACACAGCATCTTCGAGATAGCAACGAGGTGGGGATTTTCCCTTACGACCATTTCACGAGTGCACCGTGAATATCGGTAATACAGTAAAACATCAAATCTTCGACATCGCTGCTGCCGGAAAAGTATGCTGCAAGAACGGGACCAACGACGACTGAAGAGAATCATTCAACGTGACGGAAGTGCAACCCTTCCGCAAATTTCTGCGGATGTCAGTACTGGGCCATCAACAAGTGTCAGCGTGCGAACCATTCAACGAAACATCATCAATATGGGCTTTCGGAGCCGAAGGCCCACTCGTGTACCCTTGCTGAGTGCACGACACAAAGCTTTACGCCTCGCCTGGGCCAGTCAGCACCGACATTGGACTGTTGATGATTTGAAACATGTTGCCTAGTCTGATGAGTCTCGTTTCCAATTGTATCGAGCTGATGGACGTGTACTGGTATGGAAACAACCACAAATTCATGGACCCTGCATGACAGCAGGGGACTGTTCAAGCTGGTGGAGACTGTGTAATGTGTGGGGCGTGTGCAGTTGGAGTGACATGGGACCCCTGATACGTCTAGATACGACTCTGACAGGTCACATGTACATACGCATCCTGGCTGATCACCTGCATCCATTCAGGTCCATTGTGCATTCCGACGGACTTGGGCAATTCCAGAAGGTCAATGCAACACCTCACACGTCCAGAATTGCTACAGAGTGGCTCCAGGAACACTCTTCTGAATTTAAACACCACCGCTGGTCACCAAACTCCCCACTCATGAACATTATTGAGCATATCTGGGATGCCTTGTAACGTGCCGTTCAGAAGAAATCTCCACCCCTCTTACTCTTATGGGTTTATGGAGAGCTCTTCTGGATGCATGGTGTCAATTCCCTCCAGCACTACTTCAGACATTAGTCGAGTCCATGCCACATCGTGTTGAGGCACTTCGGCGTGCTCGTGGGGGCCCTACACGATATTAGGCATGTGTACCAGTTTCTTTGGCTCTTCAGTGTACCGTTAACTAGTATCTCGTTCTGCTTAAAATTAAGGTAGAGTTACTTTTGTGGATTACGATTTGTCCAGCTTCTCCCGAAGGTTTCAAAAATTAGAAAGCATTAACATGCGTGCTAGTTGTTCCACAAAGTGGCGTGACCATACTTACCTTGTGGCCGTTTTATTTCCATTTCGTCACAGTGTCGAGTATCGAAGGGTGAGCGACGTTGCAGTTGTGGAAACTGTAATTCTGTATTTCATCTCCAGGACGATTTAAATTCCATTTCAGGCATTTGATAGATTTGGGTAGCAGCATTCTAAACAGCTGGAGCTTGCAATGCCTTCGGGTATTTCTTTATACCATCAACATTAATTCAAATAGCAAACCTTTAGACGAGTTCCTGTATAGCTCAATATATCAGTGTTAGAATTAATACAGAAATATTTTCTGAAATTGTGATGTAAATTGGGATAAATCTATTATGTAATTCTGTTCATATTGGAAAGGAGGGTATAAAGGAATTTGAAAAACACTTGCGTATAATCTAATGCTGTAATTGAATGTAGTTTTGAAGTAATCGTGAGTTGTAAAGCTCAAGAAGAATCGAGGAATCAGTGGTGATTTCAACGTTTTTAGTAAACCACATGAACGACTGATTACAATTGAGAGGATTTTTTTCCCATACATTGCTCACCGCAATGACAAGAGGTCATAAGATTAGGTGACTACTAGTTATTGAGATAAAAATACGTATGGCATTATTGTTCCTGGTATTCCCGAAGGGTTCTGCCGCCTATTGAAATAGTTTCGATCCGTCACGCTTGCGCCCTCTAATCCGGTAATCCTGCGATAAAGGGACCTACATTTTAACGAGGTGTCGTTTTATGGCGTGCTTCACATTACTCAGCAAGCTGTGCGAGAGGTGACGGTCGGGTTAAGGGCCTATGAAAATCCCCGCCGAGACAGGGATTCGAATCGGGAATCTTTGGATCTTTAGTCCGACGCCTTAGCCATTTACCCACGAGACCGTTCACTAGTTAATAATTGGGTAACACTAACAGTTATGTAATGTTTTAGTTTGACAGTGCGCCCCGAGGCCGGCGGCACGGTGCCGTCCCACCTGACTGCCCAGCGCAGCGCCTCGCTCGATACGGCCACCCACCTGCTCGCCAGCCCCTGCTTCTCCCTCCGACATCCACCATCCCTATACTCCAGGTGGCAGACCAGAGAAACACAGCGTCAAGAATTACTTTACCTAGCGAAAATTCTGAGCCAGACGAATTGACATAGACCAACTGACATTCACTGAACAGCTAACGTTTAACATGGGCAGTGCAGTTCTTTTTCCTGTTAAAGATTACTTGCAAACCTGATGAGTCGATAATTGCTTATGAATTATTTCTCAGCGAAGTAAGTTATTTTCATTTACAGTGATGTATTATGTTACCGAAATGTATTCATCTTAAGGCTGCTGATAAAATTCATTAATCTTCTTGAAGAAAAGGAGCACGTATTAGGACATCTACCTGTCGTCTAATGTAGAAATGAGTATTTTTTGCTATTAATTTTGCTTTATAGTTGGATGTTTATAATAACTTTATGCTGATGACTGGAAATTAATTGTTAGTTTTCAAATGAAACAACGTCTTCTTTTGTAAATTTTTTACTGATCTTTGTATACTTGTTATTCAAGAGTTTCTACTGTGATGGTACATTACAGTAAAATAAATAAATAATAATCACAAATACAGAAAGACTTCTGAGTAGCAATTTTGTACACAGTGTTCGCATAGGGATCACAGCCAGTTTAGCCTCTCATTCGGAAGGAGGAGGATTCGAATCCCCGTTTGGTCATCCAGATTTGGGTTTTCCATGGTTTCCACAAATCACTCCATCCGAATGCCAGGATGTTTCCTTCAAAAGGCCATGGATGAATTCCTTCCCACTCTTTGTACCCAGTCCTATCCCGCCTCTAATAACCGCGACGTCGACGAGGCGTAAATCCATAAGTAATATGTATATATATATACAGTTGAATATCGTTAATTTATGCAGGGGGCCGACCTACGTTTGCTCTGCGGATGGGCAGGTGACTCCCTGCTGTTAGGGTCTACGTTTGAAAAGTCAGGAGTTATATTTCACGTCGGCATTACGTCAGTGCCTAAGATGTGTATACACTGCTGGGAGTGGAATCACTGGTTGGTTCCTTCAAGACACCATGGCCGAATTCATTCCTCTTCCTAGCCCTTTCCCGCCTGTAAGTATCTCAACGGCGACGAGGCGTAAAGTCAGAAAAAAAGAGGTGGTGATGGTATTGACGACGCAAGTTAGAACACAGTCTACGTTCTGATGTAGAGGAGAAAACAGTGAGCAAAGACCATTGTGTCTAAATTACAGTAACCTATATGTGCTGACACTGAAGAGTGAGCTAAAAAGTTCGAAATTGTGAAAGTAATGCAGTTATTAAATAGGTTTAGTGACGTGCTCTGACACATCAACATCCATGGAAACAGCTGGCCAGGTTCACTGTCGCTCTCGTGAGGGAGTCAAACAGTCGCTCTCGTTTACGGTGAAGGATCTCGGAATGCAAGTCAACACAGATAACGAGAATAAATCTGTGAACCGCTAAAGGGATCCTCGGATAAATAGCAGAAATTGACTCTTCACATTTCCTTTTATTTTTTTAATCCATAAACGTCAGGGAAGATAATCATTTTTCATTGTCCGATGTACTGAAAATTCATATGATGGTCATTATTTCTTGCTAGCTTCATGTAAATTAATGTTTTGAACCTATATCATTCTTTATCTTTGTTGCTAGCTTCATTTTATTTAAAGTGTTCTGACCTATGTTATTTAATTAATTTCTCGTGATGTCTGTATGCCAGGTAGGCAGAAATAAATAATTTTGATACATATAAATTCATTAAATTGCACCATGTTATATTTCGATCCTTTTGTGAAATATGTGTTTATTAACATAAACAGAGGGTTAATTATTGCCCTGAAATTTTATCTATGTAGCCACAATAAACGTATAATTGCTGTGTAAAAGATTTTTCATGTCTGTGCAACTTCAAATTAATAAAATAATAATTAGTAATTAAATTAATGAAAATAAAATATAACGTAAGAGGGTGTAGATTATTAAACTATTTTCAGGTTATATTGCACCATAAATTTTATTATTACATTATTAATTATTAAATAAATAATTTAATTAATTTGTGATGGGAAGGTTAGTCGATCCTCATCAAATGGTTTAGTTGATAATAGGGCTATAACTATTTATTATTACTTAATTTCGATTATAAACACATTGTTTCACCGTGTAGAATTTGACTAAAGCTATTTTCTAATTAGAACAAATTACTCTCAATCTTAGGTTTATTTTAGGGTTGGCATTATGGAGGAACACACATTATTAATGTTCTCTAAAATTACATTACAGTTACGTTATCTTGTCTGGTGGGTTCTTTATTGTAACCGACTTGCTGCTTATCACATCTTCCATGAAGAATAGATCAGTCATCATTACTTTGGCAATGAGTTACGCGAACCATAATTATGCGCACTTGAGTCGACCTGTAATTTGTGTCTCCTTGTGTGGTTATTCCAAGTACTGAAGTTGAACTGGCAGTTAACGCGTGATCTGGGAACTTTATTGAATTCTCCGTAATCGCTTCGAAAGGTCTGCTGCCTCCGCAGTTTGACTCGACAGCTCTGTGCATTCTGCTGACTGACTCACAAATAATTTTTGTGTCTTCTGGCTGCAATCCCAGTGGAAATCTCGATACATCCTCACCAGTGTGTGGCTTAGTTTATTTTTCGAATGCGTCATGCTACGAGCTACTTGACGTCAGTGATAGGATATGTATAGGTTTCACCACATTAACCTTGCTGAAATTTGATTAGCGTCTGTTTTGCTGCTCTGAACACATTGGCTAGTGATTGATGGTTCCCATTTCTCAGCCGAGACTGAATAATACTGTTAATTGTGGCTTTTTTGCTCTTGAGACTGTCTGATGTCATTTCCAAATCACACATATAAGCTTACATTGTGTTTCCCAATACACCTGGTCCACACAAACTTTGTACCTACATAATTCACTTAATCTTACAATGTTTCTTTCCAGTATGAAATTGATAATTTTGCTGTCTTTCTTGAAATTACTGACTAAGTTTTGTATTTGTTCTTATCGGTGTAAAGTCTCTGTAATCCAAATAGTCACAGATTACGCGTATATACAGATTCTGTCGATGACAAGTGATTCAAACAATCTAGAAAATTAAGAACATTTAATGCTTTTTTGTGTAGTACAGTATTTCCAATTCAAATACTTTGTTTTTTAATGTGGATTTGTTGATGTTTACTCCTACATCTGATCGTCTTGATAACAGCTGCTACTTCGAAAAGGTTTCTTTTGATTTTAGACTCCAAAGTTTTCACTCTAAAACTACAGTAGACATTGGGAGCTACAAGGAGCAATTCTTGTAGAATCACGGCGTGTAATTTTGAGATCGGCCCACATTACCCTCTTTTTTACACTTATAAGCTCGGAAATTGGAAGTATGTATATAGTACGTAAATAAAATAACATTCTGCTTGGGAATATTTTGCTTGTTATTTCTATTCTTCACTAACACATTTTCATACATTATAGGGACTGCTCTCCCAGCATACGCCCGTCTCTTAGCGGCACCACACACTTACTCTCTCTGATTCAACCCTGCGCCTTTATATATATATATAAAAATAAAAAAACAGGCGCACAAACTAACAGAAACTGACAGAAGGCTCGTCAGGGTCACAGATTTATACTAATACAAAAATACTAAGCTACCCATGGTTACTACACATACTACCGGCTCTGGAAACCCAGCAATAATACAAATTAAGAAACAAACATTAATACAATTATATAGAATACTTATGTCTAATAAAATACACATAATGAAATATTCATAATAATAATAAAATGATTGGGGGAGTTAATGATAATGTCACAACATTTATCCAAAGATCATTTTGAACCCACAAATTCTTGGAGTGTGATTTATTGCTGGCACAACCAAACCCACCTTGATATTTCCTATTTCCTATATACTGTATGAGCAATAGAAATACTTTAAAACATTAGTAAGATTTCTTATGCTCAGTTTTCACTGAAATTACAAATGATTAGGCACATAAACATTACCGAATTTTATCACACACTTTCTAAATTGATACACAATTTTCTTTTTCAGTAAATTGTGCACAATAAAGTTTCAATACTAATTTGGTTGATAATATTACAGAGCAGTGAAATTTTATCGACAATAAAATATAATTAAATTGTATTTGAAGGAGAAAGTTGTTACCAATAAAAATTTTATGTAATAATATTTATTAGGATAACTTGCTTTTAAAATTAGTTTGGCATTTGTTTTAAATAATCCAACATTATCACATGATCAGACAATAATTCTTAATTTGTAAGGTCGATGGTGCAGTAATCTTGTTATTTGAGATTTTAGTCTTCATTGTTCTATTTCGTAGATTGTTGTAGTATCACAATACTCATTTTCTCAATAATTTAGAGTTGCTGCAACTTTTTTGTGGTCCTTACAGTATTATAATCATTTCGTTTGAACGTATAACATAAAATTCTGTATTAATATTCCGAATAAATTATTGGAAAAGTAATACGAAAAATTTGCATATTCTCTTCCTAATAGCTAATTACTAATAAATATCTTTTCCCCATACAAATAATACTACATTTTAAATCTGGACGTAGAACAGTACGCTCGGGAAGACAAGTCAACGGCGGTACTGCCTACATTTTACTCGAAGGGATTGAGGTCATTTCTGTACCACAAATTTTTTGTTCTGACTGACGCTGTATGCCTCAAGTTTCTGTTATAATTCGCAACTAGCAATCTTAATAAACATATTAATTTTTTTCGTTACTCTGTTCTTATTTTCGATGTTATTCATTTGCAAATTTCACTCACTCATTCATTCACTCACTGACTGACTAATGATCATCGAAACTCTAAGGTATTTCCAAACAGTCATAGAAAGATTAAATTTTTTATGTGGTAGATTTTACCGCCAAATTATAAGAAAAGTTTAAACCGAAAAATTTTCGTATATCTACACCTTATCTACCTGAAACGTTACCATTATATCTTTATGTGTATCAGATTATAATTATAGACGCATTCACCAAGTTTAACTAATATCTTAAATTTTACCCCATTTCTCTCCTTACTTTGGAAATTAGTGAATTTCAAAATTTTAAACGACTACAACACGCTGTTATAGTAATTCCATTGCACTTCCCTTGGTCCTAGAAAAAGGTAATTTGGTACATGTATCTCATTTCAACCAAAATCACAAAAAAAAAATCATTTTTTAAGCGTTTATATCATAAAGCTTAACAAAAACGTTAAAATTTACTTTGCTTCTATGTTTAGTTTTCAATTTGGAGGTACGAGAAATCATTTTGTTTGAGAGTGAAGAGAATACGCACTGTAGGGTGAGGACTTGCCTCCGAATAAGATCTCATAACTTTTGTCACTAAACAACTACGGTACATAGCGTATTTTTGCAATAATTGTTTTTGGGAGATTATATTTTCGGAAATGTTCTCTTTCTTCTGGCCTTACGGCTCATCGACGTCATCACAGTGCAGAGATGAATAGTAGCAACAAATTGGAAGGAACTCGGCCAGGGCGTTCTCGTATTTAAGGAAGCTCGCAGTGACTTGGGCAAACCGCGTAAAACGGAAACCTGGACGGCCGGACGGGGATTAGAATTGCATGCCCGACCATTACTGCTTATAAACCAGGCTCCATACAACAGCAGTTTAGTTATCTACAAATACATATGTGCAGGATGTTGCCTTCTAGCTTTTCGTAGTACTAAGTAAGTATTGGGATATTATATCCTCTATTCTACTAGCTTTGATGCACACATTTTGTTGAGTGTAGAAATCAACCTCATAGAATTTGCGTTTATAGTGGTCTGGTTACAGAAACGCATCACTTATCCCGTATTTTGAGTGTGTTTTAGAGATTAATGTCGCGTTCTCCGCTGGGGTCATTAGGGACTATGTAACTTAAGGGAGACTAGTTGCAGTCACCATATATCTAGGAGTAGTGCAATCTGCAAGCTAATGGGTTTTGGTATTATTCGGTTTATGGGAGCCATCTAAGAATTCGAATAGATGTAAACGGGAGACCACTAAAATATTCAACGTTTCAAGATTTTGCGTTTCTAATTTTAGTAAATGTAATGTCAAAGAAAGTACGAGGCTATTTGAGAAGACAAACATTAGTATTGCTTACTTGCGTCATAAACAACCAGGTGAGAAGGCTGCTGAAGCATCTTAAAAATTTTCTTTGTGTGCTTCATGACCCGCGTTTCTAACTTAAATAGTAATTTTCAAAAGTTTCACTGTTCATAGTTCTCATGTGTTTCATTCTTTTCTGGCATTAAATGACAGCGTTGTTATCAGAAGGGAAAAAACCTTAATTACAATTCCTACTCCATAAATAACTAACCAGACCGCCATCAACAGAGTAGCTCCACAACATTAACAACAATTTTACTAAAATCTAATCTCCAGAAACGTCTATCACTAATCTGACCTAAATTGTTCTCTGTTGAAATGTTTGTGGTGGGAACTACTTCCTTATTTCAGATGTCTATGTAACAAAAACTGAAATTTTTAACGCAAAGTTCATTTCTTTGCTATGCAATTAAGCAAGAATCCAGTAAGCATACAGATTAATCGTATTTAAAACTACATAAATGTGCTGAATCTATCTTAGAAGTTATTGCTAATAATTAGTTTTCAGTGACAGATAACCACTAATTAGTTTTATTCTTCATTTAGACATAATTTTAGTCGAAGATCAAGGACAACCACAATTACATAATGCGCGTATAAACAATGCCAGATTACTTATAAATTTCGCAAATGATTCGGGTAGCGAGCATTGCTTTTCCAATACAAGTTCACTGAATCACACATGTGGAGTCTTAGTTGACAGTCTGTTACCGAGCGTGGTGGTGTAACGGTTAGCGTTCTCGCCTCGCATTCGGAAGGACGGCGGTTCGAATCCCCGTCCGGGCATCCAGATTTGGGTTTTCCATGGTTTCCCAAATCACTCCAGGCAAATGCCGGGATGCTTCCTTCAAAAGGCCATGGCCAAATTCCTTCCCATTCCTTGCCCCCATCCTTGCCCCCCATCCTCACCCGTCTCTAAAGACCTCGCTGTTGAGAGACATAAAGCAGTTGGAAAAAAAAAGAGTCTGTTTGTATTTTAACCTCATTCACAGTCTCAAGTACATCAACGACTCAGTGTCCATTGGGTTTGCATAATGTAAAGAGTTAACTACTAGGTAGTGGAAGTGCCTTCTTCTCTTTGTGCGTTGCAGGATATAAATTATCATTAGCAACATGATGAAAAGTATCCAGAGGATGAACGACAAACGGTACAGGTAGGAATGCTTATATCGCGAAAAATAGTATTGCATGTGGGCAGTCCTCGAACGTGAGACAAATAAATACTTCTGACCACCAGATAACTTACAGTGAGCTGATTCGAAGTATTCGTCTTTTTCACGTGAAACGATAACATTAATAGACCAACCGAGTACTAGCAAAGTGAAACAAAATCATTTGAGTTGACTCTGTACTTCCCGTACTTTAATTGGAAATATCAGTTGATGCTGTTGTGTCATAAATCCATTTTACCTTGAAAATGCTTTGAATTATAGAAATTTGTATTTCGGAACATTTTCATTATAATGTAATCAACGGTGTTGATTTTTCTATCAAATGCATTGAATTTAAAGTGACGTACAATTTGTGATCTGAATAATTATTTCGTTAAGTACTTATCATTTTCATGATCTTCTTGTACATAAACCATTCGCAACTGCGAAAAGAAACTGACATTGTGAACTTCAATAAATTTTCTTCATGACACAGAACTTTGATAGTAAATTTATTCAACTGCAAACGAAATAGTGCTATTACGTTTACAAATATGGATAACTACTACCCACTTAAAACATTTATTTAGCTCGTTATTTATTCTAATTTCAGTGCATATAACTTCGTAATGGTTAAGAAGCACGATGACCTGTGTCTGCTTTTATGCCTGATTTCCGCCGTTTCCTGGATGGAAGCGCTTACGTAGCAGAAGTCACCTTGTGACTGCTAGAGATGTGTTAGTTGAGGTGCGGAACATCTGCGAAATTTAGCCACCCACGCGGCAACTCCAATGAAATAACAATGATTTTCTTTCTTCCGCTGTAGCAGCTGAAACGTGAGTGGACTGTATTTCATGGTGTGTTACGTTTTACAGCTTCTTTACAGTTCATGCAACTCTACAACTTCTCAAACAGTTTTGAGAGTCAAACTCTTTTAACACTTTCTCCTTAAGGAGCATTAAAGAACTTTTTTTTTTTTGCTGTCGTCAGTCTTTAGACTGGTTTGATGCAATCCTCCATCCCTTCCTATCCTGTGCTAACCTCTTCATTTCTACATACCCCTTACAATCCACGTCCTCAATTATCGGCTTCATATATTCTAATCTCTGTCTACCTCTGCAGTTCTTACCTTCAACTGTTCCCTCCACTAACAAATTAACCAATCCAGCATGTCTCAAAATATGACCTACCAGCCTGTGTCTTCTTCCTGTAAGTTTTAAGAAGTTCTTTCTAATTCCTAGATCAATATTTGAAACTAAAAGGTTTCTCTTTTTCATGAAGGCTCTTTTTGCTAGTGCTATTCTGCTTTTAACATCATTTCTGCTTCGGCCATCGGTTGTAATTTTGCTTCCCAAGTAACAGAACTCACTCACTTCTCCTATTGCATCAGATCCTATTTTTATATTTAATCTGCTAGTATTGGTGTCATTTCTGCTACATTTCATCACTTTTGTTTTACTTTGATTTATACGAACTACAACTCATCAATTTAATCATATATGAAAAAATAAAATAGAAATAAATCCATACAGGAGGAATGGACCGTAACTATGGAAACGGCGTCAAAAGTGTACTAACTCAGCAGACTAGTAATCAAAGACACCTATTTATGTCGTTCTAGCTTTGGTATTACTAGTGATGAATTGTTTTCTTACTTTAAAAGATGTTAGTGATCTTCAAAGAACCATACAGGTCCTTAGCGTTTCCATGCTTTGTGTATGTGAAGTATGATAGGGCGTTTCGAGTTCCACGTTTAATTGTACTTTCCTTCGACCCATGTGGATAGTTGAGTTAGTTAAGGCAGGCATGACGTGACATGAGTATTTAAAATCACCAATTATGCGACTGAAATACTGTGGTCAAGCTGAAGGAGAGTTCTCGGTAGAACTTCATATCTCACAGTGTATGTACAAGAAATTATTAAACCGGACAAATTAAGATATCCTGTAACCAAACAATATACTTTACTGTGAGTACGAGCTAACACCATTAGTTACATCATACACAATGAGAAGACACAATACGAAGCTCGAATAGTCGGACGTAATTCACGTATTCAGAGACTGCCTATAAAATGCAAAAAATACACAAATTATTTCGCACGAATTCTTGGCATTAAGGTGCAAGCTAGTTTGTGCAAGTAAATCGTTGCGTGTGAACGCTAGCATGACGTTTGTGCAAGCCAAAAAGTTTGGCTTGAGTAAAATCTGTCCCGACAGAAAATTGGCTTTAGGTTGGAGTGTTGGCATGAGCGTCTGAACAAGGCTCAAGCCTCAGCTCCAACCTTGTTCCCCTTACCTTATCAATTAGCAGTTATCTATTCAGCAATCTTAATCACTGATTTTATTGTTTAGTCATTCACTTCGTGTTCATTGTTGTTTAGTTTGTTTATTGTAATATTCATAAGTCCAAAGAGAATTAATTTCTTGTTGAATTTATTGAACAATGCAAGTCGTTTCCGTGTTTGTAGAAAGTTGACAGCAGGGTTGGAAAATAATTCACGATGTTTTCATAAAAATAAAAAATATCATTTAAAAAAAATGAAATTAATCATGATTTTTCATTAAAAAAAACTAAATTCAACTATTATGTCTGCAAAACGAAACCCATTTCTAGCCGGCAGAGGAAAGTGCATTCCTCTCACTTTGTTTTGTCAGCTGGCGCCGAAAAAACCTATTTATACGAATTATAACGAAGTATTTTTATCTGACATACTTCATCCGGAAAGCTACATACGTCTGAATATCTCACTAAACTTGCTATGGCTTTAATAGAACATCTGAAATCTAAGTTTAATGGTGGAGTTAGCAAATTTCGTAATATATAACGCTTTCAATATGGCTAAAACGAGAAAAGACATTAATAATGAAAATACTATAACATATGGTTGTTCATCACATTTTCTGAATTTACTATTAAAGGATTTGGAAGTGGAAATGTCCAACACAAAGGAGCATGTTGTGCAAACATTTTCGAGACAGTCATGCTCCAAATTATTTAAAAAATAAGGTAGTAAAGCTTTTGTGTTACCTCGAGACGTTCGTTGGAACACTCCGACTGATCTTATTGAAGTACACATTTCTGAGTGGCAAAAGTTAATAAAGATTTGTAAAGAGAACAGAAATATAATAGAGATTGTAACTGAGTAAAAAGTCGAAAACATGGTAATAAAAAGATCTGTTGAATAATTTCTTAGATACTAAAACAGTATCAATCGCAATGGATATCCTACAAAAAGATAATGGGCCTCTGTCAGATGCAATAAAGCCATGGACAAGACTTGAAGCCAAATTCGATGAAACTAGCATTAGCCATATATCAAAGTTTAAAAAGAGATACAACAAAGCTATGCCGCCTAGCCACTTTTTGGTGTATTTATTAGAACCAACTCAAACTGAATTCAGGGTGGCAGAAGAAGAGTAAGAGAGTGCGTTGGATTAAACTAGAACTTATTATGGTTGAGGTTTAATGCCAATACTTATAAAATTAAAGTCGCAACCAAAATCCTTTAAAATCTGTGATGTTTACTGAAGAAGTTTTAAAAAATGTCAGCTCTGGAGTGGTGGGAGTCGCAAAACCACATTTTAATGAACAGGGTCAAACCAATTTATATTCAACTAGCTTGTACCCACGACTTCATTCGTGTTTGTAATGAATTTGTATTGATAGCTACCGACATCTAATAACCATAGTGCACGATGGGAGACGCGAATGCTAATTACCACATCACAAATGCCACTCATCTGCGCTATGTAGTTCAGGGCAGCAAAGTAAAATTTACGGCACACACTGTCTTTGGATGAAATACGAAATATCTTTGATCTACCACTTCCAACCACCATATCTCCCACACTACCACAGTTACCTGAAATTCGGGCCAACAGTTTTCATCTATGGGTGACTCAGTGTTACTACCACACACAAACGCCAGTGATCTGCGATAGATAGTTTTCGCTGAAAAGTGATACACAATGACACATGCGTCTTCGGCAGAAATATGAAATTGTCGCAGGTCGACCACTTTCAACCCTCATATCTCCCATATCCCCATAGCTACAAACATCTAACAACCATAGTGCACGACAGAAGACACGATTCTACTACCACACTCAAACACCAATGGTCTATACTATGTAGTTGTGGCAGAAAAGTGACATATGCGGAGACACATGTCTTTCGTCCAAATACGAAAATATCCTTGATCGGGCACTTTCAACCACCATATCTCCCACACTACCACAGTTAGTGAAATTCGGGCGATGTTGTGATCGAAAGGTGACTCTGTGTTACTACTACACACAAACGCCAGTGATCTGCGATAGATAATTTTCGCTGAAAAGTGATACACCATGACACATGCGTCTTTGTCAGAAATGTGAAATTGTCGCAGGTCGACCACTTTCAACCCCCATATCTCCAACACCCCCATAGTGACCGACATCTAACAACCATAGTGCATGACAGGAGACTCGATTCTATTACCACACACAAACACCAATGGTCTATGCTATGTAGTTGTGGCAGAAAGGTGACATATGTGGAGACACATGTCTTTCGTCGAAATACGAAAATATCCTTGATCGGGCACTTTCAACCACCATATCTCCCACATTACCACAGTTACAGAAATTCGGGCGATGTTGTGATCGAAAGGTGACTCTGTGTTACTACTACACACAAACGCCAGTGATCTGCGATAGATAATTTTCGCTGAAAAGTGATACACCATGACACATGCGTCTTTGTCAGAAATGTGAAATTGCCGCAGGTCGACCACTTTCAATCCCCATATCTCCAACACCCCCATAGTGACCGACATCTAACAACCATAGTGCACGTCAGGAGACACGATTCTACTACCACACACAAACACCACTGGTCTATGCTATGTAGTAAATTTTTGGTCGAAATATGAAAACGCCCTGCATTGGCCAACTTTAATCATCATATCTCCCACATTCTTACAGCTATCGACATTCAGCCAACGTTGTGCACGATAGGAAATTCCATGCTACTTGCACACACAAAGACCATTGATCTGTGCTTGGTAGTGGTGGCAGAAATGTGAAATATATGAAAACACAAGTCTATTTATATATATATATAAGATTTTCGGGCAACTAGTTGGAGCCATAGCATTATCAGTGTTGGTGAAAAGAGTATTTTACACATTTGGATTGTCCAGTTTATTTTACGAAATAGGTTGGAGACAGAAAGCATGAAAAATTAGTATTTATTTTTTAGTATTACAATTCAGACATTCATTAGCTTTTTACTTTGGTTGGTCCACTAAATGATAATTTGATGAAATCCCTGATTTTTATTGAAAAATTTATTTGATTTAAATCACGATTAAAATCGTTATTTTAATCAGAATGATTTAATCATGCCAACCCTGTTTGAGAGTAAAGAATACAATGATCGAAATGCTAAATCTCATGGGCATAACATTTTGATAGAAAAATTGCAAGCAGTATCTGCTCTTGAATTATTTGCGTGGTAAAATTTGGCAAATGCTGGTATGTGGCTTTTCCATACGCAAATAGATGCGAAAATCGTCATGCTCACTGCGTAATTCAGCTATTGGTTTGAAAAAAATCCCTTTTTAGTAACCAAGTCCTTTCATTTGCCTTCAATTTGATCTTTTTTTATATACAATACAAACCGCAGCCTTTACAAGAATTCATTCTTCGTCAAAATTTTCCATTTTCAATACAGCAAACTACAATTTTCCGGGTTCCTCACCTCATGATTGTGCAAGCAAAACTGAATGTGTGAACGGCAACGTTTCATTCAGTTCATTTGCACAAATTGGCTTGCGCAAGTCAGTTTGTGCAAATGGCTTGAGCGTGTAAACCCACCTTTACAGTGACTAAAACTCCACACTAATAAAACTACACAAATTTTCCATATCTGATGAGTTACTTTAATGGACGAAAATCAAAAACATTTGAGAATTCAGTAACCAAATCACTGAAGACGAAGCCACAGTTTCGTATGTGCCGTACTTATTTATTAATCATTTTATATCATGGCATTGGAGAGCTGTATAAAATCATTTTTAGAAAATAATACTACTATATAATAAAACATCCAGTAATACCTCGAATGACGTACTATTTGTTCAAAAGTAAAAGCCAGTTACTTTATTTTAGTATTTTTAGAATTTTTAAAATGTCTGGTAGTACATTTCTATTGATTGAATAAATTGCCTAATTGAAAAAAGTTGAAAAAAGTTCGGCTTCTTCGGGTGAGGAATGTGACATTGCTATTACTATTGGAAGAATGTGATCGGAGCACTGAGCGGTAACGTTATGACCTCTCGAATCCCCTTCTGCCATCCAGCTTCGGTTTTCCACTGTTTCCCGAAATCACTGCAGGCAAATGATACTTAGTTCCCTGGAAAGATCAAGGCAGGATTCCTTCCCGCTCCTTGACTATAACGACCTTAACGTCGACGAAGCATAAAGTCTTAAATATAGATGGAAATGATAGTAGGAGTACCATTTTCTATTTTGAAGGTTGTATTGAGAATGGTCATTATATATAAATACTCGTAAAACAGAGTGGTAATTCCACTGCAATCAGTTTTATCATCACGCGGCCAGTGTCTGTGGGCTGACCGTCTAGACACGAAGTCGCAATCAAGGGACGCCTACCCACGAACAATAAACGATCTTCCTCACAAAAACGGCTTTGAAGGAAGTGTTTGGAGAACGGTAAACCCCATTAGGTGAGGTGATCCTTGGCAGGTAGTCCGCCCGACCGATCACGCCAATTCACAACGTCAGCAGTTGACCCAATGGAGTTAGGGTACTTTTACTAACAAGCCTTGAAAGTCAGAGTCGGAGATGACAATGTTATAATGTACAGAAAGTTTGGATACATGGATGAATGTGAGAGAGTACTCTTATATATATATATATAAATAGACGTGTGTGTTCCTATATTTCACTTTTCAGCCACCACTACCTTGCACAGATTACTGGTGTTTGTATGTGGTATCAGCATAGAGTATCCTATCATGCACTACGTTGGCCGAATGCCGGTAGCTGTGGGGATGTGGGAGATAAGGTGATAAAAGATGGTCGATGGAGGGTATTTTCGTATTTCGACCATAGACTTGTGTGTCCCTATATTTCTCTTCCTTACAAGAACCACAAAACGCAGATCAATGGTGTTTGTGTGGGGTGGTAGCATACATTTGCCGATGGTGTATAACGTTGGTCGAATTTTGGTAACTGTGGAGGTGTGGGACGAATGGTGGTTGAAAGTGGTCGATCAAGTATATTTTCGCATTTCGACCAAAGACATATATGTCCGTACATTTCATTTTGCTGCCACAACTACATAGCGCAGGTCACTGGTGTTTGAATGTGGTTGTAGCATCGAGTCTCCCTTCGTGCGCTATGGTGGTTAGATGTCGGTAGCTAGGAGGTTGAGAGAGATACGTTGGTTGAAATTGGTCGATCTGGGGCACTTTCATATTTAGACCAAAGACGTGTGTGTCCGTATGTTTCACTTTTCAGCCAAACCAATCTAGCGCAGATCATTGGTGTTTGTATGTGGTAGTAGCATACATTCACCGATCGTTCACAACGTTGCCCGATTATCGGTGGCTGTAGGGGTGTGGTCGATCAGGGACATTTTCGTATTTTGACCAAATTCATATGTATCCGTATATTTCACTTTCACATAACGCAAACTACTGGTGTTTTGTATGTGGTAGTAGCCGTGGTTCTCTAATCGTCCACTCGGTGGTTAGATGTTTGTAGTTATGAGGGTTTAGGAGATATGATGGTTGAAAGTTGTCGATATGGGCACTTTCATATTTTGGCGAAAGTCGTGATGTTTCCCTATATTTCACTTTTCAGTCAAAATACCTAGCGCTGACCACTGACGTGTGTGTGTAGCAGTAGGATGGAGTCACCGATCGCGCAAAAACGTTGGCCGAACATCGGTAACTATGGAAGTGTTGGAGATGTGGTATTTGAAAGTAACCGATCAGGGAAATTTTTGCAAACCGACCAACGACATGTGTGTCCGTATATTTCAGTTTACTGCCACACGTGCATAGCGCAGACCACTGACGTTTATTTGTGATAGTGGCTTAGAGTTTCCCATCGTGCACTGTTGTGGTTAGAAGTCGGAAGCTATGGGGTGTGGGAGATATGGTGGTTGAAAGTTGTCTACCTAGGCCATTTTTCTATTTCTTCCAAAGACGTGCTTATTCATACTTTTCACCTCGCAGCCAGAACTACCGAGCGCAGACCACTGGCGTTTGTGTGTGGTAGTAGCCTGGTGTGTATACAATGGCGATTCTATGTCGGTAGCTTTAGGGGTGTGGTAAGTCTGGTTGTTGGCAGTGGCCGACCTTATATAAAAATAGACATGAGTGTCCGTATATTTTAGTCTGCAGCCAAATTTGTTTAGCGCAGATCACTGATGTTTGTGTGTGATAGTAGCCTCGAGTTTCCCATCGCGCATTGCTGTGGTTAGATGTCGGTAGGTATGGGGCTGTGGGAGTTATTGTGGTTGAAATTGGTGGACGAAGGGAATTTTCACATTTCAACATGAGTGTCCCCATACTTCACATTCCAGTCACAACTGCGTAGCGAAGACCACTGGCGTTTATGTGTGGTAGTAGCCTCAAGTCTTTCATCGTGCACTGTGGTGGTTGCTTTTCGGTAACTGTGGGGGTGTGGGAGATATGGTAGTTCAAGTTGGTCGACCGAGGATATTTTGCTATATCGACCAAATACTTTTCAAACACAACTACTTATCACAGATCATTGGTTTTTGTGTATGTCTGTGTTATTAATCTCGAGTCTCCCATCGTACACTATGATGGTTTCATGTTGATAGCAATCAATCAAAATTCTTTGCAAACACGAACAAAGTCGTGGGCACTAGCTAATACCCAATAAAATCTTATGTTTGGAACATGAGATTGTTTCTCTGGAAATTCTGTTCACATGTGAGCCGGGAAACGATACCATTGGTGATTCAAGAAGGACGATGGAGGGAGAGCAGGGAGAGGCGATTTTCCAACGCCAGAATGTGGGTGTCAAGATTCCCAACGTTAAGACGGCTGATCATAAATCGTGAGCTGAATGATTACATTATTAGAGTTAAATTGTTCAAAGTTTTGTAGCCCACATTAGCTTGTGCAGGCTTACGAACATCAGATGAGTCGTTGCGCTGCTGACGACATTTGCTGAAATTATACACGGTAAAGAGCACATATTTTTCCGGACACACTGTTGTCCACAAGTCACTACTTGCCCGTATAACTCACCCTGTAACGCGTTGAGTACAGCGTCACATCTTCTATCGACTGTATAAAACTGAGCTAATGCTATTGCCGAGAGTAAATAAAACTTTAAATATCAGAAATGACTCTGTAACGCGTTGAGTACAGCGTCACATCTTCTATCGACTGTATAAAACTGAGCTAATGCTATTGCCGAGAGTAAATAAAACTTTAAATATCAGAAATGAACATTAATGATCATGCTTTTTAATTAATGTACAAAGAACCCAATAACCCTGCATGTCTATTCGCATTGTAAAATCATTCATGTATTATTTAATGTCCTTTTATAATTTAGATGTGATCAGTTTTGTAAAGTCATGTTAAATTTAATTCAATATTGAAATTTACCGCCTCTGTTGTAGGATAAGATGTTGATTTTTTAATTTTTAATTGTTTTTGGATATTTGCAGGTACATATTCTTTTATGAAATAAATCGGTTGGGTTACGACCCATGTGTAATTCGTATAGCGATGCCTTTTAAATTCACACCTCTTTCACAAAATTAATTTAATTAAATCAAAATACAATTGTACTTCATTTCAAGCTAAATTGTTGTTTTGACGTTTCGCACCGCTTTAACGTCTTCAGTTACTACTGCCGGAAGTTTATAGTGTGACATAAAAAGTTTTGTACGTACATTTGTTATTACTAAATTATATAATAAATACTTTTGTATTGTTACAGTGGTCCAGATACGTGTTAAAACAAATATTGTTCGTGGTTTTCATATATTAATCTAAGCAACCAAGCATTATTTAATAAATTTCACTGATCTTGGAAGCTTTTTTTTTTATTTCTTTGATTCCATAGGCAAGATCACCCTGAGATATCGGGAGAACAAATTCTTCCCCATACAAACCAGATTACCTCTTGAGCGAACAATACCTGCTAATGAGCTTCTCCGTGTCCTTGAGAGCCAATCCACAGCTCCTCGAATCTGAACTGAGCTTATGGATTTCGAGTGGACGCGCTTGCGAAGTTGCGAAGCAATAGTAGCTGTTCTGGAGTAAAGCCCTATGGCGTCCGGAGCTCTTCAAAACGAAAGAACGCAGCAGCAGTATGGTCAATAATCAATTCGATTACTGATATGCATTAATATAACTATACTTCAATTACTGCGATTTGAAATAACATATTCTTTTATCTAGAATGTTTTTGTGAACAAAAATGATCTTGTCTGAAATTCACGAAAATATTAAGCTTATTATTATTATGAAATCTTAAGTGATAAAATTCCGAGAATACGTTTAGAGCTCTGTCCTTATCAAAAGAACATGAGTCCTTAATGACCTATAATTAATAAAGTCCTGGAAATAGGGATCATTATTTTTCAATATCATTGTTGTTCTCAGAGTCTTAGTTACAAGTTTGATGACAGTCCACAAGAACTTCTCAGTCAAAATTTTTACCTTAGTTCACTTCCATGACTATTTAGTTGGAAAAACTGAAAATTATGTTCGCAAAAATTAGTACACGACATGAAACAAAACATTTTGTTAATTACTTGCAACATGTTTCATGTCAGTGGTAGTGGAGGAATATTTTGAATCACCTTTATTTCCATTTATAGGTAAGATATTGTTATTATTTACCTCCTACTATCAGTGACCACAAATTAATGTGAATAAATGACATTTTCCAAAAGACACTTATTGTTAAGATGGCTTACAAAATTGAAAATTTAACTTAACCAAACAAATAAAAAATTATTTTGAGGGAAGAAGCCAAATACAAATGAGTGTTACAGTATATTTTATATGAATGTAGATAGATGCTTACATATAAAAAAAAAAATGAAGGAAGAAACTGCAATTCACAGTATATGGTATCCTTCGGGCATTTTGTGAAAATCGAAAAAAAATAAAAAAATTTTTTTTAAATTCTTTGACAAAAAAGTTCTATGGCATCTTGAAACCTTTATTCCTTTTATTGATTGAGGTATTCCTCCGATGTAGAAAATAAGTAGACCTGCTAACTATAGTAAAATACAATATTTAAAACAAATCTGAATACATTATTAATATGGAAAGAGAATATCTTACAAAATTATCAAACTTCATAAGTACAGAATACCGTTTGTTAGCAAATATAGCACCTTACGTAAAAATTTCGTTAAAGGAAGGATACGAGATACTCTAAGCCATTAGGAACAGTTGTACCGTGAAACAAGCTTAAGCAAATATTACCTCATTTTACACACACGCGGAAAGCCGGTTTCGTGTTTCCGCTTCAAACCGTAGGAAAAGAGCTTAGCACGAGGCACTGAGTTACGACGGGAAAATAAACAAAAAATATAGCACGGAGAGCGACAGCTGAGTAGACCTGTCGCCCAGCCGCACACACAGAAACGAAGCCCAACTTTCCTCAGGTCACAACTAGTGAGTTGCTTCCTGGAACTCAGACATACAGGATTCAGCAATTGTCTTTATATGCGCAACGTGCTTTCAAATGATACCACACAAAGGTAACTGGCTACACTTTCAGAAGCACCGTGGGTTGGGGAAAGTTTATAACCATGACCTTCTAAAACATTGCAGAAATTTAATCTCTCCTTGAACTAATAATTGAAGCCATGGATTTTTGCGTGAGGAGGAAATATTCTGTGATAATCAATCAATGAATCTCGAGACACCAGTAAACCAGCATCTGGCGTCTTCATTGTATCCAGCGTCATGCGCTCGACTGCAACTTCGTATTACTAGAAGCAAAGCCTATGGGGTGGTATATGACTCAGTAGCCTCCTTCATTTTGAATGAGAGTAAGATGAGAGCGTTCCACACTGATTATTACTGCAACCGACGGGCAACAAGAACAACGTCTTGCGGCAAAACGCTTTTTGTAAATACTTGCTAAGGGAGCGTCCATAAACCACGTATCTCCATTTTGGCCTGCTGTGAACCCTTCCTCCTCCCACGTAGCCCGACTTGACTTTTGCCTCTACTCCCCCCCCCCCTCCGCCCTCAACATAGCACGTAGCTTTTCCCCCTTTTGATTCCAGAAGACGTTTTGTACTGTTTTCTTTTGTCAGACTATCGTAAATTATGTACGGACATAATTAAATGATGGAAATAAATATTCACATGCTGTTGTGAGTTCTGTATCTCATTTAACTGTGACAAATAATATGAATGGAAATGATTGGAAAGCTATGTGACCTAGCTCGGGACCCCCTTCCCCCCTCACGTATCTCAGCGTTGCTTTCCAGCCAACCTCTCCCCCCCCTCTCTTAGACCGAGTCACGTAGTTTATGGATGCTCCCTAACCCAAAACTGAACGCTCTAATTGAAGCTAACGGGGGGAGTCGCCTTACAAATTGTGCTCCTACCAGACAGCTACAGCTGCAGCCTCTTGTCCGAATTTGGCTACCAGTTACATCTTTTTCGTAAATTGGCTTTTTTTTAAGTTATAAGTTATCACAGGTCTCTAAACTTGACGTCATAGTCTGAGCACATTTACTGCCAGTTAACGCATAGAGCTAAAATCTGATTTTTTCTTCTCATTTTAATTAATACATGGGAAAACTTTATTGTAACAAATATTTAAAATAATATTATCACAACTGTCAGACCGATCACATCAAATTTATTGATTTTGAAATATTTGTTGATTAGTTTCATGCGCCTCCCCGATTCATATATTCGTAATGATGTAATATAACATCAACAATATTAACTTTAAATCTTTCCACATTAAAGACTAACTTGAACAACTATTGCTCCAGGATTAAACACTAAACTTTATTACACTCTGAATACATGTAAGAGTTAAAATAGATTAATATATTCTTTAATTGTATTCAATATGGTTCACAGATTCAAAATTGGCACGAACGAGAAGCAGGATCGAATGCTACATCTTTTCCTAGATTAGTTTTTAGGAAAAGATTATAAAACTGTTTGTACATTTACGAAATTTTTCTGTAGATTTTCTTGAAAATATTAGACAAGAATAAATCCGGAGATATAATCAATAAACGTGCATCACTTGTGAAAGACAGTGTTTTAGAATTTGTGTTCCCAGAATTTTCGGACTTAGAATCTGTATTAATTTTATCCACAGAATTTTATGCACAGAACGCACGCCCATATGGTTCGAGTAGTTGTGGAATTGTTTTGGTACCCGGCGCCTGGCACGAGGATAGCTGTTTCGAGTCTTTGTGGTGGAAGAAATTTTCAATATCATAACCTAGTCGGCATTTGTATGATATCACCATACTGTAGGAAGCTTTCTGGTGCCCAATACCTAATCACAAGCTAGTGCATTAAAGTCCTAAGTTAATCTCTAAACCTCTCCGCAGATTGTATGGTGCGAGAACTTATGACGATCTTGATCGTGATTCGTCCGTCGGTTGGAGAAGTTAAGTTTTGCAGCGCTTCCTGGTTTATTTCGGAATAGTAGGCCGGAATGGACTGGAGCCAGGTTTCACACAATAGCTTTCTTCACATTTGATTCCAACATAGAATATACACAACACTTAGAACAAACACGTTAGATTCATCTACACAAAGGAACAATTACATACGCATCAATATCTTGGGAATGGTGGTGTCCGGACAAAACAGCGAAGTAACAAACAGCGAGAACGAAACCGCGGAGTCAAAACCGCGAACGGACAAAACCACGCATGGACAAAATCGCGAATAATGGCGATAATAGATGCCGCTACTGGTCCATGAATTGGCACTTTTGATCGAATGACGCTATTAACCGATACACTTTAGTTACCGTACAATCTGTTGAGGTCAGTTAACCGAAGAGGTTGTGCCCCTTTCTGAATAATGGCTCTCGTGTTTGTAAAAAATAATAAAAGGGGAAATCACCTCAAACACAAAGGATGCACTTTTAGTCAAGAAAGGAAAGAAGTAAATCTCTACTGTCTTCCGAAATATTGGAGAAGTACCAGTTATGATAGTACAAGATGCCGAGTTGGAAAGTCAATCAAACGTTATAGAAAAAAATTAGTTACACAATCATTCTGTAAAACCAGCGAAAAGAAAAGAAATGTTAGACATGGAATACTGAAAAAGGCTAGAATCACATTAGAGGTACCCCAGACTGTTCTTGCATTATTTGCAGGAATGCCCGAAGCAGTTTCTGGAACATTACCATCAACCGATTCACTTGGGAGAGAAATTAGAAGAGATAGACAAAAATCAGGAAGAGCACAGAAGTTCAAATTCCTGAATAATATACACAAATCAACGGTGAAAATTTTCTTTTGTACGACAGTGATGCAAGAGAGGATCGTATTCTAATTTTTGGAACTAAAAACAAACCTTGAAGCACTGAAAGAATCAAATGCGTTTTTTGTGGATGGGACGTTCTGTGTTTGTCCACTTATTTCCAGCCAGCTTTATATTATACACGGATTTAAAGAAGATCGATTTTCGTTCTACTTCCAAACAAAACTTATAACAGACTTATAATCATTTTACAAGAATTAGAGCCACAAATTGGATCTAAACTGGAGATGATAATGCTGTATTTCGAAAAAGCTGCAATCCACACTTTCGCAGAAGGTTTTCCTGAAGTAAGATTACGAGTAACTAGTCGTTTCTTTCATTTTAAACAGTGCATTTGGCGCGAAACTCAGCCAATCCCGGGGTTTCAAGAAAAGTACAATAATAAAGAAGACTTCATGTTCCAAACAAAGATAAAGAAACTTGCAGCCATTGCTTTTCTTCCTGTTTCAGAAGTCATCTCTGTTTACGAAGAACTCTGTGATAAGGAGTTTGCAGACGAGGAATTCTCTCCACTTTTGGATTAGATTGATGATACGTATTCTGCGAGGAAATCGACGACGAGAACCACTATTTCCAATCGAAATTTGGAACCAAAATTAGAATATGAAAATTTCGTTAGAAAGAACCAACAATTCCGTCGAAGGTTGGCACAATGCTTTTCGCTTATTACTTAGATCAAACCATCCTACAACTTGGAAACTCATAGAAACCTTCAAGAAGAGCAAAATCTGAGGGAGGTTAAACTGGTGCAATATGGAAGCGGAGATAGAAAAATACAGAAAAAGATATATGCGAGAGTCACCAAGTCGATTTTAGTGTGCTTGTGTATTTTGTTACAATTTATGTTAAGTTACTAATGGTATATTTATAACTATTTTGTATAATCCATGTGTATTGTATTTGTATTTTCCACAATGTTGATGTTTTGTGTAATTTTGATTTTTTTTAATAAACAAAATAATGTAGTTTGGGTAGATCACATCTTTCTAGTGCACCTTGGGTAACGCTAAGAATCTGCGACGTCTCGCCGGTTTCTGTATTCGCGATTTTGTTCATTGCGCTTTTAGCAGCCACAGTTTTGCGCTAGAATCGTTTCGGCCATCGCCTCAATGCGTTGGATACACATGTTCTTTGACGAAAGCCGCCTTACATGTGCCGCTCTGGCTTTCGGTTAATCCCTCTTGGGATGTTTTGGTCAATCGCCACAATACATTATATTTGAGTGAATAGCATGGGTTTTTTCAACTCCTTGTTATTATTTCGACTAAAGGCAAGACAGTTATAATTATGTCTTCAAGGTTGTATCTCCGATAATCCTATTATATAAAACGCTAACGTGGCGTCTGCATGCGTCGTCTATAGCTGATACACGTATTGGCTACAGTACGGTCACGTGACAGCCGTCACTCGCCAATCAACAGCCACCATATTGCATTCCTTCCTTCATGTTGCATTTTGTTTATTTACTCAGTTAGATGCAGACACTCGTGTAAGGAGAATGGTGTTTGATGTTTATGTTATATTATTTGTATCAGTTATACGCCAAAATTCATGTAAGGAGAAGGGATTCAATATTTACGCTATTTTAACTGTGTCAGTTATAAGCCCTAGGTTAAACCATAACCTAAGATTTTTTCGGCAGACGGTAAGAAACAGTGATGTGTATTTAAAACTCGGTTTGGTCAAATAAATAACAGTTATCCGTTTTAGAAATTATAGTCTACGTGATCTTAAGTAAAATGCATTTATTTATGCAAAATCCTAACCATGTACTCTGATAATCTAACCAGAGTAACGTATTCATATAACAAAAGATATCATTAAAAATGACTAATTCGTTTCTCCTTATAAGCTTTTCCAGAATAAATTCTTACTACCATTATATATGATACCATTAGTTTTTGACACATGTGTTAACTATTAAATGAGATTTAATATAAACTTTTGATTAGATTTAAACAGTCAAGGATATGACTATTTACAGTATAAGCGATATGACACGCGGAATACAACAACGATATTATTGCCGCAAAAGAGCAGTGAGTAGAGATATTAGAACTACGGAGAGCAGGGAAAAAATTAATGCGAGGCAATTATGTGTCACAAAGTTACAATTAGTACGTTCGTTTAAATTTACAAATTGCTTTTTATTTATCTACGACAACCAGATGTAAAAATTCATGTAAGGAGAAGGATATTGTATGTGTACGTTATATTACCTGTATCAATAATGAGTACTAGGTTAAAACACAACCTACGATTTTTTTATTTTATATATATATATATAAAAAAAATTTGCCTGAGATAAGAAACGATGAAGTTTATTAAAAACTCAAAGGAAGTTTACACAAAATGTACGAAATATATCATTAAGATAAATGGTAGTTATCCGTTTTTGATATTATACTTCCCGTCATTTAAGGTAAAATAATGTAAATAAATCGGTATTACTGGAGATCGCGATTCTGCCAGGAATTGCTGTGGTAAAATGGAAGAATCCTGTAGAAATATTTTCCGTAGTACATTTAATTGTATTATGCCCGTCCAGATTGTATTACAACCTAATTTCTGCTTGAAAATAATGTTAGTCTACAGGCTGTATTATAACGGAGTCACTGCTTAAAAACAATATGTCTTGCGATTGTCTACAGCATTTGAGAGTAGTAGAAGTTATGATTTTCGAAAGCAATATTAATGGAGGGTTGTGGTTAAGTTGACCAGAAAACCCACCGACTCATTTGATTACGGCGTAATTCACTCTGAAATGAGTTTTACAAACTAATTAAACTGCTTTCTTATGCGCCAAGTTACTGAAGGTATTAATAAATGCGGGTGAACGTAGTTCCGTACCTATCGTGCTGAAGTGTGCCTGGACTAGAAATAAAACTGATATTACATGGATAGCAAAAGTTTCTGGATTCCTCATTTATTTTTCATTTTATTGGTTCTGTACACCCGCCTCATTAATTCAGTAAAAGTTACTACTGTATTGCTGTGTAGAACATTATCAAATCAAGGCCACTAGCATTATCTAATAACAATCCCGTATAATTAACCAACTGCAAAATAATAATAATAATAATAAAATGAACTGCCAGAATATGGCGTTCAAACCGTCATTTTTGACGGGCTAGAAGCTAGTACATTATATTTGAGTGAATAGCATGCGTTTTTTCAACTCCTTGTTATTATTTCGACTAAAGGCAAGACAGTTATAATTATGTCTTCAAGGTTGTATCTCCAATAAACACCATACTTCGAAAGCTGCCTTCGGCGTCCTCCTGATGTGTAAAATTTCGTATTTTTACAACACAATCCGGAGATATACCTCACTGCAATCATATGCCGAAAAGTCTCCTTTAATGATAAAAAAAATTATTTCCACTCTAAAAAGTCGTTATGCCTCTTAAAGTAAGACTGAAATAATTGACAGTTTACGTCTTCGTGAGTAGCTTGTTTTAATAAAAATGAATCAATTATAAGATCAATCAAGAAATAAGGAGACATAATAATGAATCCCACAAAAGCAATTCTTGAAAATATAGGCCACGTCTCGTGTTTGTGAAGTGACCAAAAGTTATGAGATCTTATTCTGGGTCAAGTGTACACTTTAGAGAGAATATTCACTTCACTTGTTATAGACCGTTTACTTAGATTAAAAATATATATATAAAAGCTCTGGTGACTTGGCCATTTTGCATACCGTGTCTTCTAACTGATGTGATTTATTGCAAGGCACATAATATAACCTAAAACTGAATATTTTAAATTTTTGATTATTTATTTAAAAATTGGTTTAGATTTAACAAAAATGTAAAATCTCTAAATTTACTTAAGACCCACTTAAAATTTTAATGTCATTTTGCCAATTAAAATATCGTTAACTATTAATTTTTATCATTTTACATTAAAATTGATGTTTTAATTTAATTAACAGACGTTTATGATTTAGTTTATTTGTGCTTTAAATAACTATGTTTTAAATATATGCGTTAAAAAAACTGTGGGCGTAAATACCGCAGAAATTTCGCGGAATTGAAAACACTGCAGGATTGCAATCCTTAATCACAACTTACCAAGCGTGTTGGGTGAGCGGTTAACGTTTTGGCCTCTCATTCTGGAGGACGCCTGTTCGAGTTCCCGTCCAGGCATCCAGATTTGGGTTTTCCATGATTTCTCCAAATCACTCCAGGCGACTGTCGGAACGCTTTCTTCAAAAAGCCATGGTAGAATTCTTTCCCGTTCCTTGTCCCTAGTCCCAACCCGCCTCTAATGACCTCGACGTCGACGAGGCATAAAGCCATTAGTTAAAAAGATCATTACTCCAACGCATCTAACTCATCCCGCAGCGGGTAACTAAAGATATCTTGTTAATAAAGAATCAACTGTGGAACTAATTTACATATCTTTTTACTAACGGACCTCTTCTCATGGTAAATGATTTTCAAGCACTTCGATTCTACTCGATAGCGCAACACGTTAAGTGAATGGAATTCCCCGAACAGAGCCAACCAGTCTTGACAAGTATTAAATAAAAAAAATACTGGATCAAGAATAACTCTATCATCATTCAAATTTTATCAAACTAATCGACCTAAACTAAATGTAACCATTCGTAAAGCTTGTATAGCCATAAACAAATTACATTTACCGGTTTAGATTCTCTCTCAAGGCTAGGATACACACTTCTATCAACCAATAGTGTGGATTCTAAATCACGCTATCGATTACAATCATAAAATCTTTATTGCTTCCACAACAATTCACCATCAAAATCAGGTGAAACACTTATTATTATCGGATTGAACCAACAGATATAAAAAAGAAATTACGTACATACTGTACAAGAAACGAGATTGGTACGTCCATGCAATGTAACTGTTGCGTATTACAACTTTGTAAAGATTTTTCTTGTGTTTCGACAGTGGTTGAATGTTTGAGGAAACAATTTGCTATTGTTAATTTAATTTTCAAATACCAAAAAATTATTAATTTTAGCTAAATGACTAAGTTAATGATTCTAGACATCAGAAAATATATAAAAGTTTCAAAAATATTTTGAAACATAATAAAGTGTGTCTGGAAAGCGTCAGACTAGAAAAAATTAAACATTGATGTAAGAAAACAAATACATTTCTACTGCAATCATGGAGAACGATTCCACAACTGTTTTAAATCAAAAGGCAAACAATAGGATTTCACAATTTAACTGAACTAGCTTAAGCAAAATCCAATAACCATTAATAATGTATTCTTTATATAGAAATAATGACACTATTTTAAGGGATTAACACATCATACAAGTGATTACTTAATAAAAGTAATGACTCAGTTGGTATGTAGTAATGCTCCATGAAGGGAGGAGGTTACTATTTCGTTAGCAATCTTATACTTTGAGTTCTTAACAATGAAACCGAAACAATCACAGCTAACAGAATAACTGATTTTTAATGTAAAATAATTGGAAAACAAGATAATACATTTGAACTAATATCACCGCTTGGATTACTAGGTTAGTTTATAGCTGCAATGATAGGTGAATTGAAACTGTCACTTACGCGGCCGACCTATTCTTGGAGATCTTCTCGGCAAATAGAGCGACCACACATTTATTCGTGTGTACTAAACTTCAACAGAAAAAAAAATAAAGAAATGAATGGGTCAAATACTAATGCTTCGCTATATAATGAGGTCAGTAAGGTAAGTGATTTCCTGAAGAAGATGTAGTCACCAAGAGATTAGGATATTGTAAATTATTCGCAGGACGACAGAAGGCAGAGAAGAAGATGGAAATAACCTCATAAAAGTTGCTGAACTCTGTTGGTTTGGCATGGTTCGGGCTGAATTTTGTGTTAGCTAGTCGCGTATCAAAAATGCTTGCTCCTAGTTTATATATCAGTTATTAAGACTACACTGCAGAAGAGCATTAGTGGACCTGTGCTAGTATACTGTACTCTGGCCAATAAATTATTGAATAACTTTAAGAAGACTTAGCTTATCCATACCGAATGGCGTTATGAAACTCATGTTGTTAAGCAACAAATAACTTTTTCCCTTGAAGATCCTATACCGAGAGTTCAGATTCGAACCATTGAGCGCTATTCCGAGGAGCCAAAACAGATCCTTATAAGCAGTGGAGCATACCTCCTATAACCTCTACCAGTCGGTCACAACAAAGAATCATATGTGTGTAAAAAATACCAATTTTGAAATTAGTGTCTACTATGTATTTGCTCCAAGTTACGTGTAACTATCCACCGAATGATCTTCATTTCACATCGTACAAAGCGATAGCGTTCCTCATTATTTAGCTATGACATGTATCGTGTTGCTTTGACAATTTGGAATGGAATTTCTCTGATTAAACACCCCAAACTCTATTCAGTTTCAACAAACTCTTCCCAGTATTAGCGCACCAGTCGGATACGTGGGAGAGAACGTTAGAAGGAGTGACCACCATCACTGCCGCACCCAGAGCTCAAATATTTGCGGCCGCTGGGCCACTTGGCCGCTCCCAGCATGCCTTGCGTAGGCAGTCATGCCCTATCTCTGCCATATAGCACAGCGCACCAACATACCTCACAGCCGTAGCAGGTGTTTGTTTCGCAAACATGATGACCTGTGCTCCTTTGCCGTAGGCAGTGGTGCAAATAACGGGGTTACGTACATATCGTGTTGGAAGGGCAGAGAGCAATCTCAAATACTATGTTCCAGTTTCTCTTTGGCTAACCTCATTTTGAGACCAACAAACGGGTCTCTATCAAAAATCGCTGATGGGGTATACAACGCTCCTGTGTGGGGATAGTAAATAATCAGCTTAAAAATAATGCATGAATTAAAGTGTATTTTTACTTCTGCTTAAAGTAGTGTCTCATTTCTTACGACAAATAGTTCTGATTTATGGAAAACAATTGCATTCCAATCTTATTTCTTCAAAAATACTCTTTTCAGATTGTGATTGTTTATTATTTACTCGTAAATTTAACTTTGGCATCAAATGTTTATTTTTTTTAAAATAACATATTAAATACAAATAAAGTAATTTCTTTCTTCTCCTTTAGGTGTCATACCGCGTCCTATTAAAAGCGGTCACCATTGAGGATATTTACCCTTCTATGGCTACTTTCCGAGGAAATTAACTGGGGTTGTTTCCCGTTACATGCTCTCCTGTGTTCGTGTTATTGTAGGTGTGTATGCGACTGTATGTGTGATCAGTGTAGAGTGTTACTTGTGTTGTAGATGTAAGAAGGGAGAGGTTGGAGCTCGGTGGCGCTCCATTCAGCCCTACCCTCGAGAAAGACACGAAGCTGAACGTCCCCATCCTATGGCCGATTAACCATCAACAGTTTTGAATGTCCTCACTTCATACATACTGCGGACAGGTTTGGTATTTAATCTAGGTCTTTGGTGACAATCTGGTCCATCATCACCTCTCCACCTATACCGACCAAACGACTCGAACGCCGGGTCAGCGCCGAGCAACATCATGGTGCCGCAACCAACTGAGCTAATTGGGCGGGCTATATTCCCTTTAATAATCTTACGTTTCTTTCACACCTGCTGTGTCGAATAAGTTTAGGCAGTCGGACAAAGATTTATTGCGTTGCCAATAATTGATCTTGACGGCCACACGCTATCATCATTACCGGAAACTGTATTCGTCGTAGAGCTCCAACTTACTATAAAGCAATAGATTAATGTGTGCTAGAGTCGGATCCCGAATACTATGTCGGAAATATAAAATTAGATTCCGGCTTTCTAGAACGAATTGATGATAGTTCCGTGATATATATTAACGACTCCCCGAATTTCTTCTCTCTGATAACATCCAATAATCCGTATGGTATTTCTATTTCTAAATCTGTTCTGGCCTAGCATTCGGGAGGACTGCGGTTCCAACCCCGTCCGGGCATCCAG
The DNA here is from genome assembly GCA_031002005.1 of Vandiemenella viatica. NCBI lineage: Eukaryota > Metazoa > Arthropoda > Insecta > Orthoptera > Morabidae > Vandiemenella > Vandiemenella viatica. The sequence goes on from JARYHS010013630.1 coordinate 276,791,739, forward strand.
ATTTGGGTTTTCCATGGTTTCCCAAATCACTCCAGGGGAATGCCGGGATGCTTCCTTCAAAAGGCCATGGCCGAATTCCTTCCCATTCCTTGCCCCCCATTCTTTACCCCCCATTCTCTAAAAGCCCTCGCTGTTAAGAGACGTTAAGCAGTTAAAAAAAAAAAAATCTAAATCTCCCACCGAGGAGTGCAAATCTAAACAATCTTCTTCAACATTATACGATATTCTGTATTATGGTTGTGACGGAGGTCATCTTAGCGGATGCAGATGTTCAGTGCTTGACATGCGCCTATGCGGATGTTTTGCGCAAGCGGAGGTGGAAAAATAAATTTATAATTATTTAGGTTTTTACATTTTATCAAAAATAAATGTAAAATCAAAATAAGTTTTTTGTTGTACCAAATTCTACATTTTTCGTAGGTAACGTCTAGTTCCATATAATTTTTGCCTCATCTTTCAACAACAAAAAACACAAAACAATCTTTGTCATATGAACTTTGTGGAGTTCGCGGCTCGACTGATTCTAGCGACAAGCAGAAAGCCCCGCCACTGCACATCTCCGTGCCCGCCACCCGCTTTTCCCACGCTCTCGTGGCCCATTCAAAGTGCAAATTGTAGGACCTACGTTGATCCAATTTTCCGATAAAGAACTCTAGATGGGCCGTGAAAGGGGTTACAGAACTACCGTACATGCAGGACAGGATATGCTGGATGTTGTTGGACTCCCAGACAACCAACATGGGTCCTTGCTGTCCAGCAAGCTATGGCATTGGATCATGACTGGAAGAAATATCCTACCAGTGTGCAATAAGGACACATGGTGTGTCGCGAGTAAGTACGAGTGGAAAGGACGGCTTGGAACATTTTGTTGGACCCCTTTCTACTAGCGTGAATGGGTGAGCGCATTCTATGATAGTTCTACGTGTATGTCCTATAAATTTTACCGTGAACAGGCCTCTTTACTTTGCATGCGAGTTAAACTTGTAAATTCGTCGCTTAGGTAATAACACCGTTCAGTTCATTGCTCTTTTTATTGAAAGATCTTCAGAAGGAACAACTACGTTGTTGTTAGCTAAGCTACGATGGGTAGAATCTCGTATAAAGATAAAATAATAATGTATATTGCAATGTAAACAGCTATACATCCGCAGTAAAAATTGCGGATGTAGGATTTCATCCGAAAGTTCCGCACTTGTGGATGCGGAGCTCCGTTACATCCATATTCTGTACATATATCCAGATTGATTACTTTGGTTAGACACCACATACATAGATTAAACCTGACTTTACCATCATCTTCACAATCTATTTCAGTAGCGAAAAACATAATATACTGAATGCGTAGTGGTCCAGTTCTCAGTACTGTAAACCTGCGTCGCGGAATCAATATTGCACTCGACAAACATAGTTACCGGCAGCTGACAGAATTACGGTTGTGTGGACACTCGGGAAACTGAAATAATTATCTGGATCATTGAACATCAAAATAATTCTTGTTAGCGTTGCGTATGATTCCAGATGGATTCGCATTATACACTAATCAACTCTGTTCATATTTCGTTGTTTGGCATTCATTTCGTCCGGCACGAATTGTGAAATATATATTGTTACATTTCGGGTCAGTATCTTTCACTAGTTTGTTGCACCAAAAAGAAAAAAAATTGTATCCAATCAATTACTTTTCTGTTCATCGAATATAACGTATGAATAGTATTTCCCAGTTCTTTGTAATTTCCATCAAAATAAGTACTCACATAAAAAAAACCATTGAGCTTTATTTACACGGATACATTTCAATTACTATTATTAATTAAATGTTCGTTTAGAACATTCAAAGCACAGTTCCAAATATATTAATTTCACCGACAAGCTCTAGAATTAATTTCCGATCCATACTTTCGCATGGACAACATTCGATTATATATCAACATTATAAATTTGAGTAGTTGTTTTTCAAAATTATGGCAGAAATATCTATACCCTCTTTATCACATTTTTTCTATACAGCGTTTTAGTTTATTTTCACAAAACTAACATTTTAAATAGTTTATTTAACACTGGTATTTGCAGAAGTTTTCATCATCACGAAATTCCCAGCACGGTAGGAGATCTGGTAGAGCAAAACTCCTTATCACCAGATTGTACACCAAAGTCATGGGTTGAACCCCAAGCCTCTCCGTAATGCATATGGAGTGAGGGCATACATGCATTACAGCACGAATTATAAGCACGTAAATTAAATTCCGTCACTGTGGAAGGCGACGGAAAGCCGTCGCAGTTTGAATTTTCCAAGAATACGTACCCACTAAGTTAAAGGTTGAGGATAAAATGAAGATCAAATAATAGAAACCTTGAAGACAGGCTAACATCGCCACCAGGTTTGAAACGCCACGACAGCTTGCTGACGAGCGCGGAGGTGAGGTACTGGCATAGAGACGAGGTTTTGGGATTTACAGTCGCTAGAACATTGTACTTTGTACTGATTTATGAACATCTGCTTATATCACCGGTAGCCAAGTGTTGTTTTTTCTTCCAATAAAGTGCGTTATTTAGTCCCTTGAACTTTCAAATGACATGTGCCTTCTCAAAAAACGACACCATCGATAAATTAATTTCGTAAAAACACTTCCGAAAACCATACATAAATGTTCTAGAAAACAATAAAGATACTGACAGACATTTATGGAGCTCCAACAGTTACGTTAACGATATGAGTCATAGGAAAACGATTAAAATTTATACAATATTAGTTTAAATCATAAGGAAACAACCTTAAATGAACTAGAAAGTATTTACTAGCGTTTTACAGCACAGTTATCAGATTTAACACTTTTCTAGGTGGTTAAAATGATTACCAGCGCGGTATGACCAATTACATTTGTTTTAATTAATATTCCAGACACAATTCTGCTTTTAAAAGAATTACAACAGTAGTTCAGTTCATTTATAACACTCTCAATCAAAACACAACACATTCATAAAATAATAATACAATTTAACAATCAATCACTTCGCTTAACTTTCAGACAAAAATTTAGTTAATATGCAGGGATCGTAATTAATGGAAAATAGTCTTGGGGGCATAATGACATCTTTCAAACGTCATTGGCGCGCTCATTTCACCATTGCTAATTTAGTTACTTTTCTGAAAGTACGCAATCAGCATTTTATAATATCGTTTTTCAACATCGATTTCTCAAATATTATTATCCATTACTACTAACGGCATCACCGTGAGATAACTGAGCGCACTGTTAAGATTTCATCAACTTAAGTCCTCTCTTTGTAATCATTCTGAAAGTAATGACTTAAAACATTTTTTAAGCTTTAAAGTTAAAAACCGATTTTTATTTCCTGATTCGTATCTATCCGTTTTTTGTTTGTTTTTTTTTCAGAAGAAAATGTATCCTATGTTTTCAGCACAATGTCAATCAGCCGAGAATATTTTTACTGAGTTCTTAACTTTTTCTGACTTAAAATCTGAGGTATGTTTCTTGTCGCTACGTGGTCTGGCACAGAAGCGAGAAATTAAAATCTGTTTTTAAGCTCAAATTTTCTTAATGCCATTTGTCGTGTCATTCAGTAAGTTCGGATACTCTGAGAAATAGACTATGATGGCTTACGCTTCTCATCGTAATGTGGTTCGACCTGACTGAGCTTCGTCTATGAGAAATCAAGGTTTAAATGCAGAGTGTTCAGCGTTAGGAAATCAACCAATAACGGCTGAATAGCTACCTGGTTTAAGGGGTCGTGTTTTAGTGCCGAGGGTCGCAGGTTCGATATTCTCTCAAGAATTCTCTTTCTTGGGTTTTTCCTTCTACTCACTGTTTGTAGCAGTACAAATTTATTTTACGAAAAAAAAAATTACATCAAACTTTGTCTTCGTAATAAAGAATTTTTCAATTCTGTTCTTTTGGACCCTTTGAATTATTTAGCTGGAGGTGAGGAAGCATCTTACATGGCATTGTTTTAATACTTCTCTTTGTTAGACATCTGTCACGGTGTCCTGTCTGGGCTATTTTACTGCTCCGGGTTAATAACGCGGGCGAAGCTGCCAGAAAAAGAGGCATACCTAATAAAATTTTAAATCTAACTATCTTTCAGGTATCATGTGATAGCAAAACAGTAAGGAAAGCAGAAAAATTAAATTTACTCCAAATTTGTCTAACAGCACTTGCTAACGACACGATACCACAACGAATTATATGTGAAAAAAGATGCCCAAAGACGAAACTTCAAGGTGTATGCGCAGAATAACCCCCACATAGTACAGTTACAATATTTATCGAATTCCAAACGGTGGCTTTATTCGAGAACCAAACGAAATAGGTTACGGTGCAAAACCGAAAATACTCCTAAATATTAGTAAAAAAACATTTGCTTAGTAAAAACCCAATTTCACACAGTCCAAAATTAACACAAAATAAAAAAATAAATTGGACTCTTTCAAAGTTTTAGAAATGCTGTGATATCAGCGCACTAATTAAAAAAAAAAAAATCCAAGACTAAGCTCTGAGGTTCAGGAGAAGCTGATTGCCTGTTTGATAATGCATCTGCAGCAGCTGATTTCACATAGAAAGAGTAGAAGAAAGATGAGTATGAAACGAAAGATAAAAACAGGAGATTTGTGCTGTTTTTACTAAAGATAATTTGTTGTGCTGTGGTAGACTGTATATGTTTTTTTCTTCTCATATTGTAAAAGTTGTAATAAAAAGTCTTTTGATAGGAAAACAAAACGTGGCGAAGGTACCTGCTATCAGTAGCCAGGATCGCAGGCTAAGGATTGAGGCAGGATGTGCGGCAATTTGAATCTATTACCAGGTCGTAAGATCACACGTATCCACATTTTTTACTATCTTTTTAATTCTTGAACCTTGTTGCATGTTTACAGAAGGATCGAGCTGATAAATCAAGAGTAGTAATAACTCTCGTAAGTCAAAGTATACGTACACAATGAAAATACATTATTGTAAATGCCTGACTAACACTTATAAAACATACCACTAACAATAACTACATTCGTCATGTTTAAAAATAGTATGAGCGGTCGTGTTACATGGTGGTGAGCATACACCTTGAAGTTTGCAAGTTTCTCATGTATCGGAACTCCAGTAAACAAGCGGTCAGTGATCACTGCAGAAACTTGACAGGTTATATTGCCGACGCGTCTTTGAATATGAAACCCACTGCAACTGTTACGAGTGTACTGATTTAATAAACAATATCCTTCTAGAAGTATGAATATTCCAAATAATAAATAATTATCTATATTGGCATTAACGTTTCGGAATATATTGACTGGTTTGCACTGGTGTTCCAACAAGAAGTGGGAAAAGTAAAATGAATTACCAAGTAGTTCATGAAAAATCGTAAAATAAAAGCCTCGCAGATATAGAGGAACCTCTCAACAGAAGTAAAAATTTTTAAACCTAAATATGCATTTCTGGGTCTAAAGAGACCATCCAAACATCAGACTTTGTGGCTATAGAGAGCAGCACACATCAAGCAATTTTTTTTAAATTAAACCATCAAAATTCCTGGAAACGAGATATTCAAAGGTTGTAAAAAATGCTGAATGACTGTAAAGTTGTTAGTCAATCATACTCCATAAGCTTCTCCTAATACTTAGGGGAAAGTAACGGACATAACGGAGAGACCTGAAATCCTGCCTATGTCGCTTGTCCATTCCTTAGAATTAGAGGAACACCGACAGCGAAGGAGTGCCTCAATTTCAAACGTTCGGGCTCTCCCGTCAAGAATGTTGTTCGTATGTAAGCGGTCAATGACGCACGCGATGTCAAGAGAGGAGGGAGAATAGTGAAACGTGTAGTTAAGGCAGCAAAAAGCAGCGAGCGTTACGAAAAGCGTCGGAATGTGGAGCGGATGGAAATATTACTGTAAAGTATCTGTGAAGTTAAATGGAAACTTTTCTCTCGTCAGGACTTCTAACAGAATTACCTCGTTCAGTGAATTCCTGAAATAAAATATGAGTGCACGACGTTTCAGATTTTTATATTCTGTGATAGAGTTAATTGTAATTGTTCCTTAAATTATTCGCTTATTACGGATGATGGAATTATTTGTAGAATGGAGAAAGAACAAATTATCTTTGAAGGTAATTCTTGGATTCGATATAATTTACAATGGATCAAAAAATCTCAACACAAATTTCTGGTAAAAAAAAAAGGTCGTCTGATGTAATTAGTATGGCCAAAAACGAAAAAAAAATATGCCTCTCAATTTGAAGTGACCGTAGCAAACCTTATACAGTCAAATCTGAAGCATTCAGTACATGTCTTCTTTTATCTGCGCGATAATCGCTTGACAAACAGTGTCAATCGTTTTGTCCAATTTTTTCTCTTTTGACTACTGTAATATTTTTTGTGAAAGTTTTAATCCATTCAGTTAACTTTTATAACATACCTGTTCCTTTTACCACCACGTTGGTCAATTCGAATTATTTGCTGGATTAGATTGCATAAAAGAATGTAAGTTTTTAGATGAACCACAATATATGAAAAGTTTTTGGAATGAAATTTTTTCGATATCTACTTATTTTTTTTTTTTTTTTTCATCAAAGGTCTTTCAGAATTGTTTTCATTCTTCTTTAAATGCATATAAATACTCATATAAAGAAATATATGTACACAGAGTTTTCCAATCTATCTGCAAATGACTACCATTTTTCCTTTTGCCCACTTCATCAAGATGCATTCATTTCATTGTGTGTGGTGATCCAGTAAATTATGTTAATATGGACTTCAAGTACTCTCTTCTTCAATGCAAAGACAGTAACGATACAGGGAACCAGATTTTTGTTGCTACTGATAATGTTGTTACCATATTTCAAGTTTTTATTTATACACACTCCATATGGTTGCTGCTTGCGTACAATTTAGCGATCTACGAGTATATGACATTGTGTCAGTGTAGAAGTTCTTCAGACCTTCGTTAAAAATGCAACAGATTATGCTTTTAAAAATAAGTATATGGAAAGATATTACTTCGTAATACAATTCAACATTGTAAGAACAGCTTTTACCCATCACTAATTTAAGTACCACACGGGTATAACTTATTTACTATATGAAAGAGTTTGTAGACATGAACAGATTATCTTATTATTTCTATTAGTTTAACATCAACATCACAACATATTTCTCAAAATCCGTCAAGCATGCATAAAACCTTTGATCTACATTACTACAACGAAGACTTCCATCACGAGAAAAGATGGATGTCTGGGAACATAATCTGAATGAATATTCCGATCCTATGAAGGAAATTGTTTATAATAAAATTATTACGATTCAACATGTGTTTTACTTTTGTGGAAGATTGACTAATAAAGCAGAAAATACTACATGCAGAGCTTGAACTGTGACTTCTTGGAGGTTTCAGCTGTTGAATAATATGTCATCTTCGAATTACACTTCCAATTATGAGTGAACACTGTTCCCACCTTCCTGCTGTAACAATATGAAGGATACGATTAGATAAATAACTATCGGTAATCATCATTATAGCCTTAAAGCCCGTCAAAAGTGAATGGAGTGTTCTGGAAACCAATTTATTCACAGTTGCTTGATATAAAATAACGCTCAGTGCAATTTCTCGTGTCCTAGTTTGTATTCATCCTGGTCCAGGTTGCGTTTCGACCTGACGACAAAACACCGCTAATATTGCCGATGGAAAATCAAAGCTTTTATTAGACGCGAATTATTACATTCACTATATGGCAATTTAATTTAACCTAAAATCTTCAGGAGTTGTTTCGTTTTTTTATTCCATGATCCAGATTCATATTATAAAGTTTTAACGCCTGAAACAGTTATACATGGCTGTAATATGACATCAGTGAAAGCAAAGGAAATTAAAAATGGATCTTAGTAACTTACCTTATGCCACGGAATATTAATTTTAATCCTTGTTCAGGCCGTATAGTTCACAAACCATGAGGAACTACTTTCATTCAAACGAAGTAAGGTGCTGCCTCAATAGAAAACTAATTAGTTATGCCCGCTACTGTAACATCAAATGCCAGTTGTCTTTCTGATACAGGTAAAATTTCAGTGTAATAAAAACTTCCGCTTCCAGAATATTAAAGCATTTATCTTACATATATATGGGTTAAGAAATTAATAAAACATCTGTTTCAAACGAATATAAAAAAATAAAAAAGCCAATAATAATATTAATATGTTACTTTAAACGCAATACATACTTTTGTTTCAGTGTTTTGGCATTCATTTCTTCGCTGACGTTTAAGTAAACAGAAATGTTATTAAATAAACATCATAACCTCTACTATGTAGACTCTGGTCGTTATTAGTTGGGCAGCAAAGGTGAGAAACGTGACGGACATGGCTTCATCATGAACAAGATTAGCGCTTTATAAGTATATATTATGTTTTTGGCCAATTTTCCATATTTGCTCATTAAGTGTTTTAAAATTAATTGCGTTGACATTTTTATTCAGCACGTATCACTTGCTAACCGACATTGTTTAATTAAATAACAGTGTAGGAATTTATTGATCCGCCGTGCCATAAGGAAGTGGTAAATCTGAGAGTAACTTGAATCAGAAGCAATTCCCTCTATGTGAGAAAAAAAAAATCAGAATTGCAGCGCCGAAATGGTAGAGGCTGAATGCGTAAGCCATGCGGCAGAGACCGCAGATATATGAGGTGTGGTGTGGCGCCTGGGTTATGCGGGACACGCCGCCAGCACGGGGGGCTGGGAAGTGGACGGGCATTACTACCGCTCGGCCTGCCCCGGCAGAGACCAACTCAATCGCGCGGAAGAAAGAACAGCCGTAAAAGTTTTTAGGGGTCGGCTGGGGTGCGGTCCCCATCTGGGTGGCGGGGCACGTCCCACCAGTGGCTGGTCTCTTGGGGAGGGACTCGGCCACCGCGCACGTCGCCCTCCAACGACCTCGCCCCGCGCCGACAGGTAGTTCGCCGACTCCACAAAGTCATTCCGCGATATTCGTTAAGCCCCTGTGGGTACAATTTTCCTTTTTAATGCTCTCAGATCTATCGAATGTACTAATGAAAATAAAATTGCAATGCGGAAAGGTCACAACATAACATATGTTATAGTAGTATAGTTTATTCTTGGTTATAAATGACTTAAGCAGTGCACAACATTGACCAGGTAACGACCACTTCACTATCGGAACTTCTTAGTAAATAGCACACTTTTAATGACTCTGTATACAAGAATCAACGGCTTTAAAAAAAAGTCACAAACGTTACATTTCTTTGGTTAGTGATAGCACTAAATGATCCATTAAAAAATAAGCAAATATTTACTGCAAACAATAGAATAAACCGTACTGGAAGAATGGTATTGCTGATTACAGTTACTTCTATTATACCTAGTGGAGACTGTTGATAAGCCGATTTTGTTTCTGAATAATACTTTGCAGGTGAAACAATTGTTTTAAATAATTTACAATTTCAGTATATCTGAGTATTTAATAGTTTCTAAATAACTTGAATCGAATTAATCACACAAATTGGAATAAATGTCAATAAATGTGGATGACTAGCAATCCTGATTCATATTCTGAAGTTATGGGACTGAAAAAGAGTATGTACTATTTCTCGAAAAACATGAAGTTTTTCTGGTGCTTTACATAATGCTGTGTCAGCGAAAAAGAACTTTTGGCTGAAAAATTCAAAGAATAAGACTTTTAACTGGCTGAGAAAATGAATCAGCAAGGAAGAGTGTTAACGAGCGAAACAATGATGACTGCGGTATTTTCTTCTGAAGCCGTGAGTCGTAACTACTCATGAAGTACGTAGGATAATGTTTACATTACAATTAGATGACTGTTAATGATACATTTATAATGCCACGTCCTTTGAGAATAAACTTATCCTCCACTTCCGGAATGATGTTATTGTTAAAATCGATAATATACGGTACTAAAACTTGAGGTGGAAATCAAAAACATACTAAGAGAATTTTTACTGTAGGATTATTGGATGCTACTTCAAACACAAAAGACTTTATATTATCATAATAAGTAATGTAAAATAAACTTATGACTTAAAACAATAGTCACATACTAAGTTTGATCCTATTTTTACATCTAATTTGATATGTATGTATCATTTGACATTTTTCGTGACTTTTCTTGGTTTGATTTGTATTTACTGCAAATATTTGTCCTATAATTCTTGTTTTGCCGTTCAGCAGTTTCTTAGTATCTTTATTCATTTCCGCTATTATAACAAATCGCAGCAGACGGATTGTTTCTTCTTGAAGCTTTACACTACACCCATATTTTTATTACATACCCTTGAAACTATTCTCCATACACAATGTTGCTTAATATATATTGTGCCTACTTTTCCAGAATTACATAAATGTTAATTCTGTTTACAAATTTCATTACATATACTACCTGAGAAGTAAAATATTTAAAAAAACAAGGGTTTACCGCAAATACCCACAGAAAAAGGCTTAAGATATAATCCCTAGAGTCTAAGTGTTATAAATTATATCCTGGTTTATTCAAATAATTTTACTGCTTCTCTTCCTTTTACTTTAGTCATCTTCATAAAAAAAAATATGATTTGTCTTCCACAGCCAATGTCACAACGGAGTTATGTTTGTCTTCATAGCCATTTTTTGTGTGAAAAATGCTGTACAGTTTAGCAAAATACTCACATGTAGCCTGTAGACATCTTTGTCTGTGTTGTGCCACATATTTTGCATTTTGTTGAGTTGTTAAAAGGGTTAACTAACAGATAGTTACCAGTCACCATAGTTGGCATTTCTTCCAAAATTGTAGCAGGAAAAGGCAACATGGAATCCATAGATCTCCGAGAAGAAAGGAATACTAAGTCTGTCAAAATCGGCGGCGGCCAAGGTCACTTTTTGTTCTGGCCGTGACACTGCACGCATTGATTGCAGAGGCGACTTCGACAGGTCGTCTCCCTGCTCCATAGCTGAAGAGGTGTTGGCTCTGAAGATGCCACTTTTCTCTCTCACGTTACCAGACGCATTGGCTACCAGTTCTTCAAGATCGCCGTCACAAATGTTGGCAACGGTAATGTAGTGTTTTGGCGTATATCCTTTAGTAATATTGTAGTTATATGAGTATCAATACAAACCACTGAACATTTCATGATCGCCTTAATTTAAAATATTGTCTAAAACTGCCTTCCTTCCATCTTTTCATCCTTAGTTAATTAATTTCTGCAGTTAGCTGCTTTATTTTCTGATATCTACAATTTTTCAATTGCTAATTAATATAATTTTTTATTTCTTCCATTTATCTATTACTTTCCAATTAATGTCTTTACTTGCTAATTCAGCTAGCTCATGTTTCACAAGCTTAATTAACCAAACTGAAAACCTATGGGATATATAAATGTGTTAACTACTTTCTTACAGTTAATACCTTCCTTCCTGTGAGAGGAATATACAATTCTGAATATCAAAGCGACCTCGAATCATAAACTGCCCAACAAATTATTAAGTATTTAATCGGAAATAATAAATTTAACGTGGCTGCTACTATATGAAATACAATTAAAAGCCTCTTCGACTTGGGGATTACCGATATCTCTAACAAATGAAACCGTAGTAATATTGTCTACACCAGCTCCTTTATGCTTTTTAGCTTTCTTAGTTCCGCCGTGATATCCTTACGACGAATTTCAAATGTATTGTATATTCTTTTCTGTTTTCATAATTATGGATTTATATTCATATGTAAATACCACGTTAATTCTCCCATTTGTTTCTCAGTTTTAGAATTGACTTATACTAAATATTATCATCTAGTATTTCTGATCTTAATGTTTTAAATTCGATTTTAAATTTGCTTTCTTCTGCTGACTGCTACATTTTGGTTGGTGCTATTTATAACAGTGTGTATGATCTCAGTGTAATGTTTGTAACGTCTAGTTTATGACGTTGTTAAAATTAGAATAAAATAATGAGATGCATTAATTAATAAGTAAATTTGCAAAATTAATCCCGGTTAGGCGCCAAGAATGGAAGTGTTCTCTATCCGAGAGAAGCGACATTCCAATTCTCAAATACTTTTTATCGAAGCAATTATACTTTTAAAATTACCAATGAAAACACATATCTTCATCTAATCAAATGATATACTGGTACATTCAAAGGAAGTTACTGAAAGCAGGGTTTACAACACCTATTATTTTCTTTGAATATAAAATTGATTGGTTTATTGAACAGAACTGAATATTAAAAGTTTCTTTTGAACAATTTAGAGCATGATTCTCATCTCAGAGCGTTGCCTAGGGTTGAATGACGCAAGAGTGTCTATACATCGGCGGCGTTCTTTACCGTAGCAGATGAGTTGCGGAGAAATCAGACGGGCCCTGTTGGTCAGCTGGGTGCAAGGTCACTTGGCGAGCTAGCTTCCCGCAGGTAGTCACCTCTCCGGCAATCTCCCGTAGTGCGCCGGTGCGGATTGATTGCTGGCCAGAAACAGAATGTCTGCTCTCCCGCTTGTTCGCTCCGTTGAAAACTTGCAGGCTCCCGAGTTTTAGCAGACGCGGGAAATTTCAGCGAGTCGCAGCGTTTGGCGGGTCGTCCACGATCTCCATTGGCGCTCCTCATGCAATATAAAAAACTTATGGTTTCTAAAAATTCGTAACACAGTTTGATTCGCTGGTTCCCAACACAGGTGTTCCGCAACCCGAATTTTTCTCCGAAGCATCGTTTCTCTAGTTTCAACTTTCTACTGTACCAGGAAATCCTCATTTCGGCACATCCCTATACAGTCCTTTGAATTTCATTGAATGCATAAAGCTTTTAACTTTACGGCCTGCCATAAATCGTTCGGTCTTTCAGCGCAGGTATGAGTCACCTGGCTCTCGCCGATGCCAAAGAAACGTGGAATTCACATGCATAAATTTCCCGTCACCAAGGGACATTACATGTTTCAACCTGTGAAACGGACGTTTTGATACAACAATGACTAATTTTAACACTAACACCGATAAGAATGGATCAGAAATGTACAAACTTAACATTTATATTTCGGATACAGAAGTTCTTATCCTTAGCCAAATAATTAAATAAAAAATTACACTTTTTAACCATTAGTTCTACTCATAGTATTCTGGTAATTACAAGAACATCGTGGGTGCCATAACTGATTCAGACAAACAAACAAATACATGAATATAACCGGTGCAAGGTTAAGGTATGGCAGAAAGAAATTGTATTAACGTTATTGTTCTCAGTCAAATATATGCCTCGACTAGCTAACACGAATTTCCGGCTAGTTCGTGAATAATCTTGCAACACGGCACCACAAGGAACAGAATGTAGCGGATACCGTCAGCAAATTTTCCTTTGTTAATAGGCACAGGGCGCTTTATGGGTGGGGCATACGAATCACAGTGGTCGCGACATCAGCAAGATTACATTACCAGCATGAGGCGGCAGTGGAATCTGGTGTCCCGGATTGACAGGGTTCAGAAAGCGCGGCAGGCACGTATGAATCAAAGTTTCCCAGCGCTTCAATACATCCGGCCGGATTGGCGGTGTAAAACTATTACTGCACACACATGAACACCCACACCGCAGGTGGAGTCATCCCGTTCCTGGCGAGGTCACCTGGTGTGCGGCTTGCGAAGCACCTCGTGGCGGCAGCGGCTGGCGGACCTACGTCGTCACCCAACGACGATCGGCAGGCAAGTACCGTTTCGTGGCTCTGACCGCGAGGTCAAGGCGAAGGCGGAAGTTCGTCGTCACTCATGTGGACCCCGGCATGAACATGAGAGACACATGCATTAGCGGCGTGGGTCGTAAGACTTTTACCCATTGGCCTCATATTCAAGCGGAGAAACGCACGAAGCCTTCGGCGCTCCTAAAAGGCATTAGTGTATGTTGTGGGTGAAAGTTCACTTACGGACAAGATCTTCCTTGCCCCGTATCTCTTAAGCATACAACCATAATGGCGTACCGAGCCTTGGCCAATGCAAATGTGTCTGAGGGCTACTCGGCACAACACGGAACGTATTTCTGTGAACTATGTGTGATCAAAACTGTAGCGTCTGGTTTTTTAAGACGTTATTAAAATTTAAAAATTAATGAGATGCATTAATTAATAAGTTAATTTGCAAAATTAATCCCGGGTAGGCGCCAAGAATGGAAGTGTTCTGTATCAGAGAGAAGCAACATTCCAATTCTGAAATACTTTTTATCAAAGCAATTATTCTTTTGAAATTACCAATAAAATATATATCTTCATCTATTCAAATGATATACTGATACATTGGGAAGGAAGTTATTGAAAGCAAGGTTTACAAAGCCTATATTATTTACTTTGAATATAAAATTGGTTGATTTATTTAACAGAACTGAATATTTAAGGAGTTTACAAAGTTAAACGTTTCTTTTGAAAAATTTAGAGCATGATTCAAATCTTAGAGCGTTGCCTAGGGTTGAATGACGCAAGAGTGTCTATATATTGCAGGAGTTCTTTACCGTAGCAGATGAGTTGCGGAGAAAACAGACGGACCCTGTTGATCAGCTGGGCGTGAGGCCGGTGATGGCTGCCTCAGGTAGAAGCGGCTGTTCCCTGGAGGATTAAGCGTGGCACGCTGCTATTTGTTTGCCGTCCAGAAACAGAATATCTTCCTCCCCGCTTGTTGACCCCGTCGAAGACTCCCAGGCTCCGGAGTTTTAGCCGACGCGGGAAATTTCAGCCAGTGGGAGCGTTTGGCACTCTTCATGCAACATAAATCTTATGGTCTATATAAGTTCATAACACTTTGTTTGATTCGCTGGTTCCCAACAGAGGTATGCCGCAACCTGACTTTTTCTGGAAAGCATCGTTTCTCTAGTTCCATCTTTCTGCTCTACCAGGAAACCTTCTTTCGGCACAGGTCCTATACTGTCTTTTGAATTTCCTTGAATGCGTAAAGCTTTTAACTTTACGCCCTGCCATAATTCGTTCTGCCTTTCAGCGCAGGTAGGAGTCACCTGGCCCTAGCCGATGACAAAGAAACGAGGATGTTTCGGCTCGACCCAAAACTGGCTAATTCACATGCACAAATTTCCTGTCACCAAGGGACGTTAAAACACCTATTGTTTGATCTTAATATTATAATGGTCACTAACTATTTGTCCTTTTGCCGCTGCAGTGGTAGCACATACCTCCAATACTGTCATGTCGACGTTGATCTCGTTTATCCCATATAACGTCCATTTTGTGATGTCGGCCAGCAATTTGCTTACAAGTTACTTTCAAACTAACTACGAAGTAACTCTCACATTAATTATTTTGATGTTCATCAAAAATGCACAATCACGACTCAAATGACATAACAATTCCTTTTACAACTAAGAAACGACGGTGGATACCACGATTACCGAGTTTGGTGGGTGAACGATTAATGGTCGGATCAGACATTCATAAGGACGCAGACTCGGGTTTCCATCCAGCCATTCAGATTTCGGTTTCCATGATCTCACGAACTCCCTCCAAGAGAATGCGGTGATACTTCCTTTAAAACACCAACAGAGTCATAATTCCTCCCCAGCTGTAATGTTTCCCCTCTGTGGCATAAATGTCTGTTGTGCATAAGCGGTAGTCTCGACCAGCTAATCCTTGCAATGTCTCATCGAATTCCTGTGGTTTTGGTGGATAAGCAAAACCACCGATTTTGGAAAACGATAGCTAACAACCACGCTTCGATTGAGTCTCATACACGATCTAAGATTATCAACTTGTCACCAAAATAATTATAACATACATGCACATGGCTGTTGGCTTCATTTATAAGATGCTTGTGAGCACAAACTATCACAAACACTGCAATAATAACCAAAATTTAATCTTGAAACACGATCGCAGTGAGTTATTGTGGTCAATTTTTGCTGCGGAATTTAAGGGTTTTAACCAAATTTCTGGTGTTCTGAAATGAAACATCTACAGGATCAGTTGTTTCATCTACATTTCCTGTACGAACGGATCACATTTCGATGCTTAACTCCATATGGAAGTCGTGGTAAACAGCTGCGTTTTTGCAATCTTCGGATAAGCTCTTTGCCTTTGTCATTCTGGCGGTGTCTGAATCCCTTAGCTCTTTCGGCCCAGAAGGAGGCTCTATTTAGGATTATATCACAACAGCCTATTCAAAGATGCCTGTTCTCTTGATTTATGTTCGTGTTTCAAACCATATAACACGAAACTTTGCTCATTAAGTCTCGCAAAATTAAGTATACAGTGTAACGTTAAAAATTAGCATTATATTGTCTTCTTAGACTAATATTAATTGATTAATCAACATTTGGTATTTCTCAGTCAGATGATGGGTCTTGCCGTCTGGTGGTATAAGCGTAGCTGAGCGCATCAGATCATGTCCTAATAGAGAGATGGATTCAATGGCAGCGACTGCCACCGTCGACGATATAGACGGATTCGGTGTTTCCCTATACAATGATACGTTTGTGATGCTTTATCTGTTACCGTTTTGGAGTAATAATATTTTACCTTCTTTTAAGTATTACTTTTCAAAATTCCATGCATAATCAATATGAATCGATAAAATAAAAATAAAATTGTTTTGAATATGTAACTGCAAATATACCAGCAATATTAAGACCAAATATTAGTACAGAACACTCGTTTAGTGTAAATCGGGTGCACGGCAGTGCCCCCTGCCAAGTCGAGTCACACGGTGGCACTGCCTACCCTTTTCTCGAAGCGATTGGGGCCATTTTTGAATCTCAATTTATTCTGTGTTAGTGATGGTATACTTAGATACCAGCTAGCTATCTTAACAAAAACACAAAATATTAAAAATCTTTCCTGTCCTTCGTTTGAATGTTATTCATAAACAAATTTCACAGATTTTGTCACTCACAGTCTGACTGACTGATGATCATCAACACTCTAAGGCAGTGGTTGCTAAATGGTGGTCCGCGGAATCCTGGGGTTCCGTGGAAGGGTCACTAGGGTTCCGTGTTCCGTCCGAGAATCAAATAAAATGTTCATTGAAAAGAGTCATAACCGCGACGTGAGAAGGCTGTCATGGTTCCGCTTACCGATGCGAGACTGGTTTTTCGGCTTACGCTTATAGGAATAGAGATCCGTCAAAAAATGTATGATCAGTTAGGGTTCCGTGGCCAAAAAAAATTAGGAACCGCTGCTCTAAGGTACTTAGAAAACTGAAATTTGGTATATAGATAAATTTTTACTCCAGACTATAAGAAAAGTCTCAAAATCAGTAAATTTCAATATATAGCCCCTTATGTACACCAAATGATAAATTGCTTTCTATCCTAAAAAATTTTTACACCAAAGATTTTCATTATAGACGAAGCTTAGTAAGTTAAACTAATGTGTTAATTTTTACATCTTTCGTCACCTTACTTTGGAAGTTAGTGAAACTCAAACCAAAATTTCAATTATGATACTCCGTCATAAAAACTTTACTATACTTCCCATGGTTTAGAAAAAGGTAATTTGGTACAAATTTGTTATTTCATCTCCAAATCGCAAGAAAAGTCCAATGCTGGTGCTTTTCTTCAAATTTGTTTAATGGCCATCCCAAACGTGAAAAAAATTTGACGCATGTTTGCTGTGCCATGAATTCTTTTATGCAAGTTTAAAAAACTTTTTACTTAGTTCCTATGTTTAGCTTGGAAGATACTCATTATTTACTTATGGTCGCAGCTAAATCTGCGGTAACCAGCAATGTTGGGCCACGGCGCGCTCCCATTATTTGCAGAGAGCGAGGGCATTGCTGGTAACGGATACACGTATACTGATGTCTTGAATTCTTGAATTTCCTTATCCACCGATTTTCAAATTGAACCGTTACATTTAAGGGATGATTCAGGATAAGTGATCAATGTATAAAAATAAATAAGATTCCAAAAAAACAATTCTTGTAAATGTAGGCCACGTATCGTGCTTGTGTAGTGACAAAACATTATGAGATGTTGTTCTGAGCCAAGTCGTGAGTTCACAGTGTGTATACACTTCACTTTCTGAAGTAGAATGGTTTCTCACGGTGTTATCGGTCGTTTGATTAGAATAAAAGAAATTCCGGCCACATGGATGTCATACTTTTTACTGAAATTAAAGGCATAAAATATATGATTTGTCCTTAGACTTGTCAACATGAAACCTGAAAGTCGTGTGAGGGATATCTTAGCATTTGTGTATTTGTAAGACTGATAAAGCAACACATCTAAGTTATTTATACAGGTTTACTAAAACATGAAAAGCATAATGACCAAGTCACAATTTATATATATATGACAAATTCTTTAATTCTATATAGTTTTGTTGTATTTCCTTCCAGGCTGATCGATCTTGAGAAACTATCTTCCATTTCAGGCCTGTAGCTCAACGTACCTCTCTATTCCAGCGATTCGGGGCCTTCCTCTGCTCGTTTCAGGTTCCTTGGTATCCAATCCAGTACTGCCGTAGACTATCTGTCATCTCTTTTGCGAGCAATATTCCCATTTTTGGGTCATGACTTTTTTTTAAGATGTCTGTCACTTTGGTTTTGAACGAATGTGCACGGCCGTTTTCCTGCCTCTTCTTGTAAACCCTGGCATTGTTCTTTCCATACGTCGCTGGCAGTTCTCAGTTTTTGCGTCATGTGACTGTTTAGGGTCCAAGTCTGGCAGGCATATGTGAGGACCAGTAATACGCATTGTTGAAATACATGTTTTTTTAAGATGTACTGGCATGTTTGATTTAAAAACTTGGGAATTTCGTCCATATTCTCTCCAGCCTTGCTTTATGCGTCTGTAGATCTGAGGCTTTGAGTCGCCATTCATGTTGATCAGTTGGCCAAGATAGATGTACTGTTCTACGGACTCAATACCAGCTTCTTTCGTGTCTGCCTTGTTTTTGTCTTTTTCTGCCCATTTGTTTTGCATGATTTTGCTTTTTGACACTTTTATTTAAAGGCCCACTTCGCTGCAAGCTGCGTTTAGTTCATTTATCAGTTCTTTTAGCTCTTCCAGACTGTTTGAGAGAAAAATTTCATCATCAGTGAATCTTAAGTTGTAGAGACTTCTTCCAATTTATTCTTAACCCTCTATTTTTCCATTGGATTTTTGACATTGCCAACTCCAGGACTGATGTGAATAGCTTGGGGGATACAGAATCTCCTTGTTTTACCCCTCTTTTCACTGGGAACTGTTTGGTGGCTTCAGCGATGTTGACAAAGGCAGTGGAAGTGCTGTAGATGTTGTACAGTTTGTTGATATAGCCTATATTCAATCCTTGTTCCACAAGGGCTTTCATGACTGCTGAGTGATGGACTGAATCAAAAGCTTGTTCAAAAACAATAAAGGAATCTGGTATTCATTTGCTCGCCGTTATTACTTCGTGGATGACTTGGATGTGATCTACCGTGCTGAATCCTTACCTGAAGCCAGCCTGTTTGATTGTTTTTACTGTGTCCTAGGTAGAATTAATGCGGTTATTGATGACCTTCGTAAACACTTGGTAAATGAATAGGAAGGAGGCTGATGGGGCGGTAGTTCTTATTATTTTAACAACATGCCTTTCTTGTGTAACAGCACAATCATTGCTTTGTTCCAGCTGGATGGGATATTTTTCTTTTCTAGGGCATTGTGAAAATACCCTAGCCAGGTGTCTATAGGTTTCCTTCTCCAGTCAATTGGAATACGTCAATGGATAGGCCGTCGTAACCACTAGCTGATCCTTTTTTTTTTATTTCATGCACTGACCTACTAACTTCAGATGGGAGGACTTCAGGAATTGCTGAGTCTGAGCTTAATGTCATTAAAGGAATTTTCATCTTGCTTGCTGTATAAGGTCTAAAAGAAGTTCCTGATATGGTCCAATACTGCCGTTTTGTCTGTAATACGTTTTTTATCGTCTTGTATAAACTATTATTTGTTTCCCTCCTATCATTAATCTTTGCTTTGCTTTCTTATAGCCTTTCTTGTTTTCTATAATTGATCTAACCAGGTTTTAGTTATATTTCTTGATGTCAACTGTTATATCTTTTCTAATGGTCTTGCACAGTTCAGCATATTCAATTAGAATTTTTCAGGTTTTACTTTCATTTTCCTTCGTTTATACAGGAGGGTTTTTGTTTCATTGCCAATTTTATTTAATTTGATAGTTTTAACTGTGCCTGCAATTTCTATGACTAATGTGTTAACAGTTAATGTTAAATTTCCATTGGCAGTGGTAGATAGTTTCTCCAATAGATGGCGTTGTAAAATGTCTTTCTTTTAGGCGAGATTGATTATATTTACTGATGTTTTATTGGTTCCTTTTATTAGCTTCCGTCTTTCCTGTTTTATGCAGATCCTAAGTTTCGATCGGACCAGCCTGTGATCACTTCCGGTGTTAAATTGATTTAGAACAGTGACGTCTTGAACAAAATGTCGGCTATTGGACAGAATGTAGTCTATTTCATTTTTAGTTTTATGATCTTGACTCCTCCATGTGCACTTTCGACTTTTAATTTTAAAAAAATGTGTTCATGACGTGCATTTTTGTGTGCTCTGCAATTGCACAAGCCGTTCCCCTCTGTCATTCCTTGTTTGCATTCCGAACTTATCGACCATAATGTCTCCTGATTCCATGTGAGCAGTGTTCTATTTAGTACAGTCTATCGCATGCTACTGAGGTTTAAAATCACTACTGTCGGACGTTTCCTACACATCTCGGAGAGACTTGGGGCAACTAAGATTTTTCACGGTTTTAAAGAATTCCATGCAGGAGCCACGGGAATGGATGTTTTTTCTGGAGTTGTAAACGAACTGGGCGCTTTAATGTATTTGGACAGCAGTGAGCCATGTGTTTGTGGAAAGCAGCGGGTGTTGCGGAAAGGAACCGCTGTCCGTTCGTTCCAGCGACGGATTTCCTCCTGTTTTCCTTGCGGCAGGGGGCGCTGTCTCCAGCAGAAGCGACTCGCTCACGTTTTCGTTCTGCAGATTGCCAGGGGCAGCTTGCAGACTTTATCAACCACACAACCCGCGTCTCCCAACGGTACTGGGACAACAGTTCTTTCACTTCCAGGTGCACGCCAAAACTGTGTAAGAGTCTGACAGGTTGCTCAGTAGCTACTTTATTTTTAGATTAACTCATTTTTTAATTATAATTCGGGTTTAGAAGTGATTCAATCTTAACAACATACTATTAGATCTTGAAATCTATTATCCGCTTAAAATGTACTCTGCTGTCTGAAATATTTTTGTCACTAATACTCAGTTTTTAGCTTCTACTCTATGTTTAAAACTTAACTAGAATGAGTATTCCATTGAAATGTTGCCAGTGTGTTGCTCTTTTGAGAATGTCGATTTTCAAGACCGGCGTCATATTAAAAGCAATATAATTTAACTTGACCTAGCCAACGCAAGTATTTACTTAATTAGCTATGACAATCAAAAATCATGGGAGCTAGTCAGGAATTCAACTTTATCAGTTTTTTTGCTAATATTTAGTGTAAAAATGATCTAGGTCTCAACATTCTTACTGCCTATAAAATACCGTTTTAGTTAGGTACCACCAGCGATCATAATTTTAAGTGGGGTAGCATAACAAATCATCCAAAAGCTCTTCTTCATATAAGAAGACTATTGTTAAAGAGACGAATATCATTATTACGAGTATATAGCACTGTTCTGTAACCGATCCCACAAAAAAAGTTTCAAATTACGTTCACGACCTAATTAATGTACCAGTATAGTTGCGAATGATGCATTTTTCACAACATTTTGTTTTAACTTTAGGATAAAAAAAAACACAAGTGAATTGATTTAATTAAAAAAGATAACCAAACATACAAGTTCAACTGCTGACTCTTTGTATTTTAAATTGTACAGTAAATTAATTTTTTCTACTACCACAAACAGCTGTTATTAAAACTTAAATCGCGACAACTCTAAGATTTGCGTACATTTGGTAATATAATCCTATACCATCATGTTTGCAATAGAATTATCTTCTTCCTTAGATACAATTATGTAAAGAAACTTGATAAGGGTATATTACTCATATACGCTTACATATTTACACCTGGCAACGTTTCATTACTACCTGCAATGCGTTAGACAACCTTACTGTGGCGTCTTAATTACACCTTTTACTCTCGATCGGTGCTGGATTTTTTAAGAAACTAAATGACAGTTTACTATCGAAAAAATTAATTTAATTAAATTAAATTTGAAAGGCTGTGCCGGGGTATGGTGTGGCAACCACGTTATGTTTCGTTTACTTATAAATTATATTGTACAAAATATACATTTTATTAGGCAACTAAATGAGGGAAGGTCCATGTAATTCGATCTTGGGCAAGGGGGAGTCCGTAAACTATGTAACACCCCCCACCCCCTCCTCCCCCTACAACCCCAACACTCCTACACCCTCTACCCCCTATCACCCCCATCTCCCCCATGTAGCCGGACGTGGCTATTGCTACTACCCATCCCCCCCTTGCGAAATACGTAACTTTTTTCTCTATTGATTCCAGAAGACATTTTGTATTATTTTCTTGTATCTGTTATATCCAAGCCAGGTTGTAAAACTAGAATTAATACCAAGTATGGGCATGAGCCAGTAACCGTACTTTTTACGGTCATCGGCGCCCCATCGGACGGAGAGCGCGCATGAAGCCATTTTTGGTTAAGCGGCGGCCGCGCCGACCTTTTCAGGTAACGCTTGAAGCTCGTTACTAAATGGAGTCATTACAGAGGTGTGAGACGAATATATAGGCCAAACAAACCGTCGGGGAGGGATCAGTGGATCAATTATTCAGTTAACCAGTTGTTCAGTCACTGAGTTAGTCAGGGAGTCGACGAGTCGAGAGTCTTCTCGACCAGGTCCGTCGGGCTGGGATCGGGCCCAGAGACCGGCGAGCCTCTGCACCCTCTGTCACCGCCAAATGCAAGCATACCATCCAGCTCTAATGGGCAGTAATCTATTTTCAGGATCTATTAAGTAACCTTCCTATTCGTGTACTATTACTCTCTGTTTGAGCATTTGTAAAAATACTTTCTAACGCTCACCCTGTTTCATCACTGGTTCTAGCAAAAGTTCCATAGAAGCGCTAAACTCTCTCCGGGCTCTACCTCTCTCGAATAACCATGTTACATTAAGCCAATCTGATCTATCCACTCATCATCCTACAACCACTTGGGGATCTTGGGTCTATTGCAGCCTGCTAGCTTCTAGGCTTGGGTCGTTGGCAAGGCGCGTCTTTCGGGGTTAGGTCGCTATGGTTACCATACTGCCAGGGCAAGCCCGTTGGCCATAGTCTGTAGAGGTGGCCTGAGATCCTTTGTTGGAACAAGACTAAACATTTCAGGCTATCGTAAATTATATACGGAGATAATTAAATGGCGGAAATAAATATTCACATGCTGCTGTGTGTTCTGAATCCCATTTTAACTGTGACAAATAATATGAATGGAAAGCTACGTCACCTGGCTCCGAAACCCCTACCCCCCTCCCCCAAGTAGCCCAACATATCTTTCCAGCCAACCCCTCCCATCTCTCTTGACCAAGCCACGTAGTTTATGGACGCTCCCATATGAGGTTGAAACGATCTTAACGTTGGAATACTATAACCTTTTTAAATGAATCATCCATCCCCAAATGAAGAAGTTGGATGGTTTATAAATAAATAAATGCTGTGCTGATGTTACGTTGCTACTGTTGTTTGAACAATTTTATGAAACAAAAATTAGATAGCATCTGCATTAGATAGCGTCGACCGTTCAGTATTTGATTTCAACTCTCAGGCTGATGAAATAGAAGTTTCTCTCGGCGTTGAGAATTAATACAGTCTTCTCGGGGGACTAACCGAGTGAGCAGAGTGTTTTCACTCGATATTTTGGCGATCGGAAACTCTGTCGCCATCATCAGAAGATGGCGACAAAGTTTCTGGGTCTACTGGAAAGAGTGACGATGTATTTTACATGAAAGTGAAAGAATTGGACTACATACATTCGTAAGGTCCTTGTTTGAGTGTAGTGGGATCGTATTTGGTACATAAAATAAACTACTGTTTTTGAAAATTGCAACACGCAGAAGGAATGATGTGAATAACTCTAAAAACAGCAGGATGTGTAGGACAGTGGAATCAATGTTGCAGCGAGATTGGGTGCACATAAGCTCAGCAACGTCCTCCTTAGTGTTACGCCGCGCTCAATAGATCAAACGAAGTGCGAACGTGCAAGCAAGTGCCAGTATGCCACGACGTCAAAGGGCACATTACCAGCATGTGAGTATGTTGTCGTACCATGGCTTCGCGGCTCGTACAGCGCACGCTGCTTATGCCGGTCATGCGTTAGTGGAATCAGAGGAGAAGAGGGTCGTACTCTGAACTACGGAATGACATCACAGCGCAAGATTACCGCATTGCCATAACAGGTAGAACAGCTTCGTCCACAGTGTTGACGTTGGAGCGCTGCAACGGATGTAGAAATGTCTGCGCCGACTGTTGGACTGATGGCAAGCATACCATTGCGTCCATTTCCACTGACCAGAAACAATCAATCGCTCAGACTTCAATGTGCACGTGAACATCGTGACTAGCGTGCTGAGTGACAAAATGTAGTGTTTTCGGATGAGTACCGCTTCAACTTGCCCTACAGTTGTGACGGAATACGTGTAAGGGTACGGCTACACTGCAACCGACTTCGGTCGATTGTTCACTTGCCGAATACGACCGATATCGACGAAACAAACAAAGTATACAACAATATGGATCCCCGCTACACTACGGCCGACCTACTCAGCCGAACTCCACCGGAATCTGCCTACTTCTTTCACCGACCAAACAATTTTGTTTTATTCGGTCGAACGCGCTTGTCTGGCGTCATTTATGCATTCGTATTTAGCTATATCGCCGCATCGAAATGAGAGAGTAAAATGTATTTTCACCTATAAACGCGTGTTATGACTTGTTTTGATATGTCAGTTAACTACATAAATTTTCTGCTAATATACATATATATATATATATATATATATATTATATGCGAAATTGAATTTGCTGTGGTCACTAAAGTTCAGACTATTTTTTTCATTTTAAATCAAATGACTTATATCCCTGCGGAAATCTTTGTATTAGGTTCCAGAACAGAGAATTTAGTATGGAACAAGTCAAGTGCACTTGAATTCAATAAAATACCTCAGTGTCACAGCATGCCTTTTTCTGGACGAAAACATTTCCTGCAATTCGAATATTTTTCTACAGCAGGTCGGATTCATTCCAAAATATAAAAAAAATTCTCTGGTTTCATTCTAAAGTATTCCGAAAATTTAACTGATTGTTCCAATAGTTTCGAGAACGATGAATGAAATTCTCTCACAGCCTCTCTCTCTGAAAAAAATGTCGTTTAACCACTCATTTTTTCCATGACCAAACATAATATTAAATCTCAATAGAGTGTTCTAACTTTATAAATTAAAAAATACTTTTGAAGCCAAACGTTATCTCTATTGTGCTATATTAGGTTAACTAACGACTTTTAAAAGATTCTAAAGACACTCAACGCTTCTGAATCGGTTTCTGTGACTGATAATTGAGTGGTGCTAATGTAACGGAGCTATTTAACTTGGCATTTTGAATATGTAAAAAATAATAATTTTTCATAAACCAATCAATTTAAACACTTCATTCCATAATTATTCATAACTGTGATGTAACACTTTACTGGTACTTTTTATGTACTGGAAAATTAACGGAGATTAATGTGTGAAATAAGATTTTAAACAGATGCTTCTAGATATTTAGTACTGCATGGGACAATCAGTAGTAACATGAAAATAGCGGGGCTTTCTATTTTGATACAGATACTTCGAACTGTGGCCAAGATATCTGTTGAATCGCTTACAAGAACGGTTTACAATTTATGTAACATGTTAACTATTATATTATGTATAATATCTGCTGTTAAAATGTTTGGTCTCATCAGATTTCTGTAATTATTTCTATATTTTAAAACCCATAATCTACCTACAGTACTTCGTCAGTTTATCTACAATATCTTCGTTTTAATACGATAAGTCTAATTGTTTTTTTAATAACATCTGATGAAACAAAATGTCATCGACCATAGTAAGGACAATTACTATTGGAAAACTGGATTGTATGGTTTGGTGGCGTTAATTTTGACTTCGATCACACATCCGAGTTACATAACAATGTTTCAGGGTTCATGAAACTTTTAGAAGCTCTTAGGTTTCAGATATATGTGATATTCTGATGTACTGCAGACATATGTGGATCAATTGTAAATGAAAACATACTTACAACGTGTAGCAACATGCCTATTGCAACTGGAACTTCCAAAACACTGGGAGAAACGACAAGCGATACTTCCTTCACTGCAAGAAGCCAGAAATTTGCACAGGAAAGCATAATTTTGTTTTTAATTCAAGCGGTTAATGAATCTTCGAAATTACCAACTACCTGGTCATATAAAAGAGGACAAGTGCGTTAAATTTCACATCCACAGTGCTTAATTTGTAATTCACTTTTTTTTTATAACAGTATATGTACCTTAACTTAGCTAATACCGAAATATAATTTTAATATCCTGTAGTAAAAACAAATATATACTCGTATGTCAGTGTCTGGTAAACAAGTAACATCGTTCTCGTTGAATCGTGAAACAATTTTTTTTTATCAATATTCTTTTTTTATTTAAAAAAAGGGTCAATTACAGCAACTGAAACACAAAAGTAAATTTAACGTCCTGAAAAAAAATATGTGTATATCATTATTCGGCGAAACTGCAATCATGCAACAGAAAATTTCGTTTACAAAAACTCATTTTTATAACTTCAAATTCCTAGTAGTTCTTTGATGCATCTGCTCCAGTCTGCCCAGTACATTTCTCCTCTGAACTGGATTAGGTCAACTATATGATATTTGGCCGTGTATAACGATTGCATCCATGGAATAATATTTGTCTGCAAGTTACCAGTCCGCAGTGGACATTTCGTAGCGACTGCTTGGTTTGCTGAAACTGCCAAAAAGTATTTCAGTGGCGGTCTTCTTTGTTGTGTAGCGAAGTTAGCTTGGCTTACTACTTATACAGTAGTGTGACGTTCATGCCACTCCATGAAGATATACAGTCTTTGACTTACTATATTCATATTATTTATTCAGTGAAAATTATTTTGTTTTCGAGTCTTAGGTTAACTGAACCCGGGCGCCCAAAGATTTGTAAATAACTATTGGAAATGCAAGGTTACATATTTAAAGGAGAAAATAAAATGTGAAATAATGAAATATACTGATGGTCAGTGCAAAATTATGAACGTCTGCGTGGCCAGAGTAAACCGTTAGCTGGCGACAAGGAGTAACCTCGAGGGCAATAGGGGTGCCGGAAGCGTCGGGAGAGTGCCGTCAGCCCAAGTTCAGGGCATTGCACCCGGACGCTGTCTCAAGTGGGTGCGAAGCGAAAAACTAATAGCGTGTGCTCTGGACATCACGTGATTTTGGCGTACGCTATCCCATCAATGCTGTATAGCGTCGGGAGTTACAAAACTTAATCAATAGCTTCTTTCCCCCCCTCCTCCTTGTGACATGGTCGCTGGACTGCGAGAGGTGGAACCATCGTCTTCTTGGTGGCTAAAGGAAGCTACATAGAGACACTTCATGGCCGCGAGTGGCCTGATGCACTCATAGAATACACTTGGACGAGACGAGCGACGGGCACTGGGAGCAGCTTTGAGATCGATATCTCAAAGTGACACGCTGTGTTGAGATCATCGCGGAGCTGTCTACATTTGGCAATTTGCTCTTACGCCAGGCCAATGTTCGTGGTTTAACGAGGCTTTAGCTACCCGTAAACGCCAAATGAGACTGGAATTTCAGCTCTATTTGTGTAGGATCCTCTGAGCAAGCTGGCAACATTTACACAGAACATTAAATTCTGAAAGCTCCTTGTTTTAACATGATTCAGACAATGTCCTTTTATTTTTAAAGGCGCCCTCAGAATATTTATATGTGTATATGCGTAACATCTAACTGTTGGCCTGTGTCGCCACGATGTTTCATTAATCACTTTGTTAACCGAAATACTTAGAGTTCAATTACTGTTTGCTCTGAGTCGGCAAATTTTAAGTTCTGGGTATTGCTTGCTTGTAATGTTGCATTATCATGTGTTAGATTTTTTTTTTTTTTTTTTTTTTTTTTAACAGTTTAACGTCCCTTTTTAACAACGTGGTCTTTAGAGACGGGAAAGGATGGGGGCAAGGAATGGGAAGGAATTCGGCCATGGCCTTTTGAAGGAAGCATCCCGGCATTCACCTGGAGTGATTTGGGGAAACCATGGAAAACCCAAATCTGGATGCCCGGACGGGGATTCGAACCGCCGTCCTCCCGAATGCGAGGCCAGAACGCTATCCGTTACACCACCACGCTCGGTTCCATCATGTGTTAGAAGCACCGTTAAATGCACCCAGCAATGTAATTGCCAGAAGACGGAATAAAACTTAATATTTTTTTACCTGTGATTTCTACAGCAATCAAGATTTATGCTATCAAAATTCATAATCGTCTTAATATCCAGTAATCACCGGGAACCCCTCACCACAATACGAAACCTTGATTCGCAATTAGTACTATTCAGTAAAGCAAAAGTCCACCCGTCTCCTGCTAGCCAATGACACCTTTCCTACTCTTTCAGTGTCCTGCCTCCATCAATAAACGTATCACAACTTATTGTCTTTTAATCACACCGGAAAACAATTTGATTAAGATCTAGCAATTATGTTATCTCATGTTTGTATTAATTTTTCCATATTAAATTTCACTTAATAATATTTCTGTGAATGAAGTTAGTATAGTTTAATTGACAGTGTATAATTAATAATTTTCTAATTAATTTCATTTCTCTGTTATTTATTTCTTTCCCAAACTCAGATATGAGATACTGCTTTGATAATCAGTTTTTGATTGAAGCTTGATGGTGCAAAACAGAAACCTACACTGGGCAAGTTAATTAACAACCAATTTGTTTTTCATTATTTTAGCTCGCGTAAAATTCAACAATTAAAAATGATAAATAACTCATACAATTTGGTAGAAGTACTGTTTTACTTGCAAAGAAACATGATAAGCCAGTTTTTGTGAAATTTCAGCAATCGTAGTTTGCTCTGTGGCGTTTATAAATACTATTGTTTTCTCTGTAACTATCCGGTATCAGCAGCTGAGAATATATACAAACTGCATCTTCCATTTATTACAGTACTGAAATATGCTTAAAATTCCAAATAAAAATTATTATTTCGGTTGCATTTCGTATAATTTGCTACCTATTGAGGTTATTGAAAACCAAATTATTGTTTGTTAGAAGGAAAATTTGTAGTGCACCGAGCTAATAGCAGAGCAGGAAATGTTGTAGAGCGGTGTTTCTAAACCTATGTGTCCCAGGGCCAATAGTGGTACAGGCAGTACGCAAGCAGAATATTGAAAATTTAGATGCCATACTCGTACTATATAAGGTTATAAGCGAGTATAAGCCACATGGCCAACATTTTTAAACCACAAACGCTTCAGTTACCACGCAATAATCTGTTATTTCCAAAATATGAGGATACGACAGTTTCGTTCCTAGAATAGTATATTAATTTCCAGTTGGCATCAAAAAGAGCACGATTAAGGATTAAGTTAATGATCGTTTTCTGAGGGTCTTGCGGGGGGTGTGATAGACCACTGTACATGGTGAGGTCGATAGCATAAGACTGGTTTAGTAAACAAAAATAAAAGATGTTGGATTTTGTTTATTTTATTTTATTTTATTTTGGCATGTAGGTCGGTGATACATTGTAGCATCCTGTCTACAGTAACATTATTATTGATTTGGTTAGTAATAGTTCACTTCCAGCTTCCCAGTTGTGTTTCCGCAGGAATTCAAAACATGCTTTTAGATAAATTATGTGATTATGGCACCGTAAAATAAGTTCCAATTATAATAATACACAGGGAGATAAAATAATTAGGCCCATTGAAGTTTTTGGTCAGCAGAATCATTTTTGACAATTTACTGGTCCTCAGGTTTAAATAGTTCAGAAACACTGGTGTAGAGAATGAAACGGATACCACCCATTCTCTGTCCCCAACATGCGCAATTTACTGTTTCGATCATAGACCATTAATCCATAAGTAGGTGGTAAGGATTTGAGGTTGACATATTATTTTCTTATATTAGGCATTTATTGTGCTTTATTTCCTGTGAACAATCCTGTTCTCAGGTTTTGAACGGAAACAGAAAATTTTTCACTTATTGGAATTCAAATTCAAAAAGTAGATTGGACAGAATCTATGTATCAAATAACCTAACATTCGAATTAAGTAGGGTTGGCATAATACCCTTCAGTTTCTCAGATTATTGTGCTTACGTGTGACTCCTCCCAATATATACCGAGGTTAGGGATATTGGAAAATGAATACATCGCTCTTGAAGGACAACGAATGTGAATAAATTGTCTCAAGTACCTGGGATGCTTGTATGAGTACATGCAACAACTACAAATCAAACATGGGATGGTAGCTCTTATCTGCTAAACCTAAACTTAGGAAGGCAATTATTGCTTATTCTCGAAGAAAAAATTTCGGGTCAACCAACCATTGGAATTCTTTTATAGAAGGTTGAAGGAGCTTTATCAAAAAGATGAACACACAATTCACGACATTATTTTTATAATCAAAAAGTACAAAGCAACAATTAATAAACAGCAAGCGTCAAAAATGGTAGTGCTTTTGGTGAATTCTTAGCATACAGACATACAAGAGGAGAAAACCTCCCTCTTCCATCTGATAAGACCACCAAAAGAAGTAAATTTCAACTAATTACTAAAATCAAATCTCCAGAGGGAGAGAGCTTAATCAATCAAAAGGACATTTCAAGGGCGATTTGGTACCATTTATTTGGCTTTTAAAACGCTGGTCTAGCAAGAACAGAAGACACAGAAGAAATCTTAAAAGAGATAAGCTCCACACTTACGGATGACGAGCGAGAACTTCTCTTCAATACTTCAATCACGAAGAAGTGGAAAAAGCATTGAACATTGGCTCATTAATAAACGCCCTTTGGAATTTTTTAGACGTTTTTGGAATCATTAAAAATAATATGCTTGAAATTTTTAATGAAGTGTGGACTCCTGAGAGTTAACTTTCGGTATTTACTGAAGGAGTAATAATTTTGGTTCCAAAGACTCCCGGAACACACAAAATTCAGAAACTAAAACCTATAACTGTATTAAATACTAATTATAAAATTCTTGTGCTCATCCTCAAAAGAAGAATAGCAACGCAGTTACCAAAAGTCTTGGGATCATACCAATGAGGTATATCGGAGCAAGGAATTTCACATGCCATTATGGAATATAGAGACGTAATTTGTTTAACAGCACAAAAGTCAATAAAAGCACGAATCCTTTTCATAGATTTTGATACGGCCTATGATCGAGTTGGCCATCAGAATCTACTTAAAACAATCACAAAAATGAGGCTAGGACAACGGTTTGCGAAAGATATCGAGAAACTTATATCGAGTGTCACTTCAAGGGTTATAGTAAATCGAGAGAAATCACAAATTGTGCACATGCCCAGAGCTGTGAGGCAAGGATACCTTCTTTCTATACTCCTGTTCGCAATTTATATAGAACCTCTATTACATAAAATTCATAACGCTACCAGTGGCATCATTTTTAATGGAAAAACGTTACACTTGCCGTGCCTATTCAGATGATTAGGCATCTACAGCACAAGGAACGAAGACATGGGTACTATCAACCATCAATTAAAAATTTTCAGAAATGCAAGTGGAGCAACTGTTAATATTAATAAATCTGGTCTCCTACATATTGTGTTAGGGCTCCAAAGTAACATGGCAGTGCATGGAATAATTCAAATAAATAAACACAAATCTCTAGGTATATGGCTCCAAGCCAACATTCACAAAATGAGTACAAATAATTAGCGCCAGGTTTTAATTACCGTCAGGGGAACTCTCCAAGTGCACAAAAGTAAGCAGATTAACATAATACAAAAAGCTACTTTAGTTAAATAATCGACATTCGGCAAAATAAATTACTTAGTGGAGATTCTTCCTGCCCCTAAAGCCATAACACAAATCATACAACGAACAATCTCATGGTTTCTATGTCAAGGTGACCTTTTAAAGTAAACTTTCATACATTAATCTTGCCAAACAGCGGCTGAGGATTGAATGTAATCAATACCAAAATCAAATTCAAAGAGCTTTTTCTACGAGCGATGAACAAAATTATGATGGTAAAGGTCAGTCTCACATCTCAACTAGTAAAATCATACAGACCCGCAAATACAGAGGCTCCTATACGAATCGACCACATCGATAAAAACTTCCAACATACAGTGGATTATTTTCTAGTAATTAGTTACATAACAGCAGATCAGCTACAAACACCCCCACAAACAACAAAAGAGTTCTACAAAATCTTAACAATTTACGGTCCGCGCAACAAGATAGAAACAAAATATGTAGATACTAATTGGGGGATTGTTTGGTCAAATATTTTTAACAACAACCTGCCTTCAGACATACGAGCTTCATGGTATAAAGTTGTTAATGAGAAAATAGCAAAAAAATGGGAAATTATTCCGAATACATTTCAAACCAACCGATAGATGTGAATATTGCGGATATGTGGACTCACTTCTACATTGTTTTCAGTGTGGTGATGCATACCAAATATGGATGTGGACAAAGTACGCTATAGCAGCCCTTTAACACAAATCACCGATGAATGTAGCCACCAGCTTATTAGTACGACCAGATATCAAGATAGCCCCTCAGGAAAAACAGCTCGTGAATTTGGATACTAGGCCAAACCATGTTCTACATACTACAGAAAAATACGAAGAATTTAGAAGATTACTTCTCCACAGTGAAAATCAAGATGTTGACGATGAAAAGTTCAACAAATTACAAAGAAAAGTGTGGAATCTGTTTGTAAAATACCATCATCTTACAAGTAGCACGATAATAAATTATAAAATCTAATTTACATACTTGTGCAAATTTATGAAGGTTAAGAATGAGAGTCCAGAATCGTTTACTTATGCGAGTTATATTTCTAATGAATTGTACTTAATTTTTATGTAATATATATGTAACACTTTTTTAAATAAAAATAATGATGACAGTTAAAAAACCATAACAAGACCTGTGATATACAGTGTCCAAGTAATCTAGTATTCAGCTACTCTCTATTGTTTATATTCTAATAACAGAATTTGCGTCTCCTCGCCCGTTCTTAATTATTTTGCTATCAGACGTTATCTATTACAACAGTAGAGATAATATAATCATAACATTTCTTCAGTAGTGAAAGGCTGCTGATAAAACGTATTTATATTTTCTAATAACCAGTTAATAATGTAATAACAAATGCTTTAAAAGTAAAAAAAGGGAGAACCATTTTTACTCGTATCGGAGAGTTCTACATTGTGAAAGCCACAAATGAAGATTATCCCTTCCACGCTACGTGACAAACCTGCTGAACTGAGGCCAAGGAAACTCTGGATGCAGCAACCGATCTGAAACTCAGCTACTAATTCGGAGTGTTTGTATTCCGTTGTCCACCTTAATGCTCAGGTGCTCACTCGTTTTGGTGCGCCGTGCTTAAGGCCGTTCCAGACCACTTGGACCCTGGGGCGGGCGGCCACAACTACAACAAACACCTATAAACAGTGCTTGAGGTCGGCCGGGTAAGCACCGCCGGCTCTAATGGCGGGCGCCTCCGCGGCGTGAAATTGAATTTATGTGTGCGCGCGTGTGTGTGCGGTCTCGTGGGGCGCCGGGCTCCGCTGTTCCCTCGCCCTAATACCAGCGCGTCACTTGCCGCCGCTAACGTCCATCTTCCGGCTGAGGATCACCCCAACAGCATGTAACGTGGTCTCCTGACTAGCGCGGTATTAGTCTACGTCTCTGTGCCGGACTCCGTCGCTATCTCTTTCCACTCGAGGCTTGTTGTTAGCTGGTCACTGTAGCCAGAGAGAGAGGTGTTTGAATATATTTTAAGGTGGTACCGCCGTCGCGTGTTACAAGTTCCACTGTATTCAGATCACTGAAATCACAAACATTATCAACGAATTAAACCTCCCCCAAAGAGCATTCCAGTAACTGGTTAAGGCATCTGACTACAGAATTCAGGTATCTATGCGTAGAAGAATTTTTAACGGCCATTGCTTTGTTCATATTAGATATAGCAGGACAATCCGTGGTTAGGATTCCATGAACAGTTTAAGTCTAGTCACGAGAATAAGTGTAAAATGAGGCAAATAGAAACTTCCCTCCAGAATCTCCTGACCAACAATGCTATACGCATTCATCTTTTTTTCACTTGTTTCGTTAGAGGATATATTCAACATGTTGTCGTTGTCAGGTAGCAGTCGAGAGTAGATAATGCAACTTACCCCAAAAGTGGTTCCATCTACATATGCTCACCGCCGGTTGAGGTTGTAATCTTTCAACCGACGTCTACGAGCTAATTAGCTAGGGCAAAAGAGACTTAACAATAAACTTAACAACGGTTATGTGGATAACTCGTTGTTATGAGCGCTGGATATGTAATTAACTTTGAATTATTAAAGAGACTAGAGGAAAGGCATACAGTACGATGTTTGATACATTTCAAAAGCAATGATAAAATGCTACTCGTCTTAGAAGTGCTGAAAGAGGGAAAGAATGGTAGATTATTGATCTAAAATGGTGGTGGTTGCCTGCTGAGCCATTGGATGGTGGAATAGTAATAAAACTGACCTACAATGGTGATTACTCCATCATTCTGGAACTACGGTTCCAAGATTCAATTCAAGATCTGCACTTTGGAATTGACACTTTGGAACCGACACCAATAGTTTGTTCAAACTGGATTCTCCTGCTATTGGCTAGGCAGATTTGCGAATTTCGAGCGTGTTCAGTGCGTGACTTCCAGGTGCATACTTGGATCTCTGTTCCCCACGAAAGAAGTATCATGTGGCTCGTCCTAGGAGAGAGGCGTTCTGTGAGTTGACAAACAAGCACGTTGAATTGCAATGAGCTTGATATGTGTGCCACCAGTCCAGATCTCAACATACGATGTCGAATCGGTAGTGCTCCAACGACGTCCCAACACTGTGGGCGATGCAGTTCTGTCAGTTAACTGCCAAGCGCACACGATAGCGGTCATCCTAACTGTGGTCACATTGTGTAATCCTGTAACGCTGTGTAGGACCCTCTTCAATCGACTGGTTACACACACGCATCACTGTCGTAGCAGCGTGTCCTGTACGAGCTGTAATGTCGCGGTACTACTAAGTAAAAACCAGTTTGTCCAATACCCATCATTCTGCCATGTTTGAAATCACTCACATCGAGATACTGCGCTCATTGACGTCGATGAAGCATACTGCTACTTGCTTGCAAGTTCCCACTTGACGGCTCGGCGCCGACTGAGCTTGACGCAACATTAACCTCTCCGATAGCTCAAAAAGGGGGCTGCTTTACCTACGTGCATGCTATCCCTGTAGAACATTAATCATTTATTGTAGTTTCACTGTTTTACACATCCTCCCATTTGACAGTGATTTACACCATTCCTTCTGGTTGTTGCAGTTTTGACAAGCAGTAGTATATACATATATATCTACTAAAGTTTCGAAAGCCATGGGACCTGACGATTCAAATTTCCTGATGGCGCTAGCATCGCGAAAAGAAACGTGTAAATGTCCCGTGCAGTAATGGAGCCTTCATTTGTACTCTTGTGAGACATGTGAAAAGTTTTCTGTCGTAATTACATTCGCATAACATCAAATAACAGACTTTGAACGCGGAATGGTAGTTTGCGATAGATACATGTGGCATTCATTTTCAGAAATTGTTCGTTAATTCGACTTTCCTCGAGTCACAGTGTACCCGCCAAGTCGAGTTAACGGCCGCACTGCCTATCCTTTTCTCGAAGCGATTCGGGCCATTTTTGAATCTCAATTTCTTCGGTCGTATTCATGCTACATGTCTCAAATTTCCGTTGTGCATAGATTCAGCGATCTTAGCAAAGCATACTAAATTTTATTTCGTAACTGTTCTTAGTTTTGATGTTATTCCGATGGAAACTTCAGCGATTTTGTCACTTACTCACTGACTGATGATCATCAAAAGTCGAAGGTACTTCCCGTAGCCGTAGAAAGCTGAAATTTGGCACGCAGATAACATTTTACCCACATATTATAAGAACAGCCTGAAATTCGTAAATTTCCATATATCTGCCCCTTACCTACACCTAACGTGAAATCGCTTTCACCCTAATAGCTTTATATACTTCAGATTTTAATTGTAGAGTGAGCATACAAAGTTTAACTAATGTGTTAAATTTTACTTCTTTGCTTTTCTATCTTTGGAAGTTATTGAAATTCAACTTTTTATTTCGATCACGACACCCCGACATCAAAATTCCATTTTTCTTCCAATAATCCTAGATACAAATAATTTACATATATAGTTTCATCCCTAAATAATAAGAAAAATCTAATATTGGAGTTTTCCACCGTATTTATTTAATTACAATCCCAAACATGAAAAGATTTGGCTCGTATTTGCGGCTTTATTGCTTTGCTCTGGGCGAAGCTGTATGCCTGAGACCATTTAATGCATAGAATCAGCAAGTTTAACTAGCATCTTAAATTTTACTTTGCTCCTATGCTTGGTTTGGAAGTTACTCGTAATTTATTTATGGTGGTAGTTAAAACAGCGGCAATCTGCATTGCTCGGCTACGGCGCACACCCATTTTTTTCAGAGAGTGTGGCATTGTGGTAACGTATATTGATGTCTTCAATACTGAAATGTTTTTATTCGCCTATTTTCAAATGGAATCATTACATCTAAGCAGCGATTCAGAATAAGCGATAAACTTACAAGGCCAAGTCTCGTACTCGTGCAGTGACAAAAAGTTATGAGATCTCCTTCTGAGCCAAGTCTACACTTTAAAGCGTTTACTCACTTCACTCTGTGAAACATAATGGTTTCTCTCGGTGTCATAGGCCATTTATTTAGAATTTTTTAAAAAATCTATTGACTTGACCATTACGCACGTCGTGATTTTTACTGAAATTGAAGGCATAATATATACTTGTCAAATTAAAAAAAAAAGAGCGAGGGAAATCTTGGCCTTAATGTATTTGTAAGATTGACTAAGCAAAAACATTTAAGGTATTTATAAAACATGGCGCGCATAATGGCCAAGTCAACAGATTAATAAAAAAAAAAAAAAAAAAAAAATCTAATTAAACATTGTATGACAGTGAGAGAAACCATTCTGTATCACAAATTGAAGTGAATACACACTGTTAAGTATAGACTTTGCTCAGAAGGAGATCTCATAACTTTTTGTCACTACACGAGCAAGAGGCTTGGACTATTTTTACAAGAATTGTTTTTGTGGGATATATAATTTTCAGCAATACCACCTGCCGTGGACAACAAAGTTGCCGACTACGTCTGCTTTATGACCGTGATCAGTGACGTCTGAGATTAGATGTAAGTGTTCATAGATAGGCAATGCTCAATGTGAGACGTACGACAGACATGTCTGTGCGGACAATTCAGCGAAATTTGGCGATAATTGGACAAAAGACCAAGACGGATGTTCTGCTAACAAAACGCCACCGGCTGCAGAGCATCTCCTGGGTTCCTGAAGATATCAGTTGGACCCTAGATGACTGGTAAAAGGTTGCATTGCCAGATGAGTCACGATTACAGTCGCTAGATACTGATGGTACGGTTCGAGGAAAGAATGAATATTTATAAGAGTTAAGGCTAGATTTATTTCCCTTACTCTCCTGTTAATGGACCAGTAGATATTCTCAAGATCTTAATGTTTCTCCGCATTCGTAACATTGGTGGTATACGCATGGTTTGCTAATAAATTTAATCCAGACAGCCTACCATACAATTCCAATCCGAACGTGTAACGAATATTTTAAACTTTGTAATATGGGATAAAACATTTTACGTGCCGGAATTTGTCAAGATTTAAGGAATAAATTGTCCAAAACAAATGCTTCATTAATTCTATCTACAGTTTTTTTTTTCATCAGTCCTCTACTGGTTTGAAGCAATCCTCCATTCCTTTCCTATCTTGCGTTAGCCTTTCAATCTCTACATACCCCTTAAAACCCACGTCCTCAATTATCTGCTTCATATATTATAATCTCTGTCTTCCTCTGCAGTTCTTACCTTCGACTGTTCCCTCCACCAGCAAATTAACCAATCCTCCATGTCTCAAAATATGACCTATCAGCCTGTCTCTTCTTTCTGTGGGACTCTTCCACAAACTTCTTTCCTGACCCATCTTTCTAAAAACTCGTTCGTTTCGTACTTTATCTGTCCATTTAATTTTTTAACATCCATCTATAGCACTACATTTCAAATACTTCAATTTTCCTTCTATCTGGTATTCCTAAAGTCTATGTTTCGCTGCCATAAAGTGCGGTGCCCGACACATAGAGTTTTAAAAAGTTCTTTCTAAGTCCTAGATCAATATTTGAAACTAAAAGGTTTCTCTTTTTCGTGAAGGCTCTTTTCGCCACTGCTATTCTGCTTTTACCATCATTCCTGCTTCGGCCAGTTCTAATTTTACTTCCTAAGTAGCAGAATTCACTAACTTCTGCTATCGCATCTGACTCTATTTTTATATTTACTCTAATAGCATTGGTATCATTTCTGCTACATTTCATCACTTTTGTCTTGTTTTGATTTATATTCAGTACAAAACCTTCCCACAATATTTTGATCATGATATTCAATAACTTCTCAATACCCTCAACCTGTTCTGCTAACAATACAATGTCATAAACCGTAGCATACAGATTTTTCTCCTTGAACATTTATTCCACATTCAAATCTTTCTTTCACTGCCTTTATTCCTTCTTCTACACACAAGTTGAATATTAATAGGGATAGACCACAACCTTGTCTCACGCCCTTTTTAACTGATGCATGTCTCTCATGATTCTCTACATTTATTATAGCTACTTGATTCCTATAAAGATTGTAAAGTATCCTTCTATCTTGGTACTTTAGACCCAACTTCTTTAAAATTTTGAACATCTTGACCCACCTAACATTATCAAACGCTTTTTCTAAATCAACAAACGCCATAAAAGTATCTTTTTTTCATCTGTCCTTCAAGTATTAATCTTAATGCCAGAATTGCTTCTCTTATACCCCGATTTTTTCTAAACCCAAACTGATCTTCACCTACTATCCCTTCTCTGGAAAGTAATATTGAGGAATATAATGTTAGACTTATAGTGCGATAAATCTCACATCTGTCAGCTTGTGATTTCTTTGGAAGGGTTTCATAACTTTTTGATATAAGTTTGAATAATCTTTGTGTACCTTTTTCTCCTAGGAATTTCAGAAGTTCTGCAGAAATCTCATTAATTCCAATTGCTTATTTGACTTCAAATTTTCAAAGTTCTATAAAATTCTGTCCTCAAAACTGGATCACCTAAGTCATCAATGTCGACGTCAACTCCTTTTTCAATACAGTGTTGTTCAAATCATCTCCATCATACATTTTCTGTATGTATTCCTTCCATCGGTTAGCTCTATCTTCTGAACTTAGAAGAGGTTTCCCATCGGCAGCTCTAATGTTTATACCTCTTTTCTTCATTTCTGCAAAATTCTGTTTGATCTTCCTATATGCCACATCTACTTTACCTGCGACCATTTCCTTTTCTAGTTCTTCACACTTTTTTGCAGCAATCTTTCTTTTGCTCCTTTGCGTTTCCTGTTTAGTTGATTTCTAAATTCTCCGAATTGCTCTCTATCAGCTTCGTCCTAAGCATTTTTGTGCCTTCTCCTTTGATCCGACAGCATTTGTTCTGTAATCCAAGGTTTTCGAGCGGCTTGTTACCTAAAGACCAACTTCTTTTTTCCATCTATGACAGCATAAAGGACTACCACATTGTCTGATTAATGAATGTCTAATCAATTGGTTTCTTGCATGTAACGTCGCTCTGGTATAATAAACCGCCTCTTACTTAGACGCTTGTTCTGTTCATAGTGAATCCTGAAATAAATTTTAAAAAAGTTAAAATATTAGGAGTTGAATTTCAGAAAAGCACTAACTATTTGCTGGCGATAAATATTCTCCCATTACCTTAAGCTTTAATCGCTAATTTGCATTTGGTATTTGGCATTTGAAGACTAAGAAATTTTAGTACCGGTAAAACCGGCAGGAATTACAAGCATGGGACACAAGTATACTGTATATGCGAATACGAACATTCTCATTAAGGATTGCTGACACAACGAAACGAATTAACTCTTAAATTGTGTGCTGAAAAACAAAACTTTAGCAAAATCAACCTTAATCAAGGGTGGTAAAAGTCATGAAAGGTAAAACGGTAGTTTTCTGAACATTAGGAATTTATTTTTAATTACTCGTATTCAGGAGAGACTATAATTATATAAAAAGTTAATGTGAATAACACTATCACATGTTACATATGTCATCCTCAGATCTATTATTTTCACTAGCCAGTTATGCAGGAAATTTCTTAATATACGGAGCATCAAATCAATAATTGACATAAATAGATGAATCTAGCAGAGTTCCCGGCATTGTCCGATATGATATAGCTTGATTTTTCCACACAGTAAATACTGAACTTCATAACAGAGGTCAGTTTTCTGCACTTGTGAATCAAATTAATGTCAAATGTTCCATTTTCTATACGTATTGGAATGACTAACCCCCTGTGTATCAGAAAAGATGTTGGGTTGGGATTGATTTATTCCTGCAATAATTTTAGCCACCTTCACAGGATCATGTGTACAAAGTTTCACCAAAATAACCACAGCGATTCGTGCAGCAATAGAAACAATGAATTTTTTTCAGGAAATGTGGAAAAGAGAGAATCATTCAATAATAAAATATAAAAATATTGGAAATGCCAACAAGAAGGTTTAACAATTCACTTTCATGTTCAAACATATCAGATATGCATTGAATAATATTAACAGAGAATTTAATTTCACTTCCAAAATCGGATATTGTAACTGTGCGGTCTGAGATCGTCGTTTCAAGAAGCAAAGAAATTCTCGGTAGGTTTTCCCATTATGTTATTAAAATTAATTTACATATTTTCCGCTTTACATAATTTCCTCTTCACATTCAATTCGTCACCTATCGGATTATAAGGCTAAGATCCAAAATTTAGGGAATAAAACGTTACATGTGATAATGTGGCTATTATTTTTTTTATGAAGTATGACGTATGCATGTAGTTGATAATTCATCTTTGGTTCAGATTTTTATTTACTGTTCTGGCGTTATGTTATAAGACATACCAAATGATTCAATTCAGATTCAAATTTCTAAAACGGTGAAAAACCCCATCGAAATATGCGCAGTAGTTTTTTGAGTTTTGTGCTACTAATATATACGATTTTCGTTGTATAGGTATAGATTGGTACAATGAGTAAATGAATACACCAGACTTAAAAGAACGCCATTTTCAAAATAAGAAACTATTTTTTTACTTTTTAATCGTTAGTAATCTACCTCGTGTTCATAGTATATGAACATCTTCAAAAATTTCTGTTAATTCAGTTACTTCTATCTGTTGTAAGATTACACGTTGATTTGCCTTAGAAACTCTCCGCATTTAAAAAAAAAATGTTTTCGACAAAAAGTTTTATTAATATTTTTCACATTTGGTATGTTTGTAAACAGACAGATATTACCGAAGTTCATTCCAAGTAATCAAAAACGTATAAAAGAACATCAGTTTTGAAGGTTAACTAAGGTTTTGAAAACATTGCTAAATTTGTACCTCTGTGTAAAGAGAAAGTAAAACCGTTGCTCCCGAGAGAAAGGAAATAAAATTTCTATCATTACGTGCAGAAAAATGTACTCGCAGAGAATTACTGACGTTGCGAAGCATATTACATTAGTCTGTTTCGAATGCTGCTCGGAATTAACTTGTTCCTCAAAAAGGCTGTAAATCACTGAAATGTGATCACATGTCAGTTTAAATAAAGAGATGTTGTAGATATGTTGATTACAGAGAAAAATGGAATTTCCTGCCTTTCCACAGAAAGTTAATGACATATTTCTCTTTTTTTGCATACTAATAACACCGAGATTTCTGACATATGACACACTGATATAAGTTTAATAACAAAACATAAAAATTGAATAAAAGTACATCTGTTAACAATTGATAGTATTATGCTTTAAAATTTCTGAAATCTATATATATAAAGATGTATATATATAAAGATATATAAATGTATGTACGTTTGTTTGTTGGTTTGTTAGTTCTTCATACAAATCCACAGTTTTCATCCGATCTCGATGAAACTTTGCACACTTATCCTTTGAAGCAAGGAGAAAAATACTGTCTACATTTGGTTTGAAAAATTATCTGTATAAATGATACATATTGTCTTATAAATTCGAAAAATTACTGAACGATGAAAGACAGACGCGTTGGATATGGAGTTCTCTACTGTTTTTTTTTTTTTTTTTTTTTTTTTTTAGTGTAGCGGTTAGGTAGCTCAGTGGTTAAAGCGCTTGCTTACTAATGTTTGTTATATGGTCTCCGGTTCAAATCTCAGTAGAGGCTAAGATTTTTAAAAATTGTTTTTGATCGTAAGAGTCACACCTGGTCCGTCGGTTATTCGGATTGAATTTTAACTGCAGATATCACAAAGTTAGGGATGCAGTGCGAGGCAAATCGTAGGTAGTCTTACAATGCTGTAGGTGTACACTTTTTTTAAGTTATATTGATCCCTTAGGGGTGACTCGCAGTCAGATTGTGTGTGTGATCTGCAGTAATAATGCTATAAATGCGGAAGTAAGTCTCTGTCTTTTGTTACATTTTGACAACTAAATGCCTATACCGATATTGACGGAATTCGACAAGAAGATCTGTAGGGAGGGCACAGGACATTTTCGGTATGATTAACAGTTGTAGTCACGAAATTTTGAGAACTTATCAAATGGTGACAGAGAGACGGATGTGTATGTTAGTCTGTAATGTTACGTCGCTTGCTCAAGCTTTGCTTCTCGCGCATTATGTTACTGTATAATTTGTTAGCAAATTTCGTTTACAGAAAAAAGTATTATTTAGTACTTTGTGTCTGCTTAAATGTTTCTGCACCAGTTTATTTTGACTTCTTTTTTGACATGCCATGCTGGCGTAATCTAAGTTGTAGCTCTAGCAGAGCACGAGCAGCTAAATTTATTAGAACCCAAGAATTGGATGCTCATGCTGAAGAAAGAAGAAAAGTCCAAGCTGAAATAAAGCTGCCCTTAGTTAAACCCCACCCCCACCCCACATCCCCTCACATTCGTTTGTTTTTCTGTTTTTAAATATGTTGGAAATTGATTCTCTTCGAGAGACAAGTTCGATGGTAGAATGATATAGTGATGGCTTTCCTGTCATATTATGCCGACTCGGAGTTTTTCGGGGCCAATCCTTCGTTACCAACAACTTTCTATATTCAATTCTGGCAAAGAAATTCTTAATCCACGCGTACGAAGTAGCGGGTATCAGCTAGTGTGTGTAATATAAATAATCTGAAGTACACTCATGCCCAAAAGTCAAGTGATATTTGAGATCTACCAGAAATCATTACGTCATGGTAGTAGTGTTAGATTAAACTGTAGGTGCGCAACACACGAATACTTGATAAATCTGTCAGTTCAGTACGAAAATTCTTAGTGTGGCGCGACGTTCTGTGTCGACAGAGTTCTTGGCTGCAGCGGTTGTGACTGTGTGTTGTGTGTATTTGGCACACAGTATTCGAGTCTTAGGGAAGCAGGATGACACAGAGAACACATCTGGAAGACATTGCGCGTGGATGAATCATCGGCAAATTAGGGGCTGGCCACAGTTTCCGTCATGTGGGACAGGAGTTTGCGAGTCTTCCGCAGTTGTGAAGTAGATCCAACATGGGATAAACATTTAACGCCGGTACGGGCAAGGGCGAAGAAATGCCAACACCCAAGCCTCATGATCATTATCTTCCCTTAAATACCCGAAGACATTCAATTAGCATATCACCTGTATTGGCTACACATCTTGCAGCACCCTCTGGGTCACAGATCACTCGTCAGACAATGTATAGTTGGATTTTAGTGGTTGCTCTGTATCATCGGCGACCTCTCAGATGCTTATCCATCACACAAAGGCACTACGTGCCCCGTCTACTGTCTGTTCTAGCTAACCATGATTGGACACAGGAACAGTGAGACAGTGTCCTGATGATGGAGTCGCGGTTCAGCCCGGAGAGTAACTCTCGCCGTCTCTTCATCCAGAGCGCCTCTAGGACTCGTTACAACCATGTAATTCTGTGAAAAGTTACCTATATGGCGGTGCCATTGCTTTCGTCTGGGGACTGCATTATATTAAGAATAGGTAGCCCCCCCCACCTCCCTCCTGCACGTGAAGTACTATGGCGGCTGCTGTTTGCACGTACGTATGTTCTCTTGCAACAATATTTGCGGCTTTTTCGTGGTTTATATGGAACTGGGTTAAATCTGATGGATGATAATGTGAGTCCACACAGGGCTGGACATTGTGGTGGAAAACTCCAACATAAGCGCAACGCACGTCTAGAATGGCCAGCTCACTACGGAGATAAATCATACT
This sequence comes from Vandiemenella viatica, assembly GCA_031002005.1. Classification (NCBI taxonomy): domain Eukaryota; kingdom Metazoa; phylum Arthropoda; class Insecta; order Orthoptera; family Morabidae; genus Vandiemenella; species Vandiemenella viatica. The sequence continues at coordinate 276,836,403 of JARYHS010013630.1, forward strand.
CATACGGAGTTTATCATACTCGCATTGATGTTCCTTATGCCGGCGGAAGGACATCACACACGGTCCGTGCCATTTACTGCCCATGTCTGATTTTCCTCTATACCTTGTAGAAGTAGCATTGTGTCACAATTCAGTTTGTTCCAGAGTACCTATTGAGACAAACATATTACCCTGAGCAATGTTTTTCCATGAATTTAAAAGATCCCTTAATTTATTGACATGAAATGTCATATTTTTAATTATAACATAAATTTATTGTATGAAGCAAAATGGGAAGTAATGGTCTTTTTACCGTAGCTTTATATTGAGTTAGAACAGCTTCGTACGCTGAAGATACCTCGGTGAGAGGCGAAACGCGTCCGTAAAATAAAAACAATCTCCAACAGTTGTAATGACGTATTATTAAACAACAAATACTAAAGTATACTATTCAGTTTCGCATAATAGTGAAGATTGATAGTTCAGCAACATGAGCCAGAGAGAAAATGGCAACTAGCAGATGTTGTTGGGGATCACTGATGGTGTGCCTTTTTTACTGTTGTTTTTTATTATTATCAAATTACGAAACTAGAATTCGTGATATCTCCCACGTACTGTTTGGTGGTAATTTCATTCTGACCGCATACAAAAACTGGACATTATAATTGTAGATTTATCAGTGGCTTAATCTGTTGTTCCAACGATTTATTTATATCAGAATCGTGTGGAACCGCTATGATTGCGGCAAGAAGAGTACGCGGTGAGTCAGCCAAACGTGCTGTGTGCGAACTGCTGCACAGGGAGTAATTAGCAGCACGTAGGAGGGACTGAGTGCTGGCGTTGAGGGAAACAGAATGGACTGAGATCTGTCGCAGATATCGGACCGCCAAAGACGTAATCCACCACAAGGTTAAAGAGCATTCTTATTCACAACGGTACAAAGATGCATTACCAATAATCACAGGATGCCTCCTAGTAACTTCACCATTGTGCCTGGTACGGTTAACAAAACAGTTAACTCTCAGTCATGTCAGTAAACTAAAATTTACTCGAAGTCACAGTTCTGATTCTGCAATTTTATCCTTCTAAGTACATTTAAATAATAATAACTTTGTGTGCTCTTTTTAAGACCTGGTTGACAGATTTTCTTGGCAGCTGCGCAATATGCCTCCGTCGTAGCCACATATATCAAGCTGGTAATCTTGCCGAGCATATGTAACCCACAGTTTAATGTTGAATCAGAAAAACGGAAACGTTCTGAAGTACTTCACATACACAACGTACGCTTTATCAGAAGTGAAAATCTAGTTAAGGATCTTTCATAACCTCGACCAAAACCATGATTCAAATCAAGGACTTTTCGATCTTCAGTCAGACTCTTTAACCACTGATGCACCAGACATCACTCGTAATATATTTATATATAAATGAGAGCTAAGAGTAGTTCAATGAAATTTCAGAATTTATGTCAACAACTGCCTCCTAGGATCTTTTTAAGTTCTTTGAGATATTAGCAGTTTCTAAGTGACTGTTATTTTTATACAATAACGAATTATTATTTGGAACCTTATATACAGCAAAAAGTGCAAGGTACTGGTACCTTTGCGAGTGCCGATTTAAAATGAATGTTATTTACAATTTTAATTTGTCTCGCAGAATATATCCTAAGGACGTGAACAGTGGCCTGGAGATAAACCCCCAGCGCCCAGGCAGTTTCCCCTTGAGAGCGGCAGGTGTTCCATCTGAGGCGGTGCCCATAACGAGGCCTGCTCGGCGGGCCAGCCTCAGTCCATTAATCAAGGCGCTCCCTAGGCGGACTGAGGGCCTTCAGAGAGGTCGACAAGTGCTGCCTCTGCCCGCCAAGGGCTATTAGTACTTAGGAACTACAGTTGTCACTAATTTTCTTACCGTATGATTACCGAATGCAGTTTGGATTGTTTCCTGAGATTTAAGTTGGAATAGTAGCAACAGTATATGGAAACAAGTACGTACGGACAAGACATATGGGACCATAAACGAAAATTGAGAATTCTTACTTTTGGATCCGAGGAAATACAGTAACAGAATGCAAAAATAGATGGTTTAACTGATGTTCATTCATCTTACCTCATTATTACGGAAATACGAGATGTATAACTTAAAGTCACATATGTTTGTAACTGATGTTAAAAGCAGTCTGCAACAATCTTTTTAGTTTTCTAACTAAATATATCAGCATTTTTAAAATAATTCTAGTGAAAGATGGATATGAACATACAGAAATACATACCATAAAATTTCTTTATGAAAGCCGACAAAAAATTTAAACATGAAATAATTGGAAACATTATATACTCTGCCTCACCATATAAAGTTACAATTTGTAACATGGAATGTGGATTTAAGGTTTTTTAGTGAATTTTAAAAACTCAAATATGGTTTGACACGTTCTGAAATGGAGCTTTGGGTTTTGTACTGTGTAGGTTATGAGACTGATTGGACCAAATTTTTCTACTTTAAATTTCTCCGTAGACGGCTAAACTTACTACCTGTCAAGGAAAATTGCCACTAATATCATTTTACCATAGCTACCAACTTTACAATGATAATTAATCTCTCCCTATGGATTTTTTTTCCTTGGATAGTCGTGAGAATTAAGGTTTCTTTAATGTCCCACAGTTCTTATTTCCTTCGGCTCTTATACAGCACACAGTATTTCTTACTCGTATATGTGTTTCAACCAAACATGCGTACTACATTCCTTATAAAATTTTTATTTTTTATTGCTTTAAGATGTGATGAAATTAATTAGTAGTTTATTTTATAAAAAATAATTAGCGTTAAAAAGTATAGTTCTCTCATTTTTCGCTATATATTATAAATTTTATGCTATTTCATGTAAAGCCAGTATGAATTTATAACATGTAACAAACAAACTATGTAAACACTTTTTACGAAGCTCATATTTCTATTTCAATCAGATAATAATTCTGAACAGTCTGTGGCGTTAAGACACTGTAAAATGAAATAAACTGAATTTTCTAGAAATTCATTAATACCTAAAACATTTTGGTAAATAAAGTTTATATCATTATTTAAATTTTATTTAATATTGTTTAAAGGTTATTACAAAAATGGTCGCCATAAAATCAATGATAGAATTGGAAAAAAAAAACCGAAACAAGGGAACGCATGCCAAAATGTAAATTTGTGTTGGTTCCGCTCTGATTAAAAAAAAAAAAATATGAAGAAGAAACACAAATTACGGAAGAATTTTTAGTACAACGAGATCCTATTTCGCCTACCCCCAGGTACTGTAATAGTTGGTAAGGCTGTAACCACGGAAAGAATTCGACGAGTAAATGGAACCATCATACAACACAGTCAAATATTATAAGTAGAAATAAATAAATAAGTACTTATTAGTGAAATACGATATACCCGAAACTTTACACAAAAAATATGTTATGCTTATGTGAATGTACGTCCATGGATTAAACTCGAGACAATGTTATATATGGCAACGTAAAACCTTAGTTCATTCCACACTTTCATAACGATATTCCATTAGCTGCTAAAATTTCGCAGTGATTTATTCAAATAAAGTTGTTTATTTGAAACTTACACAAAATTTTTAACTAAACATTATATTTGGAACACAGTAAATAATCTTGTGCGGTCATGATAACCTGGTGAAAGGGTTTCTAAATGACTGCGCTAACCGACTCTACCGGGGCAACAAAATCTAACCTGGTAATCCTGTAGGGTATAGGGAACTGATATTTAACGTGAAATGCCAACCACGGAAGCGTACTGGTGTACTTCACATTAGACAATAAGGTGTTCCAGATATGAAGATCGGGTTTAAAGACATCGAAAATTCCAGCAGAGTCTGGGATTCGAAGCGCAGACTTTTCAAACTGCTTAGCCAGAACAGCGTAAACAGCTTAACGCAACTGAACGAGAGCTGATGTAATACAGGACATATGCAGCAATGTTTAAATTTACCGAAAAAATAAGATTGTAGAGGTTCAATCAAATAGAATGGGGCTGCTGATAAAGTCATAACTGACAAACAAGAATGCTTTTCAGGTATGAAAAGCAAAATTTATGTTGAGATTCACGAACAGCCCTAACTGGTACTCTCTGCAAGAACAGTAATCATTTCGCATTGGGAATTAATGGACTGAACGTGGATATCGAATTATTTGAGCCAAAAATAATTCATTTCTTATATTCTTGTTCCTATGAGAATGATTACTTTTATAACTAAATTCAAAATTATAGTTCGAAAGTAAATCAAGCGTTTTCAGTCGACACATCACCATTATGATCGTCTATGCACCAATATCCCGGGATGACGGGGATCTGAAGTAACAAACGGAACTTCATAGGCGATCACAATTATTTACTGATGTGATAAAGGAGTTAGGTTGGGAAACATTCGAAGGCAAGTGTCTGTAATACTATTGGCTCTTACAGGGTTATCAGGGGTTGATTTAAATAGCGTTAATTATTTTGGGTGCCTTTTATTATTAATCTGCATATAGCATGAACAGGATTAACTGTACTTTTCAGCTATCGACAACAGATACGTAATGTAACAACTGCAAATTTTAAATTTTATTATTTTATTTATATATATATATTTATTTTAAATGACAGTTTCAACTGACTGGATATGTACAAGTTTACAAAGAAAATAATAACATGGAAATAACGGTATTCGTAAATCGTCCAACCAAATTATAGTTCTGCTAGCTCGAAAAGTTTATTTTAACCACATGCATTTCTTTATTTCTGCAAACAATTCTGCGGGTCGTTTTACGGGATCTATGGAATTAACTGGAAGCTTCTAGAATGCAAGTCACTGAAGGTGCGCTTACCAGACGGTCCACATAATTGTGAGGATTTCACAATTATCAAAGCACTGTATAATTGCTATCACTGGCTGATCGCGGGAGCCCGGTTGTAAACTCATAAACTGACAAATCATTAATCGAAACTTTCAAGTATGTAGACATAGCGTGTCACCATAAATCTCTCGCAAATAACTAATCAGAGTGGATCGCTCTGTTCCTTCAGCTGCCAGGCATGAGATGTTGCTTCTTCCCGGGTCCAGAACGCGTCGTTCCTCTGCTCTCCACTCACCAATCGCCGTTTTCTTCTTGTCGGAATATCCCCAGAGGATATGCAAAATTTATCCTTCAGTTAATACAAAATAAAACTCCTTTCAGTTCATTGGTCATTCATTCACCAGCTTATCACGCCATTTTCGGAGTACCCCGAGATCGTACGGAACCGCACGAAGATTTCTCAAAAGATGGCTTTCGTTCAACCTCGGTTGTCTCCAGCTGATTCGGTCGCATGCGGTGGGCATTCCACAGTAATAATTACCGTTGTTATTCTTTGAGTGCCGTCTCTTCAAGGTTTTCCGCTTCTCCGGGTGGGTTTTTTCATGAACGGGTATGTACGTAGGCTGCCCATACTATTCACCCTATGCTTCTGTAGATTGTTACCATATTCAGTGTTTATTAAATGAAGTGCATCAAATGTATATCTGTCTCAAGACAGACGAAGATACTTCTGGGACTAAGTAATATACTCTTAACTTTATCCATAATAATGGATTTATGAAAGTCTGTAACTGTTACAACTGACGAGTAAGCAAAGAATTTTACTGCAACACGGTTACTTTTGCTGATGTTTTATTTTACGCTGTGCGTGACGCGTTTCGAGAAGTAATTCTCATTTCCAAACCCAAAATGTAATAATAAAGCGGTCAAAAATGAGAATTACTTCCCGAAACATTCACGCACAGCGTAAAATAAAACATCAGCAATAGTAGCTGTGTTGCAGTATAATTATTTGCTTTCTCGTTAAATAACATACGCCTAACGTACTTTAGTGGCCACGCCTAGATCAACATTAGAGAGAATTAGCAGTGGTATGCAAAAGGTTTGGAATTATAATTACCAGAACCCTATCAGGACCAAATGCTATCCCCAGACTTCTGAAATACGAAAACGCGGAAATGTTCATTTGTAGATTTTTAATTTGTAGGGAGACAGAGCGATTAGATTAAAATACTGAAGGCTATGCTGAACGTATTGCACTGCCTGACAAAAAAGCGAAGCACGCATAGGGGGAAGAGCAAACGATCTGAAACTTCAGGGGTTTAGAGGGTATTTGATGTTATTTCAGTGATTACACTTGCCAGTCAAATTTACAAAGAACGTGGTAGTATAACCATTTATGAGTATGACTTTGCACCATTTCTAGCTCTGATGCATGCACTGATTAGTTTGAAAAGGGGTCATTAAAGCTGGCCCATGACTGTTGTAACTGGTCATTGATACTGGCACCGGGACAGAATTGTCGTCCGAATTCATCCTACACATGTTCCGGCGGGGACATTCTTGCGGATTTTGCTCGCCACGAGACTATCTTAATATGATGCAGATAGCTCAATGAGACACGTACAGTGTTTGCAGGAGCATTTACCTGTTAAAAATGGTACCATGATACATAACACATGAGAACGCTGGTTGCCCGCGACCTACTGTTGTGCCGACAGAGATCTCTCAATCACTACCAGTTGTGAATTGAAGTCGCACCCGAAGGATCGCCACACAATGACGTCAGGAGTAACACTGCAGTGCCTCCCCAAAACATTGAAAGAATGGGGCCTCTTACCAGGTCGCTGCCATGCTCGCCGAATATAGTAATCCGAGGTAGTGCGGAACAGAGATTCATCACTGAACATAATGCGGCTCCATTCATTGTGCCAAGCGATTCCGGACTTCCGTTTGTTGTCCACATGTTTTATTATTTAAATTCAAATTTAGTACCATTAAAAGTAATCATTTTCAATGGAGTCTAATTCTGGTAACTAGCGATATGCTGCAATAGTATTATCCACATGAAATACGAATATTAGAAGCAAGATTGGACAGCGGGAGAAACACCGGCAATATTTTGTGGTAATACGACAAAATACGACCTCGTAGGTGAGGTCGTTAAATTTGGCTGCAGTCTAACTGTTCATCAGAAGAGCTGTACCTTAATACTGATGAGTAGCACTAAACCAGACACCACAGTTAACATACTCTTCAAAATAATTTACGCGTGATAAGCACATCGAAGAAAGAAAGTGGCTGCTGTTTTTCTGTATCATCTGACTTAGTATGTTTCCTACGTGAGCTTGATGTCTGTCTCTTTATTTGAACGGGAGCCGCGCTCAAACTACGGCAGCAATTTGGATGGGATTTTCAAATTTTTAGACCTAATGGTCCGAATCAAAATCTTTGGAAATAGCTAATGATTTATATGTACCATGGGAAGGAGAAAGAAATTAAAAACCTTTATATTTAGAAAATTGTGGGCAGCTGATCATTACGCACTTCAGACGCGCACTCCTTTCGCATCTGACAAAATTTGGGATTCCGTTTTATTTTTTTACTTTTGTTACTCAGTTTTCTGGACCGCGGTGCTTTAAAATAAACGGAATAAGCGAATTAATCGTAATAAGAATTGACTTGCATCGCAACAGGTCAGTTGCCATGCAAAATGCGTTAGATTACTAATGTGGTAGACATATACTGTCTGTGGTAGACAGTTAATCAGTTTGTCTCTGGAACAATATTTCTATGTGTTCACTGAACGCTGTACATTAATAAGCCAATACTTCTTCCTTACATATCATTACGGATAAGAAAATCAGTTTTTCCTAAAAGAAAGATGTCGGATAAACAGCTACCATGAATATCAACAGGTAACAATACATATTTTATCCATAATGACTTGTGCGGAACTTTCCGTACTTCTATGTACTTTATTAATATATATTTGTGGCTATAATGGGCAAATATTCGTCCGTAATATCGCCCAAGGAACGTGTGTACAAATTTTGGCAGTTGTTCAAATCACTGCCAGTAAAAAAAAAAAAACTCTGTTACTTACATTAAATAAGTCTCATAGACCTGATTTTGCATTGTTTATCGCCATACGTGCTATATAGTTAATGATGAGAGCAACATGGACCAATGAAATTGAAAATTAACTAGGCATCCTAAGCCTTATACTGCAATGCTTAAATGATAATAAAACTAAATCCATTATGCCTTATGCTCTAAAAAAGCGAGTCAATTGTCATTCTGCATTCTGGTCCAGGCTGCATTTCAACATAACCACAAATTTGGCTAATGATTCTGTTCTTAAATCATAGCTTCTATCACATTCGCATTGATATATTCACTGTATCGCGATCGATTCTGGAAACTGTGGAATTACTACATGTGGCTGATATAACGACATTAGAAATATGGTGTCACTGAAAATGAAGGAAATTAAAAATAATTCTTAACTTGTGATATCACTTAAGATTAGTTTTAGTCAGCGTAAATTTCTGTTTTAAAGCAGAATAACTGATCTAATCAACATATCGTCAAAATAAAACCAATATCCAAATCAGATGTTGTTATTATTATTTAAAACAAAAACAAAAAATCTCTTATACTACAACACAATTCTAAGAGGACTTAATGATGGGTAACTTTTATATATATATATATATATATATATATATATAAATAAATTTGTGGCAAGACGGTTATCGTGCAACCCTCCGTACCCAAATATTAAGATAATTTTTATTTTTAGCTAAGTTAAATATTGGGGAAATAATATTTTTCGTTATGCTCACAGATACATCCTTACCAAAGTTTATACTTGACTATATAATCCCACATACACATTTACACATAAAATCCCAGCAAGAGTTTACGCATAGTGATGATAATTTCAAGTTGTGTTAGCTTTTACATCTTTATATATACAGTATATATATATTTCTTCTGTCCGTGTGTATTTCACTAAACTCCTCCTAAATGGCTGAACTGATTTTTATAAAACATTGTGTGTGTGTGATTAAGTTGATTCGAGAATCGTTTAGATTCACAATGTCATTTGCAAAAACTCACCCCTCTCCCCTCCTAATTTCCAATTATCATTATAGAAATCCACAGTTTTTATCAGATTTCGATAAAACTTTGCATAAGAAAATAAGGTTTAAATTCGCACCAACCCCTCTCCCCCTTTCCACCCCTTTAATTTTTGGCAATGTTCGTTACACAAAGCAGCAGTCGACACAGTTTAACCGACCAAAATGACAGTTTTCACATATATGTACTTTTTCATGGAGACGGTTTCTGATCAAACAAAAACCCAAAAACCACCCCATTCCCCCTTTACACCCCTTATTTCTTATGGAAACCCACCGTTTTTATCCGATTTCGATGGAACTTTAAAATAAAGTGAAAAAAACTGTCAACATTTGGTTTTCAAAAACCCAATCCCTCTCCCCCTTTCAACCCCTTTAATTTTTGATAATGTTCTTTACACAAAGCTACAGTCGACACCGTTAATCACCATGAAAGTTGGCAGATATATATGTTTTTTCATGGAGAAGGTTTCTGAACAGAAAATTTCAAAAACCCTACTCTGTCCCCCTATACACCACATCATTTTTATGCAAACCCATTGTTTTTATCCGATTTCGATTGAACTTTGCAAATATATGCTTTAAAACGAGGTGAAAAATACTGTCAACATTAGTTTTACAAAACCCAGTCTCTCTCCCCCGTTACATCCCTTAATTATTGTCAATGTTCGTATACAAAGCTACAGTTTCTATCCAATATGAAAGGAACTTTGCACACGTGTACTTTAAGATAAGCAGAAAAATACTTTATACATTAGGTGTATATAAACCCAAACAAGTTCCCTCTTTGCCCCCACATTTTTTGAATTCCAGTGTTGTTTATAAAAACCCACAGTTCTAAATTCCGTCAAAATAAATCCAGCTTTATTGAAATTACGCCAGAATATTCATAAAATAAAAATTTCAAAATGTTTTAACACGTACAACAATTGTAACTTCGACCCCAATCTTAAACTTGTGAAAACCCATCAAAAATTCTTATTTTCTGCATGATGCTGGAACAAACGGATATATTCCAGATACAGATTTAGGTATGTGATGTGTATAAATGCACGGATGGTAGATGTTTCGATTATCAAGCAGAAACTTTAACAGATGATATGGTTAGGTTAAAATACAGCCTAGACCAAAATGTAAACTGATATTCCGTATTACAGCATCCGATTCACCCTGTTCTGGGAATTGTTTGAGTATATCAGTGTTTAGTTTACTTCTTGAAATTGTTGGTGCCAAATTAATGAAACTTGGTACACAACATTCACATCGGAAATATAAAAATAATGTACAGGTAAATCAGTCCCGATTAGACCGGGCAACGCCGGGTACACTGCTAGTATTGATATAAATTTACGGCACCACCTTTATCGTACAATCTTCTATATCAGCATTTAAAAATGTGATTTTTTTGTTACGTTAAATATTACAAAAATAATATTTCCATCCTTTCCAAAGTTTATGTTTCTCTATACAATTTCAGCCAAAGTTTACGCATATTGATGATAAATGCAGCTGTGATAACGTTTTGACTGTTAATGTTGAAAACGTGAATGACATCAAGTACATCCTGGAAACGATCAACACCATGTTGATGAGCTGGATTGGGAATTATTGGAGGAAAGGAGAAGGATGAAGAGAGTGATTGGAATGTACAGGGCATATGTTGGTGATGGGGCTGGGAAGGAAATAGGTCAAAGAATTAGGAATAGTATAAGGGAGTGTGAAAATTTTCTTTTGTTGGTAACGGTGTCAGGAACTAGAACAAATTACCAAGTGAAGTGATGAATAATTTACCAAAAATGCTTAAGGATTCTAGCGTAGTAATAATAGTTTTCATATTATAATAATAAATATCCACGCTTCTTTTTTTTGTTTGAACGTCATGTATTTTTAAAACATTTCCTTTTTCATTTTACAGATACATACATTCTTTTTCATGTCCTACCAGTTCACAAAACGAAACAACTAAACTCTTATTCCTCTAATAATATTATTTTAAAGACATTCTTGTATATTAACATCAATGATACTGCACTATTCACCTCTGTGGTATAAGCCCCGGTTGTTATTAAAATACAAAAAACTAAATTACATTTATTTAGTAATATTTGGCGTCATACATGCCCCCCCCATTTTGGCGTTACGGACATAAAAAAAAAAAACAGGAACGACAAATTGTCCACATCGACGCCACACATGTCCACATTAAAATATTTTTCTTTGTCCATATGATCAATAGCTTAACACACGAAAACATTTAAATTCAGATTCAGTGTAGTTTAAAATGAATTTATTATCAATACACATTACTTTCAATCACTTTTTGGCCTTGAAGCACACAAAGCAAATACATACATTACAAATTTTAAAACATTTATGCAACATATAGCCTCACGTGCAGTTTTTATTTTCCTAGCTCTTGCTAGACTAAATTAGATCACCACGGGAAAATTTCATATTTTTGCTAATTGTGCTTTCTTCCTACAGTAGAAAATACATTACTACTTCCTCATCTTCATTATTAAATCATTCATCAATGCTAACATTGCCACTAAATGACTATCCTTTGCTATCACCACACATGTCCACATTTAAATACCTTAGTAATTCTTCTTCTTAATTATTAATTCCTTTATCCATGCCTCTAAATTAATTTCCTTAGCTGTCGCCACCCAGCGACTCTTCTTCTTCTTTGCCGCAGAAACTGCTGTACTGTAATTTTCTTCTTATCATCTGCTAATCTTCATTATGAAAACCTGATGCTACTTTATTTTCTGTTATCAAACTTACATTTGCTGCATTCAGTTTTTTTTATTGGCTTCATTATAAATTCTCACTTTAATCAAATAATTAATTTCTATTTGTCACTATTTACAGGACTCTTTTTATATTATTATTCATATTATCTCAATACTTAAGGTTCGTGTGCCCCCTCAAAAAAATTTGGGGTTGTTAAAACACCAAACTTTTATCATGTCTTCCTTTTCTTTCTTCTTTTCCAGTTCCTTTCGATTTCTTGATCGCTTCTCTTGAACATTGATCTCTCAGTTCCTGAGTGTCGATTTTCTTTTTCGTTTTGATCATCCAAACGATTCAAATTTGCTCCCTTCTGTCGGAATATTTTCAACTTTACACTGGCATTTTTTTCATTTTCTCTTGTCATCACTTCATGTGTTCTGTAATTATTTGCAAGAGGTTCTACCAGGCGTTCTAGTTTTCGGAATAGTTACTCACAAATGTATCTCACAGTGCCCTTGCGTTTACTGTATAGTCTGCTGTTTCGAAAATCACTTTTTATCTTCCTCTGATTTTTTGTAGACCGGTACCTATCTAGAAAGAGCTTCATAAAATCTTCAAAAGGCTGACATTTTTCACTGACCTCGCAGATCCATGTAATAGCATCTGCTTTAAACATATTCTTCAAATATTTAATCTTTTTCTTGTCCGACCAGTCTTCAGGTAAAATATACCTGCAGGATTTTACAAATATTTCAAAATGTATGCTTCCTCCAGGCGTAAGTTTTATTTCCTGTAACTTTTTTTTATTTATCTATTACATTGTTACCATTCATAATCGCGAAACGCTGTTGCACCATATCTCTGACTACACTATCGATCTTTTTCGACTATTATCTTTGAAATTTTCCAATTGCTCCAGCTCATTTTTATTAATTGCAGTGTCTTTTACGTTTACTGATGTCACCCGTTGGTCAACATCCGTAATCTTTAATTTATCTATGCCATTCATGCTGCACATTTGTCTACTAAAAACCTCACTGCTAAAATTCTTAATGAAGTCATATTTTCCTTTTAAATCAATGACGTTGTCCATTATCTCATTTTCCACTTCTATGCATCCATTCTTCAAAATTCCCCCATTCTCATTTACATGTTCATATACATTCTGTGTTTTAATTTCCATACTATGTTTTATTTCATCCATTTCTTGACGTAAAGCCCGCCGTAAATTTTCTGCATTGTGTTATAATTGTTCAATGTTTTCATTCATTTCTTGAAATCGTCCCGTTGTTTTCTGTTCTGATAATTCAAATCGTTTATTCATTTCTTCAATTGTTTTCTGCTATGACAATTCAGTTTTTCTATTCATTTCCTGTAATTGCTGTAAAATAATATTTAAAACAGGGCCAGTATCACCTCTCCTATCTTGAGTATCTGTTTGTTCGATCTGTGTTGGCGACAACATGTTACCCTCTAATATATTTGCTTCTACACTGGAGCAAAAACTGATTACTCCAGAGCCATCGCTATCTATTGCTGTACATTCCTTATTTTCCTTATAAATGGAATTCTCAAAACTTGTGCTAACAGGCAATTCATTATCACTTTCCATACTTATTAAAATAAAAATTGTATTTAACACTAGCTTTCTGACCAAAGATAAACGCTAGCCACTAGGATTTTTTTTTTTTATGATTTCTTCTAGCCTCGAAAGGACAAAAATCAAGCCAACGCTGCTTATTGTACACAAAACCATTTGTACCAAGAAAAGAAACACATAAAATAACTTAAATAGTTTTAAAGGGAAGAAATCACAACAGAAATCACTTGACCAAAATTTCAATCAAACACTTATACAAAATTTCTGAATGTGAAATGACTTAAATTACCCCGTTTAAGATAAGCTTTATTGCTTACTTAAGAAGTGCAGTGCATTTATCATTTGTAGCTTTAGGTTAATTCTTAAAATAAAAGAAAATGAACCTTTCAATTTACATTTACCTTATAAAATAAATAAAAAACTTAGGCACTGTTTGCTTTTCTTACAAACAATTACTTTTTAAGTAAAATCAAATGTCTCGTAAATTGCACCGGTTTCTTGAATGAAGTTGGCCATGCGTACGTTACTGCCTTTCCCAAAAGAAGAAAAATCTTTGTACTTGCCAAATGCTTCCGAAGATCTCAAATTCAGTTTCGTCACAAGGTCGCCATATCTCGCGTAGTAATAATAGTTTTCATATAGTAATAATAAATGTCCACGCTTCTTTTGTTTGTTTGAACGTCATGTATTTTTAAAACATTTCCTTTTTCATTTTACAGATACATACATTCTTTTTCATGTCATACCAGATCACAAACCAAACAAATGAACTCTTATTCCTCTAATAATAATATTTTAAAGACATTCTTGTATATTAACATCAACGATATTATTATAAACTACTGCACTATTCACCTCTGTGGCATAAGCCCCGGTTGTTATTAAAATACAAAAAACTAAATTACATTTCTTTAGTAATATTTGGCGGCATAGGATTTTAAAATCATTTTTTTTTTAATCGAAAAAGTAGATGGGGGAGGAATTCAAGATTTTGATTAAAAAAGAAAATTAAAAATAATATAAAAAGGAGTAATTAGATAGCATGGGGAACTGCCACCGGTGCATTAGCTTCATCGTATTTAAAATTGATAATAATAATAATAATAATAATGACTTACGTCCCTATTAACGCTAGATCAAAAAGACGAGACTAATTGTCCAGCTGCATTTTAAATTCTCATTAGCGCATCTGGTCTTCCCACGCATGAACTGAATACAAAAGTTGGTAACTCCGATCATGATCATCAGGAACATATCACCACCACAGCTGTGCAGTAGAACTAGACTTCTGGTGAAATCCTTGGACAAAAACATCATTGAGGCCATTATCTTAACATGATGTAGACGAGGAGAGGAAGTATTCATTCCACGAATACCATTGGTACCATCATCAAACTTTCCATTCAAATTTAAGCGCCTGCAATTCCCGGTAACCTTATGTTTTGCCACAAAAATCAACAAGTCTCAGGATCAGACACTAGGAACCGTAGGAATTGATCTTCAGACACCATGTTTCTCTCACGGCCAGTTATACGTTGCTTGCTTCAGGATGAGAGGTAAATCACATCTGTACGTATGTGCACCAAACAATCTAACTAGAAACGTGGACTACACAGAGGCATTGTAGTTAGCGAACTACCAAGTAAGGTAATGGTAACATCTTATTTCTCTTAAACATTGCTTCACGTACTTACTGTATATCGCAAAAATAAAACCATTTCTAAACGATAGTTTTTATATTTCGTACAATAATAAAAACGAATTAGTATTGTTAATTTTTTAGGTAGCGTTTCTACTATTTAATCAATTGCATCACATTAAAATATGAATGAAACAAACTCTCGGATATCAGTATGAAAGCCGAACCTCAGGTAATAACTAATGCAAAGGAAACTTTTCAGAAGACATTTAGAATTCATGCATCATCACTTTAATAAATAATAAAATCGGTAAAGAATTTTTACACATACGAAAGTACACGCGCGTGAAGCAGCGAGCAAATGCTAGGTTTTTTATATAAATATAGGCTTTAACATACTATCTTGCTGTTATTAAACTGTTTTAATACAAGGGCTGTTGGCGTTACACTTAAACGCTGTATACTGAACACTGATACTTTTAAGGCGATTTGAAACAAATTATCTCGCTATGAATAAACGCTGAGATTTTCTTTCAAATTATCTAAGTGTTTTTCGCGACAGTATTATAATGTTGAATTGCTTATTGAGATAATCTCCATCATAAAATTGTAAATATTAGTACATAAAGCTTCTTGGAGATTTCAATATGAGAAGAAAATTAGGTGTAGGCTCTCTTCTGCAGGATCAGTTAGGCACAGGTTACCAAGTCTTAAGTTAGGCCAGGTAATAGAGGATATAGGTTCACTGTGTAGGAGTTTCCAACAGACGATAGAGTAGTGATATTTGAAGGTGTGGGACATAATATTGGTAGAAACATGAGTTATAGTATAGATAGTAACCTGAGGAAGGTGGTGAAGGAGGCGCAGCATACCAGGGTTGAGCTCGTGCAGGTCCTAAGTCGCCATGATGGGCCACAGTTAAACCACGCTGTGAGCCGTGTAAATAGGGAAACGGAAGTGCTACTTGGGATTGTGCCTGTAAACACCATTGGTAGGCGGGGTTTCATAAGGCATGGCCTACACCTAAATAGAAGAGGCAAGGGGGTACTTTCTCAATTGTTAGCTAAAGCAGTGAGGGAGCCCATTTCCAGTGGTGATAGTGTCAAGACTGTACCTTTTTTTTAGGTTAGGTTCTGCTGGTTTGGGGATGGAAATATATGTTCAAAATAATACTGATTGAAGATCCACGATGGGAAAAGTCACAAATGCATAAGAAATCGATGAATATGCTGAAATAATAACTGACTGGGCCAGAATTGAGAAGGAGGAGATTAATGCTGAATTTATCACAAAGTCAGTAATAAGAGTGTTCTGGTGAACTGAAGAAGTATAATGAACAAAGTAATAGAAATCGCAAACTTAATAGAGATGCACGAACCCCAAGTCATTATAGGCGTAGAGTCTTGGTTAAAAGTAGAAGTACTAGACGATGAGGTTTCTCCCAACTGTTACAGAGTGTACAGCAGAGATAGAGGAGCAATTGGTGGAGGGGTTTTCATACTGGTTAGCAAAAACTATTACAAATCACTGGCGTTCATTGATCATGTCCATAAGTTAATTGTGGTAAATTTCTGTTGGCTGCTTACCGCATTGGAATAATGACTGCAGAAGATGATGCTCTTGGTGAGAAATTAAATTCAAAATTTCAGAAGTGAGAATAGGATGGTAATTATTGGTAGGGAATTAAATTTACCATGTGTAAACTGGGTAGGAAACAAGATTAACAATACAACGGAACAGAGATTTGCAAATACATTAATAAGAGAAGGAGGGTTGAAACAAGTCTTAGAGCAGAATACTTGGGGAAGAATCATGTAGGAAATCTTCCTAATAAAGCCGGATGATAACCTTGTGGGATGTCAAGTAACTGAAGGAATAATTGATCACGAACCAGTTCTGATGGATAATAGAGGACTCAGTAAACCAGTAGCCAAACTGAAGGGGGAAATAGGTACAATTATAAAAAGGCATAGACTTCCAGCTTGTAAAGAAATTTCAGGGAAACTTTCATCAAATGCAAGGATGGCAAAAGTGCAGACGGTTCAAGGTGGGAAGAGTTCAAGGAGATAATAAGAAAGTGGGGAGAAATATTTATTTAAAAAAAAAATCAGAAAATAAAGAGAAGTACAGAACCTATAATAGGGAGGTGATGAGTTTAAAGAGGTTAGTAATAAATGAACATAACAGAGTTAAGAGACAGCAGCGTAGTTGGGAATATTTGAAACAACTAAACATTGAATTAATAATAGCAAAGAAAGTGGCTAAAGATGGGTTTATGAAGAGTATTGTCGGTGCAGGAAAGCCTTTTACTGATGCATCTAGTAATTTCGATGACTATGTTAGAAAACTGAAGTGATGGGAGGGTGTTGAGACAATTATAGATAAGGATAGAGAAGAAGTTGCTGAGGATTTTAAAAAGGCATACATTTTAAGTAACTGATTTAGTGAGACCATTAAGGGCAATGAATCAGAAACGGGAGGGTCTAAGTTAAAGAACGAATTAACAACCCAGTCAGAAATGAGCAGACCAAAAAATTTGTTATTCATCGTGAGGATATCATGAGGTAACTAAGAAAACTGAAAAAATAAACATATAGGGGCTGGTGTTTATAATTTTACTACAGATGTCTTAAAGATAGCCGGATGTGACATAGTACCTTATCTTGAGAAATAATATTTTGACTGATTGTGGATACTTGCTGCTTACCAGAGGGCTGGAATAGTGCGATACTATTACCGGTACATAAAGGACAGGTCAGAAATATAGTCGAAAATTATAGGTCAATTAGTTTGATATCAGTGGTAAGTAAATTAATGGAGAGATTGATATGCAACCACATCAGAAATATATGTACGGAGCGTAAGTGGTTTTCAAGTCAGCAACGTGGTTTTAGGCAAGGTTATTCATGTGAATCTCAGTTAGTAGGATATATGAAAGATATTTCGGATGAAATGGATAAGGGAGGCCAAATTGATAGTGTTGCTCTAGACCTTTCTAAGGGCGTTGATAGAGTGAACCATAAAATGGTGGTAAACAAGTTAAAAACTATTGGAGTGGATGAGAAAGTGATTTGTTGTGTAGAATAATTTTTAAAAGGTAGAAATCAAAATTTTAGGGTTGGAAATGCAGTATCAAAAGAAGTAGAATTAAAATGGAGTGTACCGTGTGCTACAGGATAGCGTACTGGGACCACTACTATTCATTATTCTAATGAATGATTGTTTCGATGGTTTATTATTAGAAATTAGATTGTTGGTAGATCCCATAATGCTATACAAAGGATCAAAACGGTAGAGGACTGTGAACAGCTGCAGGGTGATCTGGACAGGATATCTAACATTGGATGAAAATAAATGCAAAGAAGAGTCAGCTTATTAGATAAATTGATTAAAAAAACTGAGGTTTGATTAATTATGACCGAGCGTGGTGGGTGAACGGTTAACGTTCTGGCCTCATATTCGGTAGGACGCCGGTTCGAATCCCCGTCCGGGCATCCAGATTTGGGTTTTCCATGGTTTCCCCAAATCGAATGCCGGGATGCTTCCTTCAAAAACGGCCGAATTCCTTGTCCCCAGTCCCATCCCGCCTTCTAATGATCTTAGCCGTCGATTGTTTATGGTTTATAAGGTGGGAAAAGAATGGCTTTTCGAAACTCGGAAAACATTTGATAACAAGCTCAACTGGGTGGCACACATTGAACAGGTAGTAGGAAAAGGTTTCACAATCCTTCACTTGTTGGAAAGAGTGATGCGATGTACGAGAGAAGTAAAGGTACTGGGTTACAAAACTTTGCTCAGCCCATTGCTTGAATAGGGTGGTGTAGTATTGGACCCACATTTTGGGTATCAAATACAGCAGCTGGATGGGGTTCAAAAGAGGACTGCTAGATTTGATTCTGAAAATCATCGCAGAACACATTCAGTAACGGATATGATAAAAGAGCTGGTATAGGATTCAATGGAAGACAAGAGGAGGGTGAAGGGAGTCATGGGGATTTACAAGGCGTATATTGGTGTTGAGGAGTGGAAAGATATTCCTGCAAGAATTAAAAGTAATGCATGGAAGGGAGGAGATGACCTTGACGACAAGCTCGCACTAGATTTCAGGCACAAGGGAGTGGGAAGATTTTCTTTCGCAGGTAAGGGGCTCAGGGATTGGTATAAATTACCACGAGAGTTATTGAGTAATTTACCAAATACGGTGAAACAATTTAAAGTTGGAATTTGTAGAGGGCAAAAGTATGTGGATACAGGAAAGGGGGCAAAATGGGTGAGTTAGGAAATTGCAACTGGAGCGTGCGCTGCATCGTAATTTAATTAAATTACTTTGGTAAATACAAATTTAATTAATGTGAAGACGTTATAGAATATTAACCAATAAATGCCTTTTTCACAATTTACGCAATTTTTTTTTTGGGAGTGAATCAGAAAGGATTGTTACCGATATTTGTAATAAGAGATATGGTTTGAAATAATCTCAAGGTAGTTATAAATATAGTCGATGTTTTGAAATCTTGTTAAAGAATTTACTTTCTTTTAACTTGTTCTGTGACGGTTTGAAATAAATCTATTTGCCAGCATTATGCGCAAGTTTAGGAGAACCCGTAAGGTTATGTTAGCCGTTTTAGCAGCCACCTCTGACAGTCTTCCACTTGACCTATATCACCGCCGTATACTGCAGGAAGAGAGCAGCTTTGAAGCTCGACATCCGTGCAACATGTGCCCATTAATGGCGTTTGAGAGATCCGGCTGGGTCTCTGTTCGTGCTAATTAGCCCAGCAATGTGATGACAGAGACGCTCTCATTATCTAAACGACACACTGCCAGAATTCCAGAGCTCACGTAACTGCACAAGTAGATACGGGAAATATTCTGTTTCATGTTATAATTGTTATAATTAGTCCTTCGATTTCTACTGGACGGCACAGTTAATGGAGCCTGCTCTCACCGATGCAAAATACATTCAGATGAATTTAGTAACTGTTCTCATGTTCCGTCAAAATGGATGTTTTCCTTTGTTGTCCTGTTTTGCGGGAATACTGCATGTTGATGAAACAGTTTTCATATAAGTATTCTATAGGCCAGTTGTTGGTCATGGCGTGAGGTAAACGTAGGGAATTATACTAGCTGTAGTAAGATAGTTAGGCACCGCGTTCTTATTAAAACGAAGTGAGAAGCCCGTTTTTTCCTCACAGTTATAATTATATTAAAGTCCCAAATATACGGGTTACATAAATAGTTAGAACACATTCCATTAACATAGAGAACATTGTTATATAATCATACATATCAAGAGTATTTATGTCTCGATGCTTCGAAATTAAATCATCACATTATTTAAAGTTGTAACTGGTATTTAAAGTGTTTCCCCTCTAAGAAGTTGGTTGAGCCCGGCCCCTTTATTACTCAGCCTGTGTATAGAGTAAGCAATGAAACCCCTGATCAAATACAAAAAAATATGTACCGTGATGCTTCAAATCTAAATTATTAATACCACACGATTTTCTGGTGAAACTGCCCGGTTAACACACAAGAATGTTATTGCTGAAAAATTACTGAATGGCAGGAACAAAATTCTTGAAGATGAAATAAGACTATATATAAAGGAAATCAACAAAAAATGTATTAAATACACCAGATATAATAGCAATAGCAATTACTGTGAAATAAACATTGGATTAGATCTAGTAGAAGAAATGACAAAATTCTATTATCCATGAAGTAAATTACAATTGATGATAGAATCAAAAGCCGTATAGCACTAGTAAAAAGACACTGCTTCCTAAAGAGAATCATTGCGCTGTTCGTAGAAAAAGACTAGAATCTCTGAAGCAGATAACTGCGGACTTACGTTAGTTTCAAGTAGGCCACAGTTCATGGGCGTATTCAGTGAGGGGCATGGGGGGGGGGGGGGCTGCTGCTAGAAGAAACATTAAGTTCCTTCAGTACGCTTCGACGAGTGAAGAACTGGCTCAGGAGCCCTTTGTGAGAGGAAAGATTGACTGGATTATGCCTGATGAGTGTGCATCGAAATTTCGTGAAAGAACACCGCGAGATATTGAGAAACAAAGTTATTGAAAAATTTTCTAAGAATCCGAGACGACTATTGTTTACATAAACTATAACTGAGTTACGATCTTAATGTACTACATAGTGGGTTCTTAGATTAAGTGGTTGGATTACTATATTAACCAATAATAAAAATAGTTTCCTCGATAAGTTTGCGTTTCATTTTGTAAGAAATCGTCATGTTTCAGTCCCCCACCCCACTTCCCCGAAACAAATATGAGTTATTCCCCCTCTAGCTCAAATCTTGCCCCGCTCTAGTTCTGATCCTGGATAAGCCCTTGCGGCACAGCTGTAATAAACTGATTATAACATTTTACTCCTAGAATGAATTGGAGAAACCGCAGAAAGAAATTCTGAATGTCCGTTCAGGGTTCGGAATCGCTTCACCAGAATGCTAGGCCAGAATGATGCTTCTTACCCACAATACTCGAATATCCGTTTATTGTCTTACATCTGTTAAGAGTGAAGTAAATAAATAGAAATGAGCTGCTTTACCACTGTTTATTCAACGTACTAGTTGTGTTACGTATTTATCTTATACCAAATAGCTATCCACACGTTAGTCCACTCTGTTGTATAATTCCTTAATAATTTGTGAAAAGAGGTTTTTTTGGTGTCATTAGTCTCTCGATTGGTTTGATACAGTCCTCCATTTCTCACTAACCAGCGCAGATCACTTAATCCCACAACTAACGACTTCAGTTACGTGCTTCACATAAGTTAATCTTTGTCTACGTGTATACAGTTTTTTCCTTCGACTGTTACCTCCACTAATAAATTAAACAATTTCGTATCTCTTAAAATATGATACACTATCCTTACTGTAAGACTCTTCTACCACTTTCTCTCCTCTATCATCTCCAAAACACGTTCATTTCGTTCTGTATCTTTCAACGAAAGTTTCAGCTTCCTTTCATAGCATCACATTTCATATATCTTAATTTTCGTTCATTCTGGTATTCCTAAGGTCCATAATTCCATAAGGATCCCTCTTTGGTCTTAAATGCTGTGGCTTTCTGTGCCCTTCTGCTCCCTCCTCCCATGTCTATGATCATTTCTGATTCATCCGCCTCAGCCCCAAGGACAAGAGAGTGCCCTAAACCACTCCTCGCTCTCCCGTGCTTTATTCAAGAGGCCATTGGCAAGTAGTGGGTGACTTTATACCGGGAAACATTCAGTCGTCAGAGCCTCGTCGACGCAAACAGGGTGTACTCCGTAAAGGAGAGGTTAACAATTGGTTGGAAGAGGCTAATTATAGTCTATCCCATGCCCTTGCACTCCGTGAAAAAAGTAGCAACTATAAATTACTAACATTTTGTTATACTTTTTAAATGGTTTTCTTAATATTTCAGATGTTGAACTAAGATAAACAATATCCAGAACCATACCTATTTTTATGGCATTCTCATAATCTTAAGTTACACTGAAAAGGTGGTGGTAGCATTTTGTAATTAACAAGGTGAAGATAGTACTGATAGAGACATTGAATTAAAGAGGAAGAATCTTGTGGAAAGTATTTATTATTTAAATGTATGAAAGATTCATCCATCCAGCGTGTGATCATGGAGAAGAGGTAGGGTCAGTCGGCGCGGCTGCAGACGGCACGCTGTGAGCGATTGAGCGAGCGCTGCAAATTGCCCAGAAAACTGACAAATAAATCAGAATTCGAGAGGAACCGGGGCCCAGCGCGCCCGCCGGGCCGCCACGCATCCATCTTGTAATTTAATTTCGAGTACTCGGCCCCAACCGGCGACTTCCGCCGACCCAGGCACTAGGCAGACTGCCGTGCGAGGAGGGCATCTCGCTTACGCAGCTCAGACGAGTAAGACCACACACATGTGAATACCAACTAAAAAGGAAAAAAAATCTTATTCTTTTATGTGCCTGCCGTTATTTATAAAGTTAATAGCTTTTTTTAAAAAAATATGGCTATACGCCTCGTTGACGTTGAGGTCATTAGAGTTGGTATGGGATTGGGGACAAGGAACGGGAAGGAATTCAATCCTTTTTGAAAGAAGCATCCTGGAATTCGCCTAGAGAGAGTTGGGAAAACTATGGAAAACCCAAATCTGGATGCAGTGACGGGGATTCGAACCCGCGTCCTCCTGAATGCGAGTCCAGAGCGTTAACCGCTCACCCACCACGCTCGGTGTAAAATTCATTAACTAAAGTTTTTGAAGTTCATTAAAGAGAACATTTTTAGATTTAGAAACGTCTCTCATAAATTATTACCCCAAAACTTCTTAAGTAGCTTAGTTGGATGTAATATCAGATTTGCGACAAGAAATAAGAGAGTTATTTTATTTGGGAAGTTAGACTGCAACCGGTAACCCAAATAAAAGTAAAATAATATTGGGGTAACAACGCTTCTTCAAAGGAAATTTTGAAGGGAAACTATTAGTTCCAAACTTTGAGACAACAGAGAGAGCTTAGTAGATCTGTTAGTATGAAGCACAGCTCGTATTAGATGTGATCACTGGGAACACTAGAAACAAGGAAAATTAAATCGTATAAAAGATGTTGTTATCGAAGGATGTTGAAAAACCAGTGCACTGGTAGAGTACAAACTGAAAATGTTTAAGAAATGATGGATGATTAAATAATTATATAACAGTGTTTCAAGGAAAGAACAGATAAGATAGTAGGCACATTTTAAGACACGCGTGTTTGGGAAATATTTTAGTAGAGAGAACACGGGAAGGTGAGAAACACAATGATTAGAAGGTAAGAACCAGATAACCAGGAAACAGGTTTGAGATGTAGAGATAAGTTCAGCGTTCATCTTCTGTAATTACTAAACACGTATTTTGTAATTAAACATCCGAGGATGTTTTGTACTAATGTCAGTGTGTCTTCTCCGCAGAGATTAGTTGTTAGAAGAAACCACTTTAAATCATGTAATAAACATGAAACGATCAGCAGAACAAAGCAACAACGAATACTATAAATATAAATTCTTTTTAAGCAGTCCGGCAGTAAAGTTTTATCTTCGATAGACAACATATCCATTTACGCAAATCAGCAGGGGCTATGTCATGAGAAACAACTAACGCACTAGGTGCACCT
This sequence comes from Vandiemenella viatica, assembly GCA_031002005.1. Lineage (NCBI taxonomy): Eukaryota > Metazoa > Arthropoda > Insecta > Orthoptera > Morabidae > Vandiemenella > Vandiemenella viatica. Next base: position 276,860,472 of record JARYHS010013630.1, read on the forward strand.
GGTAAACCATATGATATGATTTTTAAATTACACTGTCAGTATTAAATTAATAGCTGATTTTCACGCTACTATTACTACCATTATCCAATACATCTTTAACACTTTGTAAGCACAGGTAACGGTATAGATGTTAGAAGGCTCTGCCGCTCATTAACAACCATTTTTTCACCTGATCCAAATGTTGACATGGTGCGGAAAGAAAGCATATAAAAATAATATTTGACTTTTACCGTGATTTATATGTAGTACATTGTGTCGTGTGTCTTAATATACCGTTCTGACTATGTTTTGATATCACCTGTGTGTCGTGTGTCTTAGTATACCGTTCTGACTATATTTTGACACCACCTGTAGCAGCGCCATTGCATTCGATTCTTCTGTACAATGTAGAACTGATGCTATGAATTCGTTATGAATTACTTGACGTCGAGTCATTGTGTTAAATTTAATTGCGATGGGCTCACGCTCCGGAGACAATTTCACTACACGCCCATTTTGACCTCTTTCCTGTACGCACTAACTTCTACCCTCTACAAATTTCAAGAAATTGTTTCAACGGTTTTGATAAAATATTCATAATTTCTCTTCGCAACTTATTGTAATTCCTGGTCCCCTTACCTACGAAAGAAAATCTTCCTAAGTCCTTATGCCTGAAATCGAGTGCCAGGATGTGGTCATAGTCATCTCTTCTCTTCTATGCATTACTTTTAATTCTCACATCCATAATATTTCCAAGCCTCTTCACCAGTATGAGCCTTATACACTAGCATAATTTTCTTCACCCTCCTCCTGACTTCCAACGAAACCCATACCGGCTCTTTTATCCTATCGGTTACTGATTGTGTTCTGCGATTATTTCCAGAGACAAATCTAGCAGCCCGTTTTTGCATCCCCTCCAAAATGAGGGTCACTAAATGTTGCACTTACCAAACGGTCTACAATCTACATGGTTATGAGGATTTAACAATTATCCAAGCACTGTATAATTTCTATCGCTGGATGATAGCGGGAATCCAGTTGTGTACTCAGAAACTGACTAAACATCAATCATTAACTGACTGTAGACATGGCGTGTTGCCACGAATCTCTTACAACTAACCAGTCACAGTGGGTCACTCTGTTCTCTTTCAGCTCCCAGCACAAGATGTCACCCTCTCAGCGTACAGAACGTGTCGCTTCACTTTGCTCCCTACTCCTTTTTTTTTTTATTATTATTCACCAATCGTTGTTCTCTTCTTTTCGGAATTTCTCTCGAGAACATGCAAAATAGAGCTTTCTGTAAGAACAAAATATGGATATTCTGTGTTCATTGGTCAGTCTTTAAACAGCTCATCCCGCCATTTTCGGAGCATCCTGAATTCTCACGAAACTGCACGAACAGCTCAACCAGAGCCGGCCTTCGTCCGATTTCGGATTTCTCCGGTTGCCTTCGAGCTGATTCAGTTGCTCGTGGGATGGGCATTACCGTTGCTGTCCGCCTGTTCAAGGTTTCCGCGTACCTGGCCCTAATGGTACTAGACCCGAACGCAAAACCTTAAGAACTGTTGTTTGTTTGTTCTCTTTCTAGCGACTACCACTGTCTCCAAACCTTTCACGTATTATCATTTGCTGAATATTCCTAATATTTTATTTGTACATCAACGTGTCTCAGATCATATCTGTTACAACTTCTAATGGGCTATTTGACTACTTTTTCAAAATGGTATTAAATTGTTTATTGGTACACGTTATTCGCAGCGTACTATTTTATATATATATATATATATATATATATATATATATAAAAGTGCTTATTTTGCGTAAAATTCAAGATTAAAATTTAAATTATTTAAAGGCCCGCCAAAACGCTCCTTTGCTGCCTGGCGCGACATGTCTCTAAACGCTGTGGCTGCGAATAGAGAGTTTCCTATTATACAAGTTTTCAACTATTTTTATGTTTGTTGCTGGTTATTTCTTGTTATTAATACAAAATCGACAACCATTTGTAAAACTCTACACCGGAAAAATATTGAAAATAGATGCCTTATTTGTGGAGCTAGCTATAGAAACAACCCCTGAGTTTTATTCTGTGGAGCTTAAACATGTAACAACTTCAATTTGATACTGTATCGGAGTGAAGCTCACTTACTGCGCAATTTCGTAGTGTTAAATGTAATACGTTGTTTAAGACGAGTATCACTAAGGTTAGTATCCTTAGGTTCGATCCTCGCTTCGGAATATGTTTCATTTATTTTCTGTTGTCGTACTAGTTGCTGTTGATTGCATCGCATATTCATTTTCTTCCAAAAATCCACCAAAACATCAATTTAGTTTGTTTTTTCTGAAAGCTTTTTGGATAACAAGCGAATTACAACCATTTGAAACATAGCGAAAGAAGACTTCAAAAAGTAAATTGGACGTTACTTGGACACCGAAAAACAGTTTTCTTTTTCAAAAAAATGAAAATTACTTGCACATTAAAAGCAAATAACGTTCCTGAAATGTTAGAAGATTACCGTGGAATTTGTACAAGTATCTCACTTCTAAAATAAATTCCATTATTTACCGCCGTGTAGCTGTATGTTTTGCTTGATAATGGATCTCCGGTATGCTTAAAAATTAAAAGAGGAAGGATATTTTTTCACAAAAGTTTTCTTGTATGGCAGCGATTTATGTTTCAGACGCTTGCATGACACTTAGCAACCAAAAATTTACGAATTCTTGGAATAAAAACATGATTCTGTTGTGCAAAAAACAGCAAACAAAGTTCGAACTGAGGACATTCTCAATTCCATTCGCTGTCTTCAACCACGCAGCTACCCGGACACCATTTCTTAGTTGCTTCTCTTTATGTTAATAGTAAACACATGTGGTGGTAGATGGATTTTGCTGTGTAATTATATTTATAGCATTCCATTTACCATTTTATTAATTTTAATATTAATGATTTTTATTGATCTCAACAATTTGATTATTTTAATTATTTGATTTTATCAAATAGGAAGAGGGTGCAAAGTGATATTCTATCTTGCATTACTAATGTAAAGTCATAACCTGACAGATTTATTCAAATCAAACATTGAATGCCAACAGACGTCGGTGAACTTTACAATTAATTTAAAACATGAAAATCCAATCTTCAAACAAAAATCAACACCGAGTCTTACAATATGTGGTATAAGACGTTAATTCTAAGCATATACATGTGAAATTTATAAAGCTGTTCACAAATACAAGCTTATACAAAAAAGGAATTCAAGGAGGGCGTCACTAAGTCTTGGACTTAAATGAAATAATATTTCCTGATTGATAGGAATTTATAACAGTCTTCCCGTATCAAATCAGATTGCTCACGGCTAATTATACGCTCAGAAAAATTGTCGGGGAGTGATACTTTGCACAGAGGCGTTCACGGGTCGAGGAATGCGTAACACTGAGTTCCTTTTAGTAGCTGAAGGTCTTTGCCGTTTATGCAGCAGCTGTCGCACCAATGGTGGAAACACGCACACTTCCTTCAGATAACCGCCACAGGTACCGCAAGCCAGAAGTGGCTTAAGCCGTCAAGCTCTAAGTCTCGTCGTAATCGCAGAATCGGCGATGGCGTGACCTGTCTGTCCGCCAGACACCACCGGAAGACCCCCTTCTCTCCCGATGTTGGATCGGAATCCTCTTCCAACCCCGTCGAAAACCAATCCCTCCACCCGTAGGAGATGTGGACCCAGAACACACCAAACAGCTAGTTATTATTTTGTAATATGCACGTTCATTGGGAGTTCACAGCCACGTGATTCACACTTGGATCTACCATAACTGCTTCACCCCGAAAATATCCGACCTTCTCCGAGTTTTGCTTCGGCCACCAAATTTTTCCACTAGTGTAAGGCACAATTGATGGTCCAGCCGAATTATCCACTTGACAGGAGAAGGGTCAGTTAGGCGATACCTGTTGCAGATAAACGGGCTTTCCCTCGCTGTTGAGAAATATGTTGCTACTCCAGCTAAGGTGTGAAACGGTCTCGATTCACCGTTACAGGTGGCTACCTCCCAGACTTAAAGCGAAAATACTTTCGAGCAAAATATTCCAGCCCTCCTATCAATATGAATTATTGTTGCTATTTATAAAGTTGTACGAGTCTGTCACAGCAGTCTCGTTACACACTTAAATATCACGGTTTCTTCGTGTGAGATGAAGTGAAACGCGGAAGGTAAATAAATAAACAAACAAATTCAGTTTCGTTGACTAAAAATTATCATTTATCTATAATATTTTATCTGCAATTAAGAAAAATGGCCTACAACATCCAGTTATTTAACTGTTGTGGGTGAGCGGTTAACGTTCTGGCCTCGCATTCGGGAGGACGCCGGTTGGAATCCCCGTCCGGGCATCAAGATTTGGGTTTTTCATGATTTCCCCAAATCATTCCAGGCGAATACCGGGATGCTTCCTTCAAAAAGGGCATGGCCTAATTCCTTCTCGTTCCTTGTCCCCAGTCCTATCCCGCCTCTAATGACCTCGACGTCGACGAGGCGTAAATCCATAAGGGAAAAAAAATGTTGTGTTTACCTTATATCTATTTTATAGCTTACATTTTTCTCGTCAATATCTCCTAAAACAGCTAATTTAATTTATAATTTTAGTCATTCTTGTAAAAATTTCTGTTAATCTCTAACTTTAAATTTAAATATAAATGATTCTCAAATTTAAGCTGTTACAACTCAGGGGTTGTTTCTATAGCTAACCCCACAAATAAGGCGTCTATTTTCGATATTTTCCGGTATAGGCTTTTGCAAATGGTTCTCGATTTTGTATTCAAAATGAACTTAATAACAAGAAATAACCAGCAACAAACAATTAAAATATTTGAAAACTTGGATAATAGGAAACGCTCCATTCGCAGTAACGGTATTTACAGACATGTGACGTCACTAAAGTGACCCCCAATCCTAGAGCGTTTTCTGTCACGTGACCAGTGATAAAAAAAATCTAATTTTTATTTGCTTTTTTTTATTAAAATAATCCACTTTTCTTTTAAAAATTCAAAAAATTAGCTTTCTGAAGTATTAATCTTCTATAATAATTAAAAATTTATGACATATTTTCAATACTGTCAAATAGTCTATTACAACAAGTAAAAATGAATTGTTTGCATATTAATTATAAAAGCAACAGGCTTCCTGATCTGCTGTATGGCAACTTTTAAGAATTAAACTAGATAACAACTAAACATGTACTGACAACTGAACCAGTTAGTCGCCAAACAGCGGGTTATGAAAACCAATTGAACATTCGAGAATCACGTGCGAGATCTAGACAAGCTCAGAAACTAAACAATACAAGATTGTTAATTTGCCGCATAACAAAACACTAATTTCCAACACTAATCGGAAATGTGTCCAACTATTGAAACGTTTGAAAAGTTCATCTACTTCCCACCAGACGAACGTGCCAATCTGATGCGACGTTTCGAAGCCTCTCTCCAACTTCTTCTTCTGGCGAAGTGTCGCGTACGTGGGGCGCTTTCTTCATATAGCTCTCGTGGGTAACGATTTCCGCCAACGTCTTAGTCACGTGCGGCGATTACAGAAGTTGTCTAGGAGCTTTTAAAACAAATTTGAATGAAATAAAGTTTCAAATGTATTAAAATAAGTTAAATATGATCTCAGGTTACTGACGTTCCATAATAACTATTTATTTCATCTTAATTTAGTTTAGAAACGCCGAAAACGGTTCTGTTTCATTGTAAAATAAATTTTCTTAGTATAAAACCATAAGTACTCACTCGTAAAATTTGCTGATATCGGACTCGAAAACATATACTGCTAAAAAACAGGAATTTCACCGAACATTAAAACTAAATAAAGGACAAAAATGTAAGTCAGCTCTCGCAACAGAAGACGCGAGTCCACTCATCCTTTCGAACACCAGCCATGGATTATATACCCACGTTGAACACAAAACACTTGTGCTCTCCAACCCTATCATATTTAAATGCATTTTCACAGGAAACGGAAGTGGCATATTATCCGCACCTTCCTCAACTTCTGAAAGTGGAAATTCTAAATCAAAAGTAGCAGTTTGAAGAGCGACTCATTCGTCGTATATCTGGGCCATGTAACCATCTATTGTTGCCTTATAGTTCATATCGTTGAGGTGATAAAACGCAATTGAGGCCACCTGTTGCACGACTTCTCCTCTTACTATTTCTTTTGCTATTTAGTTTATTTTCTCGAAATGAGGTCTGGACTCTGCAATATTCATTTGGACAGAGATGCAGATATGTGCATTGCTCTTAACGATTTCCCTCCACTTCTGAATTTAAATTTTCGCTGAGAAAAAGGCGAAATTTTGTAGGTGAAACTGTTGGTGACTTTTCTGAATTTACAGAAGAGTTGAAACAGGCAGATATCTCAGTGGATTGAGGGTGGTTATTCTCAGCCTGGCTTAAAACAAGCTCTGCTGAAATAAACTCGAAATCAAGGAAAACGGTACTGTTAAATACCCAGATATCCGTTGTTGTGTAACCGTTTACCCTCGTTCGTTTCAAATAAGAATTAATTTTTTTTTTTTTTTTTTTTTTTTTTTTTTTTTTTTTTTTTTTTTTTTTTTTTTTTTTTTTTTACGAAACCATGAAGCAAGTAAACTTTTTTAAGCATTTAACAGAAAATTTCTTGAAAATTATTCGATGTAGGGTATTAAATAATTGGAAAATGGGAATGATAATTGGAAATCAATAGTAAACAAGATATCCAACTATAAATTTTAATTTCAATCTATGTATTAGAGTACGGAATACATAATAAATACAACCGCACGAATAAGTGAGAATGTAAATGCTAAACGGTCAACTGATGCGAACTATGACCGCCGCCATATTGGCCTTGGCTGTTCTGCCGAGCGCTTTTCACTTTATCCCCACTCCGCGGCCGGCTGTAATGCGACATGCGATAGATGGACGAAGAAATAACACTTCCTGCTTTCGGAAGAGAAGATTAGAAAGCAGTTGCCGATTACCTTGCATCAGTTCAACTGTAGTCGACGCCGGACAGATGTCATCTGACTAGGAGAGGTTTTCAGTGTGGAAATCTATAGGGTACAAGGCAGAAAAAGGAAACCGTGACAATTTTATCGTTAACGATAAAAAAGTTTTAATTGATAGGGAAAGTCAACTTTATTTTTAGAAGAAGCGTTAAAAATATTTATTTTTAATAAAATGAAAACGTAAAATTACAGTTGTCAGTTACGTGAGGCCGATTACCAATAAGACGTCACTCCTTAGCAAACCAGTTTTGCTCCGTTTTGTTAGTGTTAATGTTTCATTTTGTTCAGTCCTTAAGTTATTTGTTTGTTTTGTTTTCCTTGCTAATACTTTTTTTCTATCTATATACATTTCCTCTGGTTCAATCGAAATCTTTGATTTTGGCCACATATGATATTTGTAGTTAGTGCTAGATGTTTGTATTATTCCAGCTGGCTGGCACTCAAATTTTGTTAGATACGGTCTCATTTCAAGCATAGCTGCAACGCACAGCTCCTTGTATGACACTTCTTATAATTTTCATGTAGCTTGGCTGCTGTAACACGAAAGTTTATATACCCATTCAAAATGAACTGACAAGTAGACCACCAAAACACTTATGTTCCTCATGTTTTAAACGTATATAGCAATGGTAATACTGTGGATCAATGCTATGGAATACCTGTTAAGCATTCTCAAGAAAATCGAACTCAAAGCTCTGCATTGCGTTTATGTTGTGGTAACGTAATGGCAACGCTAAACTGACTCATTCGTCTAGTGGTTTGTCTAGTAAGTTTGAGGCTTCGTACTGATGGGTTTTTTTTTTTCTCATAATACGTTTTGTATTATATAAGCAGTCTTGATTTTTTTTAAAATTTCCTTTACTAATTCTTTATGACGACGGCGTCTGGCTAGTGGCTATACGCCTCGTCGGGGTCGTGGTCATTAGAGGCGGGAAGAGACTGCGGACAAGGAATTGGAAGGAAATAGGCCATGGCCTTTTTAAGGCAACATACCGGGACTGATTTGGGGAATGCGTGTAAACCATGCTTTACGTCGCTAAATTTTAGCGTTGGAACAGTTTTTTCTGATTTCTTTTCAGATGTAACGTGAATTGATTTATTAATATAGGGAATGCTCCATATTTTTCGTAATTTCCTACTAAAATATTTTCGACAGGCATATAAATACCTTAAATAGAAACATTACATTAAAAATATAAATATTTGATAAAAAAAATTGTGGGAATTTTCATCAAGAGATGTACTAAAATACGTATCATAATTAAACATTTTAATTTTTTACCAATTTTTACAGAACTGTTAAGTAGTATTCGCCGTTAATTTTTAATTTTTTGTGTAACAGAACCAAAGAATTTGGTAACAATTCACGCATATGCGGCAGAAACGTCCATAAAAAAGGGTAGTGACATATAGTATTAATAATTAAAATAATAATAATCTTATAAATATATAGACGTGTGTTTTCCTATATTTCACTTTTCAGCCACCACTACCTAGCACAGATCACTAGTCTTTGTGTGTGGAAGTAGCATGGAATTTCCTGCCGTGCACAAGTTTGGCCGAATGTCGATAGCTGTGGGGATGTGGGAGATATGATGGTTAAAAGTGGTCGATGCATCGCATTTTCATATTTCGACCAACGACATGTGTCTCCGTATATGTCACTCTGCTGCCACAACTACATAGCATAGACCATTGGTGTTTGTGTGTGGTAGTGGTATAGTGTCTCCTATCGTGTACTATAGTGGTTAGATGTCGGTAGCTATGGGGGTGTGGGAGATATGGTGGTTGAAAGTGATAGACCTGCGGCTCTTTTGTATTTCTACCAGAGACGTATGTGTCATGGTGTATCACTTTTCAGCCAAAACTATTTATCGCCGATCACTGGTGTTTGTGTGTGGTAGTAGCACAGAGTCACCCAGCGATCATAAGGTTGGCCGAATTTCAGTAACTGTGGGAGTGTGGGATATATAGTCGTTGAAATTGGTCAATCAATGAAATTTTCGTATTTCGACCAAAGACATATGTGTTCGTATATTTTGCTTTACTGCCTGAACTACATAGCGCAGATGACTGGCGTTTCTGTGTGGTAATAGCATCCAGTCTCCCCATCGTGCCCTATGATGGTTAGATGTCGGTAGCTGTCAATCCAAATTCTTTGCAAACACGAACGAAGTGGTGGGTACCAGCTAGTAAATAACTAAATAAAATAATAAGCTGATACTGGTTCTATGAAATTATGTGTATCCCACAAAAGAATGATGCATGAAGATTAAATTTCAATCGGTCAAAAAATAAACTTAAATTTTCGCACATAAATATGTTGCGTGCCGTTGAGTTACTTTTAACCACTTTTTCAGCTTTTTCTCCTAGTTTAAAGTGTAAATTAATAATTATTTCGGTGTTTTGCTCACATATTACACACTAAGACACTGGAGTAACACAAGAGAAAAACTAAAGTTCTAATATTTTAAGACCAAGATTTAAGTTAAAATGCAATTTTTTACGTTTTTATTCTGAAAGTAATATATTTTGCTTATAGCACTGCGTAAGTAAATCACAGACAACTTTTATAGAATTATTCATATAACTTATCCAACTGTAGCGTGCTAGAATCAAAGAAATAAGCTGTGTCCATAATACCCACTAAATCCATATCAACGTCTCTTTCTGTAGATTCTCACAGTCCAATCAATATCATCAGAATTTTGAATCACCTCAGCCAGAATAGATATTTTTTTCAACAAGAACTGTTAATTCATAGATAATATTACATAATGATTTGGATGGTATTTGTCCTAGCGAGTTTGTTCAGCATATACCTCATCATTATTTCCTTACCGGATAAGACCTACAAGACCTCCTAAGAAGCGACATGGCCACTAAAAACTGGGTTTCAGTAGAAAAAAAAAAGTTATCGAGTTGTTAACCGGTAGTAATTCTTCTTCTAGTGTGTGTGTATATGTGTGTGTGTGTTTCTATGGTTTTCATACTGAAAAATTATATTGACTTTACTATAGAGCCATGAAATTACAGATATTTTAAATTATAAGTATGTATTAGCACTGATACAATGGTATATTGATTTATGTAATATTAATGGTGGATACCGAGATCAAGTAAGCTGTAGAATATTTATAGTCCATCTAAAAAAGAAGAATTGAATTTTTTCGCGCATTAAAAAACTGCGATCGTAAAGAATTAATACTTCACAAATAAATTTGATATTAAAGAAGTAAATTTATTACACTTATAGTTATTCCACACACGTACTAAATATACAATCCCCCTTTGCGATTGTTTTTATTGACGATTGTAAATGTGCAACGGTCATCGTTTATTCTATTACGGGGAAGATTTTCTGCAGAGCCAATTTACAGGTAATCTGTACGCACAAAGCAATTTTGTGCTGCACCATCCTACTACATTGATCTTGTGTGCCAGATGTTAAATTCAATTTCCTACTGGCCAGATAAAAAGGAAACCGAATTGGAATTGACATGGCCACCTCTAGAGATTGAAGTTTCTATCTCATCTCTGCGCGTGTCTCTTTCACGCCGATATCGGCAGTACTCAGTTACGACTAAAATTGTTGCTCTTTTGTGTCCCTTTTTAAGGTGACCTTTAGATTTGACCGATAGATGTTCCTAGCTTCACATGAAATACTATATTTCGTGTATGCATTAAGCGTTATTTACCACCCTACAAATGAGACAATAATCTCACATTTTGAATCTTCTTTACATCCTTAGAATTGCATTCATTTACATGAAAAATGAAATCATAATAAATTATAAGTTGTAAAATATACATTTCTGTAACATAATGCATATTTAATATAGAAAGTAGAGTGACTTGTTAATTTAAACTTTCTGACTGATCTTTTTTAAAAATGATGTGACATATTTTTTCCTAGGGACAGATCTGTGTTCTACAGTTTATTTTTTACTGTTTCTTTTTAGACATTCTGTCGTATCCCAACAATCGACGTAGAGAACTTTTTTGTGTTACACTTAATTAAAACGACAAGAGATGATTTAGGTTAGGTAATTTAACTCATCTATCTGCAAACAGATGACAGTTTTCTTTTTCCTATAAGTGAATAATATCGCCCTAAGTGATCTCAAGTGAAATAGTTGTTGAAAGACAAAATGTCGTCAATTTTGATAAAGAACAATCATAGATTTATCTCATCCAAACAATGCAATAACTCAATGATTTAGAGAAAAACTAAAAATCTGTAAGAAATGAAATCACGAGGTTGCAATGAAAACGTTTAAGTTGACCGGTAACTGATCTTTGTTGCAAGAAATGTTTGAATTATTTGTTGAACAAATAATGATAATGTGTTCTTGGTTTTATATAAATTCTGAGGTACTCCTTATTTAAGGATACTTTTGACAAAATAATTTATATTTGCTGGACAAAACTGCTGATTACTCGTATTGCATGACATGGAAGAGGCAATTGTACATTCGTCGCCAACTTATGTCTTAATTACGTAGCTTATACAAAGGTGGTTTCGTCATTTGAAAGAATATCAGAATCTTCTCCATATGAGCAATTCAATAATTAGAGATCACAATGTTTTTGCATCTCATTATCCTATCATATAACCACATATATTCATATCAAGAAAGAAAATGTAATAAAAAAAACACTTACTTACAAATCGTTCGCGCAAAACAGATCAGCTAGCGTTCATGTGTATAAAATAAATGTACACATTAATTTCTAATGGACTTTAAATCGTTTTTACCTTGAATTGCACAAAACCAACAAATAAAATTCGTTAGTTAAATGCATGGAAGCATAATACGTAGAAAAATAAGAAAAATATTATGTTCAATAAAGAGTATTATTACGTATTTTGAAGAGCAATCGTTTTAATTACTTGGAAACGACTTTAGTTTTGCAGTGTTTCGTACTTCTTATAAAAAAGTATTTTTTATCAGATTCACTGGTGTCTCTCTGATTTAATATTAATAGGAATAAATGTCTAACATATCAAATGTTAGCAGTTGAAAATCAAACTTGTTACTCCAGCTGTTCTTGGAAGTACATAATCCGAGCTACAAGTAGCCACATGCAAATGGTTGTATTATTCAATGTTTCATTGTTGTGATAAATCATTACAAAAGAAATGTAATTTCGCACCACTGCTGATGGGTTTATCAGAAGATTTCAAGTTACCAGAACCGATGTGAATCTCTGGAATCTCGGAAGCCACACTTTTTCCTGTAATGAAATTCTTTGCAAAGACTTTCAAAGAGAAAAGAGGCAGTATTATATTTTTTATAAACGTTGCGACTGTGCAAGTTACGAGCACAGATAGAATACTGGAAGTCAGTCCACGCAGATTCCGTTTTAATTAAATTTTCAGCGACTGCAAACAAAATTTCGCGTTGTTGTTTGTGTCAATGTGTACTGAAAGGAATGGTGTACAATAGCTAACATAACACAACAGAATCTGACATACGGTTTTCATTTTCAGACTGAAATAATAACACAATTGGTAGATCAGACAGGAATAAAGCTACGCCTTCCCTATTTGCTGTAGAAAATAAAGAATCAAAATAGTACAGTTTTGATGGAATCTGAAATCTAAAAGGTTTGATCATATGATGTAAACATTACACGTAGTTCACGATGAGATAATTATGGATGCTATTTCTCAGTAGACACAAGAAGTGCCTTCTAGCTTACATCGTATAGATTTGATTGTTATGACATCAAATTTTAGAAATTTGAATTATTTCTGAAACTGTTACACTCGATAAAACCATAATTCAGTAGTATCACTACGTAAAAAAAATGTTTTAATTCCGCGCCTGTTTCTTTCGTTCCAGACGAAACAAAATTACATAAAAGAAAATTTATCTAATTATTTCTGGAAGTCTGGTTTTTTAATTTGTTCCAAGCTGTCAAGAAGAATTAGTAACGAGTGAAGTTTTATAACTCGAGTTTTAGACAAGCTCTATTGCACTTTTGGAAATGAAGTATCCTATCGACCTACTTTAGATTTTGAAGAGCTAACATGTCTGTAATAACCATAGTAGAGGCACATGATTTTGTTCCTACGTTTGATGATCCGAGTTCGAGGTTACGTTGAAATTCCGGAATACAAGCTGGAAACAGACATTTTTATTATTAATCAATACACAGGAACTGGATAAGGTCTGCATACAGTAAAATCGATATATATTATTTCCATAAGATGTTTTTTCTTGTTTCTGTTTCTGTTTTTTTTTGTCACAAACCATTATCTCACTTCATACGTACCCGAAATCAATTAATGAAGTGTCATTTTAAAGTTTATGGTCACCACTTTGTTCATATCATATTTTAAGAAAGGAATTTTCGGAATTCGACCCTTAAAGGGCAAAAATGTCACTATTTATAAAATGCTGTTTTTTGTGTTACGAGTCATTTATCTCCTTGGTTACCTATCTAAAATCGTTTAGTGGTGTATCATTTTAAAGATTAAGATCTCCGCTTTGGTTAAATCATATATTAAGATAGGAATTTTTGGAATTCGACCTATGAAGGGCAAAAGAATCAATATTTCTGCAACGCGTTTTTATGTTACGAGTCATTTATCTCCCTTCATATTTAACCAATGTAGATAAATCAGGTATCGTTTTAAAGATTATAATCTACGCCGTGGTCACATTATATTTCAAGAAGGGAATTTTTCGTAATTCTACCTTTCAAGGGCAAAATTACCATTATTTCCATAACTTTTTTTTTTGGTTACGAGCTATTTATCTCCCTTGATATCTAACCGAAATCAGGGAATGGGGTATCATTTTAGAAAATAAGGTCTCCGCTTTGGTCTAATCATATTTTAAAAAAGGAATTTTTCTTGACCCTTAAAGGGCAAGAGTATTAATATTTTTACAACGCTTTTTTGTGTCACGAGCCATTTATCTCCTTCGATATCTAACCGATAAAAATAAATTAGGCGTCATAATAATATTAAGGTCTCCGCCGTGGCCACATTATTTTTTAAGAATGTAATTTTTCGTAATTCGACAGCAAAGGGAAAAATGGCAATATTTTTAAAATGCGTTTTCTGTGTCTCGAACCATTTATCTCCTTGGATATCTAACCGAAACCGATAAATGAAGTAGCATTATAAAAAGTAACGTCTCAGCTTTGGTGTCATCATATATTAAGAAAGAACTTTTTTGGAATTCAACCCTTAAAGGTAAATTAAGTATCAGTGGTTCTTCAACGCATTTTTGTGTCACGAGTTATTTATCTCTACTAATATCTAATTGAAATAGATAAATGAGGTATCATTCTAAATATAACTTTGATGTTGTTTAAAACATATACGTCAATGATACGCATTTAGCAAATATAAAATGTGATAAACACTAGTATAGAAATTGAACTACTAAAATAACTTTTTGCCACTTCTTATGAATAACAATATGTAATTTCTGATAAACAATAAGTGAATTTAAGTGCTGATTTGTGAATCAATACGTTTGCGAGAGTAAACAGAGAATTTGCCAGTGTGTTGTATTCAGTGATCACTATGACAAGTGTATGTTTCTGCTTTAGTGAGATTTAAATACACCTACAATCGCTGAAACCTACTTACATCACAATCTTAAATGAAACGGGAGAATTTCCTTCGCTATCAGTCATATATAGGTAAAAATAGTTTACCTGTTATCAATGAAAATATTATCCAATTAATTTTGTAGATCTGTAACCAGTGAAACATTCTATTCATCAAAAATGATTTAAAATGAAGTCCTAACCTTAAATTTAAAAAAAAAAAAATATCTACGTAACGGATATAAAGTAGAGACCAATTTAAGAAAACAATCAAGGTATTTACCTATCAAATAATAGTACAAATCCGAGTTTATTGTATAAGTATCAAATTAGTACTAAAGTCCTTATCAAAATTATTCACAAGCACAGAAACATCCCAGTTTATCATTCACTTGAGAAATAATGTAATTTATTTATATAAGGAAACAAATGACAGCAGTATTAATAAATTATCCTCATATAGCTTAAGGAACAAAGGGTGAGCAGTGGACCTCACACTAGAAGTTAAAATACAAACGCTATACTCCAGTATGGAGAAATAAGACAGGGGCGACCAGTACGAAAAAAAAAGGGAGAGAGTTATTTCTGATATGAATTACCTGGAATGAAAATCGAATCTAAACTCCAAGCAGTTCCGGAGAAAAGGCTTTTTTTTTGTTTGTTTATTGCTTCACGTCTCGTCGAGTTCATTAGAGGTAGTAAAATACTGTGAGCAAGGAACAGAAAGGAATTTGGCCATGGCATTTGTAATGTTCCAACCCGTGAAACGGACGTTTTAATGCAACTACCACTAATTTTCTATTTGCAAGCATCCGTAGGGATGCACCCGAAATGTACAAAATTAACATTTATACTTGGGATATAGAGGATTCTAACCTTAGTCAAATAATTACAGAAAACTAAGCTTTTCAAAATTTAATTTCACACAGAGAATTCTGATAGTTATAAGAACATCATGGGCGCCAAAACTGATACAAACAAACAATAAAGCACATGAATATAACCGGCGAAAAGTCAAGATTTGTCGTGCAGTTATTGCATTAACGTTATTGTTTTCAGTCAAAGGTATGCCACTACTAGCTAACATGAAATGTCAGCGAGAGCGTAGGATCTCTCGCAATACTCATCGCAAGGAACAGAATAATGCGGAGGCCGTTTGCAATTTACCTACGATAATAGTTACAGGCCGTTTTGGGGCGATGGCATACGAATCACAGTGGTTGCGTTGCCACAGTTTACGTTGCCAGGACGAGGCGGCAGCGTAAGTCCAGCGTCCTGAATTGGCCGAGTACGGCAGCGTTGTGGACCGCGGAAATCGCAGCTTCACGGCGCTTGAACACATCAGCCTGGATAGGTGGTGTAAAACTTTCACGCATTAGCACAGTGGAGGTCACACACACTGCAGGCGGGGTCGTCCCGGTCCAGGTGCGGCCGCGTGGTCCACAACTGGCGAGGATCACCGTGTCTAGCAGCCGCGCGTCGCGTCACCCAACAATGGTCGCCCCACAGGTAATGTCTCGTGGTCCTGGCCGCTAGGTCGCGGCGGAAGTGGAAGTTCTGCGTTTCACTCGTGTGGACCCCGGCATGAAACAGCCGAGACACATGGATTAGTGGCGTGGGTCGTGAGACTATCACCCATTAGGCCCGTTTACACGTACGCGCCAAACTGCCGGTTTGGAACAGCGCTCCGGACTGCCGCGCCAGAGCATGAGGTTGGAGCGTCGCTCATGGAGCGTGCAACTAAAAATGGTCAACACTCCAGTCGCACGCGCCAGGACTGCGGGTTGGAGCGTACACGCCAAAAATGACCGTTATCGCGTGACGCGTGGACTTTCCGCCGGGTTGGAAAGTATTGTAGACGGTCCATCTTGCAACATTCGGTTTTCAGGTCGTTGTTGTTTTTGTTAGTTGTGCTTGTGTTTATAATTGTATTTAAAATGTCCTCCAGAAGAAATGACAGAAACCGAGCAATATCAGCTACTTTACATATTTTTTTGGGTACAGAAAGAATTAAATAAACAAATTGTATTACAGGTGAAAATATAGTGCCAAAATAGAGCTCTATATGGACACATGCCTCTTTTGAGAGAGCAAAGGAAAAATGACCCAGATGATTTAAAAAATTATCTACTAAAGGACATTTCCACATGTAACTATATGTTGCAGACGGAAGTTCGCTTACACACGAGATCTTCCTGGCTGCCACATCTCTTAAGCATGCCACAATAATGGCGTCCCTATCCGTGGCCCATACAAATGTCTCTGATGGCGACTCAGCACACATTTTGATGGAATCATCCCAGCATTCACCTGGAGTGTTTACGGGAAATCCACGGATTGCCGGACGTTGATTCCAACCAGCGTCGCCCTCAATGGGAGGCCAGGGCGTTATCGCTCATCTATCACTCTTGGTTAGAGAAATTAATAGAAGCAATTCGAATTTGTTAGTGTGGACTATTTCACGTTGCAAAGATATGTAATAGTTTATAGAATCCCCGAATATGTTACCTTATAAACTGTCACTGAGATGCCGCAATTTACAGTGTGTGTAATTCACATCTCAAACGGATATTTTCCTTCTTACAACTGGAATGTAAAATAATCACAGATCCCTTCTCCATAAGTATAGTCAATCGCCTTAACTCTCACATTAACATAAATATGTATTCCAATATCCAATGTAACCAAAGATTTTTTTTTCTGTCATCAGTCTCCAACTGGTTTGATGCAATTCACCATGTCTTCCTATCTTGAGGTAACCTCTTCATTTGAAGACAGCCATTTGTCCTCAATCATCTGCTTCGTAGATTCTAATACTTAATTTGCTTAACAGTTCAGTCTTCTACGGTTTTCTTCACAAACAAATTAACCTATCCCTAATATGACGCCATTAATTACGTGAGATTTTTTTAAAATTTGAACTCCCCCCCTCCCCCTTGATGAAATTTGGTAAGATGTGGTGAGACCCTCTTCCTCGCGTGTGTTTTACCTTACAAATTTAATTTTTGAATAATTAAATTTATTTTATATGTTCATCTATTTTGCTTCATACCACTAAAAACTTAAGCGTAATATTGATGTGTTCAATGTGCCACATTTTTTCTGGTAGATGAGAGGAGAAAAATGAATAAAAGGTCAACGTGAGATTTTTACTGACCCCTCCCCCTTTAAATGATAACTGGTGGGATTTTGTCACACGCTCTCCCCCTACTTTGCGTACACGTAATTAATGGACATCTCCTAATGTCTTTCAATGTGGTCACTACCTGGTATCTTACTTTCTGCGAGGATCTTCCACAAACTACTTTCCTTACCCGCACAGAGTATTAGAAGTTCACAGTTACGTACTCGTCTCGTGAAGCTGCATTACCACACCGTGATATTGGCTACTCCGTTCTGTAGAACCCACACAGTTTTGTTGTCAGCCGCAGTGGGGTGCTCCTTTTTCTTGTAACACAATAACGTTCTGGGAACCGTCGCGTTCTGCGCTAATTCCTTGTCGTCTTCGAGACGACATCAAGGAGCTCCAGCTCATGAATATGCATCACGTTCGCCCTTATAAGCTGACGCATATTCTATACAGCATGCTTCAGATCAGTTGTTGTGCATAAGAGGGCGGCTCCAACTTTCCTACAAGTTTATCGAACTTCATCTTTAAAAAATGTCACCTTATGCAGATACCGATTAAAAAACTGCATTTACCCTTAAATGATCGAAAATGACCGTCACTATGACGCAAACGGTACTAATAATGACAAATATTCTCGACTCTTTCGGCTGAAAGCAAAATGTTAGCAACTAACGTACACAATGATACATTAATTTTTTGAGCTTAATTGCTGCTGATAAGAAAAGAATACATACAAAACAAAATGCGGATTCGGATCCCACGCTTAATTGTGTTGAGTTTCAGATTATTACTATCGCAATATAGAGACATAAACTCGTAAACCTCGTTTTCATTGCATTGATGGATCTAATTTTATATGACTCAATTCCAACAGACAAGCTATTAGTACGGATATTGAATTTCCAACGGATTATATTTTGTGACAGATTTACAATGCTTGGCACAATTTTCGAAATGCGCGGCTTCTTTACTAAAGTTTCGGATTATATTCGCAAGCAATGACCTACATAAAAAGTTGCAGATAGTATAGATGACAACAAGTAGTAAAGTTTGGTTCCTGTGATTGGCAGAAAGTATGATGATCTTTTTAACGAATACTGAAATCTAGAAATACATGGTTTCAAAAGCACTTCAAATTCCTGATAGGTTTTAGTACGAAACATTGCAATACCAGACACCACATGTTGTTTAACGCAGATGCTCATAGAAATTATACCAATGATTTGAAACCCTTAAGTTTCGAAGGGGTGGGTGGTCTCCTTACTGTCAACCAGACTAGTGTTGTACATTTCTGTGCTTTTTTATCTTTAAACTTTGTATTAGTAATTTCTATGTTTATAGTTTGGTTGTTATTTTTACAAGCAACCAGACATGTATTTTTAATGCGTGAAGCTATTAATTCTTGCTACTGAACTGATGTCTTTACAATCAGTCAAGCAGGACCAGTTGTTACGTTACGCTGTCTGTACAAAGATACCCGTGCTTTGTAAAAATTCATTGGAATATCTCTGATAACCACGTTGTTGAAGTATCTCAAGCCCTAAATAATAATAATAACAGTACTATAAGTGAAGAATTCAATGTATATCGTAAATACTTTGCCTTGTTTCAATTAAATCATTCATTTAAAATAAATGCATTTGCTCATTTTAAGTATCCAAGGGAACAGATTTTTCAGGTAAATCTATTTATTATTATAACTTGCGATAGGACTGATGCTGGCTGGCAGTTCTATTTAAATTTCATCTATATTCTTCCTTTAAAATCCTTACAGTTTTAGGTATATTGTTCATCACCGTCCAAGCCAAGTTGTTCAAAATGCTTAATAGTCTTTTTACAAATGAGAACTTCCACTCTGTGTCTGTAATTAAATGCTAATTTATTATTCTAGTACTTTCTTAGTATCTATATGTTATTCTAATTCTTCCATCAATATTTATGCGGCCATTATCAACGTTATAAGTCTCATACGTGTCCAGAATTATCTTTTCGAATAACTCCCTGACCATTTCATTTCAATTACTAGATGCATAATGTAGTAATTTCCAAATAAAAAATCTAGCTGCCCTCCATTGCACCCCACTCCAAGATTTGTTATCACTAGAGTGGGTGCCATATCGCTCCATAACATTGTAGCAAGAATACGACAAAACTCTTGTAATCCATCCCTTTTACTTCCCTGGTACATCTTTTGATGTCCTGTCCAAAAGATCCAATAATCTGAATCTTTTCCATACAACCTCTCTAATGTGCCTTATACTATTTAGTTTATTGTCTTCTGATAGTCTCGTTACTTACGTTTAATGCCTTCAACAAGCCATTGCTCTTTCACTTTTAATCATACAAAACCTTTATTTTTATATCTGTGCAGTTAATAAGCAGACTTTTTTTGCATTTATCTTCATTCTATTCCTATCCACCTAACTACATATCGTGTATAGATCGCTTTGCATTTCGTCACGATTCTCTCGCGATGAGATCTATTTTAAGGATATCCTGATCCCTGACTGTAAGTCTACAACTGAATCATTCAGAATAATAATGAACATCAATTTTCCCAATAAACTGCAGTTTAGCATTCATCTTCTCACTTCTGCCTTACTTGGCAGTTGATTCGCGGGCGGGGTGTGAAGCATTGCGAGAAACTACATATATTAACCTCTTCTAACCAATTGTCAACCTTTTCATAACATGGTTCAATCCGTTTGCATGGAGAAGGCTGTGGCTACTGAATGATTCCCGGTAAAAGGAGTCACCAACTGCTTGCCAACGGCCTTATAAAAGGATGGCGGAAGATCGAGGAGCGGTGCAGATACCCTCTTGCTCTTGGGTTTGGAAACTGTCCCTAATGAATCAGAAATGATCAGCGACATGTGGATGCAGAATGCAACTGGAAACCACTGCATTAAAGACCCAAAGGGTATCACGAGACATTTTATCGCCTCAAATTGCATTTAGAATGATGGCTGTTTCCTGGATAAATATTTTCGAGGTAAAATAGTTACCTAATCGGGCCTCCAAGTGAGGAATGCTTATGGAAGAGACATCAGAAAGCATAAAGACATTCTACACGTCGGTACGTGGAATGCTAGAAGTCTGGTTAGGGCAGGTATATTATAAAACATAAAAAGGGAGATGTCGCTGGAATTAGTTGGATTAAGTACAAGGATGCAAAGAAATTTGTAAGGTGGGGAACACAGAAAAACTAACACATAAGCCTTCAGTCGAGATACTAGTGTATGATTAATAATGAACAAGGGATTAGAGAGTCAGGCGAGTACTTATTTTAATGAGGATAGAAACTAAGCCCACTTCAACCATGTTAGTACAAGTGTATGCCAACGTCACAGGAAGATGATGAAGAAATATAGGAAATACACTGTGATTCTGATAAATTAATCAGATATGTGGACGGGGAGTAAAATTTAATAATCAGGATAACTGTAATGCGATAGTGGGAGAAGCAAAACAAGGGAATACTGTAGGAGGTTTGGCCAAGGAGAAAGAAATGAGAGAGGAAACAAGTTGTAAGAATTTAATAATCATACATGAAGGATATAATCATGGAAACTTCCATGGAATACAGCTAGATATTAGCTAGATTATATCACACAGAGATTCAGGAATCAAATTCTAGACTGTAAGGCGTACCAAGGAGCTGACATAGACTCTGACAAGAATCAAATAGTTATGAAGTGCAGGATGGATTTCAAGAGAATAAACAGAACATAGGCAGAACAGACGGAATATTAACAAATTGAAACAGTCTAACATGAAGCAAAATTTTGGAGAGATGGTAGACTTAGGTCTACTAAATAACTCTGAAAGGTGTTCAACTGAGGACGAATGGGAATAATTAAAGAGAGAAATAATCAAAGCTGGTAATGTAACATTAGGATTTAGGAAAAAAAGTCTCCCAAAACTTTCGGATAATAGAAGAAATTTGAAAGTGGTATATCAGAGGAAAAGACACAAAAATGCTCAGTATGAAGCAGGAAGAGAGCAGTACAACATTTTAGAATTCAAGTAAAATCAAAATGTAAGGAAACAAAAAAAAGTGACTTCATGAAAATTGCGAAGAACTAGAAAATAAAATGGTCATATGTAAAGTAGATGTGGTGGCATATAGGAAAATCAAACAGGATTGTAAGCTGTTGATGGTAAGTTTCTTCAAAATTAGAGCCAATCCATGGAATCTATTGACAAAAAAACTGTATGATGGTAATGACTTGAACAAAAGAATTTTAAACATTTGAAATCAAATATGGCAAATGGAAATGATGAGATGACTGCAGAACTGAAATTCCTAGGAGAAAAAGGAATTAAATATTATTTAAACTGATGTCAAATAGTTATGTAACAGGAGAGATTGTAAATGATTTTAATAAAAGTATTATCTTCACACTTCCGAAAAAAGTACAAGCTGACAAATGTGAGAATTACTGTACTACAAGTTTAACATTACAGACATCAAAATTATTGACCTGTCTAATATACAGAAAATTATAATGTATAACTGAAGAGATAGTGGATGAAGATCATTTTTTATAGAAAAAAAAAACAGAGTACATGGGAAGTAATTCTTGCTTGAAGATTAATACTTTAAGGGCGGATAAAGGAAAATACTTTAATAACATTGGTTGATTTAGAAACAGCTTTTGATAATTTTAGGTTGAACAAGATGTTCAAATTTGTTTCTAAATAACCAGGTCTAAATTAGTGCCATATATAATACTCTTTAATCTGTATAAGAATCAAGTGCGACAGTCAAAGTAGAGTATCATGGAAGACATGCATTAGTTAAAAGGTTGTAAGACAGGGTTGTAGTTTATCCCCATTAATATTCAACATACATGTGGAGGAAGCAACAAAAGCAATAAACCGAGCATGGCGGGTGAGCGTTTAACGCTCTGGCCTCACATTCGGGATAACGGAGGTTCGAATCCCCATCCGGGCATCCAGATTTGGATTTTACATGGTTTCCCAAAATCACTCCAGGAAAATGCCATGATGCTTCCTTCAAAAGGTCATGGTCTAATTCCCTCCCGTCCCTTGTCCCCGGTCCCATCCCGCCTGTAATGGCCTCAGCGTCGACGAGAGGTAAAGCCATAAGTAAAAAAAATATATCCTATAAAGTCCTATGGAGAGCGGTTATTTATAGATAAGATAATACCTTAAATCAAAAGTACTATTCATCTTATATTTTGTTGTATAAGAGTTAATAAAATAGTTGCATTATCTTAGTTGCTCACTATTCGTGACTTGCTTTCCCAGCTCACTGTTATGAACACTCGAACCCTGTAACACTGAAAAGGAACAGAATCTCTTTAAATGCGATGTTAATGTTTCTGTTACATTTTCGTGTTGAAATTGTTCTCAGAATAATATTTATAATTAATTATATTTATAACCAATCACTTTATACCATTAAAACTGTTATATTATTAATTCATCCTATATTTTTTAAGAAAAATTTTCTTTCGTAAGTTGCAGTTAACTTCTGCAAAGACAACGTAGCCCGCTAATAGACTTCCAAAATTGAAAAATCGCTGTTCATCATCAGTTTTTAATATTAGAAAGATATAGAACAACATAGTAGGGCTGTGAAGAGTTATAGATTTTGGTCCTGGATATTTTAATTTGTCACTTAAATAAACCAAATGGTCTGACTACTCCTTTCATGGGGAACTTTTTTCTTAAAATAAATTAACGGTTACCTTCTTTAATCAGTGGCAATGGACTGTTGTCTCGAAAGTCAAACTGGTTCGTCGCCTGTTGCTGTTAAGGTGAAACTGCCGATCCAAGTGAAGTTAATCGCTACAGTTAGAGAAATAAAATAAATTACCATTTGCCTTTTTTTTTTCTTTATTGAAATTATAAATTGACTTCCAGTATAACATTTTTAACCCTTATGTTCAGCAAAGGTAAATTTAACACTTAGGGAGAATAAGGCTGTTCGGTTGATAGTCTGCTAATTAAAAGAATCAGAATATCAGTAATTAATTATAATTTTCAGTATCGAATCCTACAAATAGTTCAATTATCTAGCTGTCATGATTGCAACTTAACTAGGCATAGGAATTAGATAAATGCTTACATCTTTCCTTTATACTTGGATGAACTTCAGAAGTTAAGTTGCAGAATATATACCAACATCACAGTAGTATTTTGTTCTTATATCCAAGTTAAGAAACGTAGTTTTGCTATGGTTTGTTAATTACATTTCAAACTGAGATCATAAAAGTTATTACATCATAAAGTTGCTGTAATCTGAGATGACTGATGTACAACGCACGATGTAGTGCGGATTATCATAACGAATTTTCCATAGCGTCGGCGTTTATCAACGCAGTTTTAGGCCAAAACATCGAGATATTCCATAAGGACTGAATGCTAAAGCAAACAATATAATATATTAATTTTCTTGTTAACATTCAAA
The DNA here is from genome assembly GCA_031002005.1 of Vandiemenella viatica. NCBI lineage: Eukaryota > Metazoa > Arthropoda > Insecta > Orthoptera > Morabidae > Vandiemenella > Vandiemenella viatica. Next base: position 276,884,631 of record JARYHS010013630.1, read on the forward strand.
CAACCGTAAATATTAATCAAAACCAAACAAGAAAATTATAAGAAATCATTTAAATTTTTTGTGTGAATTGAATATAACGTGAAATATACTTTTACTGCTCCTGCTTACAGTAATCATTGTTCAAATGATTGACATTAGATGAAAGGTAAGACTGATTGTAGCTCTTAATTTAACACAGTTTTAAGTAACTTCAGTAATTTAAATTAAGAGCATATAAATTTTAATGAAGTTGCAAAGGTACGACTATAAGTAACTTCATAAAATAGCGTTCTATTGATAAGAATTATTTCAGACATAACTAATTTTAAGCAAAGAGAATTAATTTTGCAGGCACACCAAAATATTTGGATTTACACTGGCGTAAATTTAAATCCCAACCCCTAGACCGAGTTGTGATAAATGGATGAAATTTGACTCCAAATATTCTCATATGGCAGTGTAAGGGTTTGGGAGAGGCTATGTTAACTTTTCCAACCAAATGTCAATCTCACCTCCACTTGGTTCACCCTGTTTGCACGGACGAGGCTCTGGCGACTGAAAGGCTCCCGGTATAAGGAGTCACCCACTGCTTGCCAACGGCCTCTGAATGGAGAGCGAAAGAGCAGGGAGAGGTCTAGAACACCGTCTTGCCCTTGGGGTTGGAAACGGCCCCTAAAGGCGGATGAATCAGAAATGTTCAACGGCATGGGGACGCAGAGGGAAACGGGAAACCATTGTATTTAAGACGCAAAGGATATCCAGAGGACATGTAATAATCTCAAATTACATACAATATGATGGCTTTTTCCTGGGTAAAATATTCCGCAGTTAAAATAGTCCCCCAATCGGATCTCCGGGTGGGAACTACTCAAGGTGGAGTAATCAGAACGGACAGAAACATTCTTCGAGTCGAAGCATGGAATGTTAGAAGTCTGAATAGGGCAGGCAGGTAGGAAAACTTAAAAAACCAGATGGAAAAACTTAAGTTATATGTCATCAGCCTTCGTGTGATTAAGTGGAAGGATGCACAGGATTTCTGGTCAGGATAACACAGAATAATTAATACAAAAGCTGTCAGTGGAGTTACTGGTATAGGTTTTGTAATGAATAAGATAGTAGTTAAACGGGTGGGTTATTTTGAACAGTTTAGTGACAGGATTATTTGATGAGGTTAGAAACTAAGCCCGCCCCAACCACATTAGTACAAGTGTATAAGCCAACGTCACAATAAGATGATGAAGAAATATAGAAAATATAATCCGAAATTGAAGAATTAATGTAATATCTGAAGGTGGAGAAAAATCTAATAATCATGGGTGATTGGAATGCCATAATGGAAGAAGGAAAAGAGGGGAATACCGTAGAAACTTTTGATCTGGGAGAAAGAAATGAGCAAGGAAACAGGTTGATAGAATTTTGTGAAAGATATAAGCAAGTCATGGCAAAGACACTGTTTAAGAACCATGAAAGAAGGATATACAGCTGGAAACGGCCTGGGGTTACAGGCAGATATCAACTAGATCATGTGATGATCAAACAGATATTCAGGAATCATGTTCTAGACTATAAAGTGTACCCAGGAGCAGAAATAGACTCTGACCATAATTTGATAGTAGTGAAGTGCAGGGTGAAATTTAAGCGAATAAGAAAGCAATATAAACAGATCAGACTGGAAGTGAATAAACTGAAACAATCTAACACGAGAAAAAAAATTGCAGAAATAGTAGACTTAGGTCTAAGAAGTAACTCTGAAAGGAGTTCAACCGAGGACGAATGGAATGCATTAAAGACCGAAATAATGAAGGCTGGTAAAGAAACATTAGGCTTTAGGGAACAAGCTGCACGAAAACCTTGGATCACAGAAGAAATTTTGGAGCTGATGGCTCAGAGGAGAAGGTACAAAAATGATCGGGATGAAGCAGTTCTTGTTGACGAAGTATTACAAGGCGAAGAGTGACGACCCTCTACACCCAAATGTCTAGCTGTGAGAAAGGTTGGAGCATTGGCGTGTTTGAAATGGGTCATCATATCGTGAATACAGGCAATTTAGAAATCAAATAAACAGGAAATGCAAAAAAGTAAAAATGGCTACAAGAAAAGTGTGAAGAAGTAGGAAAGGAAATGGTTGTAGGTAAAGTAGATGTTGCGTATAGAAAGATCAAATAGAATTTTGGAAAATTGAAGAAAAGAGGTGGGAACATTATAGCTGCCGATGGGAAATTCTTTTTAGCTCAGACGATAGAGCTAACCAATGGAAGGAATATATTGAGAAACTGTATGATGGGGGGACGACTTGAACAATACCGTGATGGAAAAGGAAGGCGACACCGACATTGATAACATAGGAAATCATGTTTTGAGGACATAATTTGATAAAGCTATGGATGACCTGAAAGCAAAAAAGACAGTTGGAATTGATGAGATCCATGCAGAACTTCCTTAAATCCCTAGGAGAAGAAATGGGTGAGGAAAGAAGTTGGTGGAAGAACCTTACAGAAAGAAGAGACAGGCTGGTAGGTCATATGTTGAGACATGCTGGATTGGTTAATTTTCTGTTGGAGGGAACAATCGAAGGTAAGAACTGTAGAGGAAGACAGAGACTAGAGCATATGATTTGTAAGGGGTATGTAGAGATAACGAGGTGAGCACAAGATAGGAAGGGATGGAGGGTTGAATCAAACCAGTCGAGACTGATGGCAAAAAAAAATTGCATATGAAGAGTATTAAATGATTAAAAATTGAAAGTCTTACATATAATAGTACGATAATTAAAGGGGTATTTATTATGCAAAATTGCGATGATTTTTAGCGTATAACTGGTGAACAGTGTGGTGTTAGATGACACTCTTTTGTCCACAAGTTCTTGTTGACGAAGTATTACAAGGCGAAGAGTGACGACCCTCTACACCTAAATGTCTAACTGTGAGAAAGGTTTGAAGATTGGCTTGTTTGAAATGGGTCATCATATCGTGAAATCTCCCGAAGCATTGTCCATTGCGCAATCTCAGTACACAGATTTGTTACACTGTGGATGAAAGAAGGCTCTAATACTCCTAGAGCAGACACAGGTCCGTACAGAAGGACAACAATACGTGAAGACCACCAAATTGTGTGGGTGGCTGTTGCTGGCAGTCAGGTGACTGCAGGCCAGATCCAAGCAGTGGTTACAGAGAGAGAGTCACCCCCCCCCCCCCGGACGATTGTAAACCAATTGCTTGAAGCTTTATTACGCTCTCTGGTAACTATGTAATGTGTTTCATTAACTTCATTTCATTGACAGCAACGTCTAACCTGGTGTAATATAAAACGCAAATTGGCACGTGAATGGCTTACATTTGTGTGTAGAAACGAGTCTTGATTATACCTGTGGCAAGGTGATAATCGAGAACATGTTCTCAGGAGTAATGGAGAAATGGCTTACCCTACTGTGATTTCGGAACGGTCACAAAGGTTCAGCCATTGGTGTTATGGTTTAGCGACAATCAATGTCAACAGCAGGACTGAGTTTGTTGTTGAAAGCACAATGACAGCCCACCACTATGTGGACTGGGTGCTGCATCATATTGTACCCTTCATGTCCACCATCCAAATCGTATCTTCCAACAAGATGATGCCGTCCTCACATGATGGTCATCGCAACATAAGCCTTGCAAAGGGATGCGATCACAATTTGGACTGCACGGTCCCCAAATTTGTCCTCAATAGAGCAAGGCTGGGATGCCAGGAGTAGACACATTAGATCACATGGCCACCAAGCACAAACTGTGTAACAATTGACTGCAGGCGTAAAGAGACATATCCCAAGAATACAACCGAACACTTATTGATTCAACACCGGCAAGGATCCGCGAATGTATAGGTGCTCAAGGTGGGCACACTTCTTACTGGCAACTGTATATGAAGCTAATATGCTTAGCCTGGTCCATTTCAATTTGCTATTATTTCTTCTGGGTATGACCCTGGATATATTTACCATGTTTCCTGAAACTATACCATTTCTGTCTATGTGCTGGGTTTTTAATTTCCGCCAGTGTATTTTGCAACCATAGCATTAAAATACGAAAAGAACGCTTTTAAACGTGCAGAAATATGTTAAGTGATATCGTCTTTGATGGTTAGTATTTTCACATTAACAGTAATTGAGATTTAATATGAATCTGGTAGTAAAGATTAGTTACCTGACTACCAGGCAATCTGCAACATAATTTGAGGGAGTGTGTTTGAAGCAATTCATCTTTGGGTTTCGATCTCATTAGAACATCAGCGATGTGGTAATTAAATCTTCAGTCCCTTCGTGGTCTGCTAGAGGCAAAAGCGTAACGTGACTACCCCTACGCTCAACACTACGCTCGGACAAGCAGCCTAATTGCCGGCTTCCATGTCCCAGTCATTACCAGGAAATAATTACAAACATTTCAGTAGGATGAGCACTTTTCCGTATTGCTCTTAATGAAATGCAGGGTTGCCCACGCAGACTGTGTGACGTACCGGTACACTGTATCTGGAATGATATTGACATAAAAGCTTCAGCTTGTTGTTTACAAAAGAGAACAAATTAAAGCAGACTTTTAGGAGGTCAGGGGTACCTTGTCAACACACTTTATAGAAGTTCATACATAGTGTTTGGATTAATTGATTGATTAGATTTTCCATTTCTTCGTAACACAACTTCTATTACGAGGAGATTCGATGTATTAATTTCTGCTACATAGATCAAAGACGGAGGAAATGGTAGTTTGGAATACAGGACATCCAGGAATGAAGGGATAACCGCAGATAGGTCACATCATTTCCTACTATATGACAAAATGTTATTTTAGTAAAAATCTCACCATTTTCGAGTTATTGATTTTTTTTAATGTTTTTTCAGTTTATTCCATGCCATTTGTAGAAATTAAGACTTTTAGAACAATGTTTTTTTTTTTTATTTGCTTAAAGTATTTGAGTCATTTAAAGCTACGTTCTTTTTTCTTAAAACATTTAAAAAATCTTAAATGGTTTAAATATTTTATACTTCTTTTAAAATGATTGTAGTTCAGTCTGCTAAAGAGACTATTGTGCATTTTAAACATGTAGTAAAAAAATAATGTTAATGATTTTAAGAAAGCTTCTTGCTATGGTGTGCGTACAAATAATAGACAAGATAAATTCTTTATTTCGTTAATTATAAAAATTGTTCAAAATGGCCACCATGTGCTCTTATACATTCACTAAATTTTTTGATACATGATATTTTTATTCGGTGACTATAACCTTTGCGGTTAATGTGTTCTGCAGATGTTTTTATTTTATCATGCCGCTGTATAAGCGAAGCTACCTCCGTCGCGTAAACTAAATCGACTAGGCAGCCCCAATAAAAAAAAAATCCAGGGGATTCATGTCCGGCGATCTTGGTTACCATAAGATAAACCCGAGGCGCCCGAGCCACCTTCTTGCGTACCTTCCGTTAAGGTCGTCTAGGACCGCTCGGGCGTAGTGTGTTGGGCAGCCATCGTTTTGCAACCACATTTCTTACCTTGTTGCGAACGGCACATCCTCCAAAAGACTCAGCAGCTGATTTTGTAAAAAGTAAAGACATATTTTTCTTGTTAAAGTTTGTGGCAGCTCATAGGGGCCTATCACTTTTAATAATACATGACAAATGTTGACATTAAATTGTACCATTTAAAAACTGGCAACAAAAAATTTGTATACACTCTTTACATAAGATTTTTTTAAAGGTATCAATCCTAAGAAAGGGGTGGCTAGTAGCATACTTGTTAGGTCTGGAGGTTTTAATTCTACCGGAGGAACGTAAGTGTTGCAATGTGTATGCGAAATGTGTAACTCAGGTTTTGTATGATATGTGTATTTTTGATTGTGAAATGTGTAGTTTATGAGGTGCATATTGGGGACCGCTTCAGCATTCTCCTAGATAATTGCGGAAACCCACCTAAAAACCGCAGTCAGGACGGCTAGTACGAGGAATCGAGGATTATTACTATTATTACTAATAAAATATGCACAATGGTTATCTATACTAATATTATAAATGCGAAAGTAACTCTGTCTGTCTGTCTGTCTGCCTGTCTGTCTGTTTGTTACGTTTCTTGGGCTAACGGCTACTCCAATCGTGATGAAATTTGACAAGGAGATGCTATTTGACATTAGGATGGACATAGGATACCATATTCTGTATAGATAAGAACATTAAATTGTGAAAATTACCTGAACTGTGAAAGACAAAAGCATAATATCTCTACGTATTTGTAATGCGTAACGCTAGTGAGCAATGGCAGCATAGTGCAGTGGGTGGTCGTGCTTGCTTCTTACGAAAACACCCGTGTGGCTTTGGGTTCAAACGCCACTAGAAGCAAAATATTTTGTGAATTGTTTTTCATAGTTTGAGCCAAGCATAGGATTTTGTAGTAAGGATAGCATGTTCTGGAAAATCTTTAGCGATAGAATAGTGCCCTAAGCGTTTATTTTATTCAGGGTATACTGGTTCCACAGGTATTTTTATGTGATATAAACTAATAGTATTATATACGCGAAAGTAAGTCTCCGTCTTTTTTTATGTTTTAACGACTATATGTGTATACCGATACACCGAAATACTTTTTATCATTCCGAACGAAATAGTATACTTTTTTCCGACATGCATAAATAGGTTCGACGGTAGACGGTATATCGATAGCGTTCCCGTTATATTATGCCGACATATCTAAGATTACTTTAATCTTTGTGTATCCAATTCTAGCAATCAAATTCTAAATCCACGCGTACAAAGTCACGGGTAACAGCTAGTAGATAAAGATAAGATAGAGATAAAACTTAGTCTAAATACCCATGAGTATAACCTTGCTGCACTGTAGCGCCAATTGCGACTAATTCGACAACGTGACAATCTAAATTACAAAATTTCTACTCCGAATGGAATAACTGTACTAAACTATATGAGTCATTTCAATACATGTTTTAGATGGTTTTAGAAAAATATATTACTCCCAGTTGTTTTTAAAAAATTTAACTACTCTTTCTTTCAGCCATTCATAGGAGAACAGGGATTTATTGCATGTACAGTAGAATTGTTTACCGTTAACAAATCTTTATTCCCATTGTACCATCACCATATAAGAATCTAGTGGATACCTAAGCAAAGGTGATAAATGTAAATTGAACAAATTATACGGGATGTAACCTTTAACACAACTATTACAAATAAACGAACATTTTTAAATCATACCGATGAATTGATCCGTCCACTAGAGCTGACTTCAGATACGCTCAGCAGTAGGATTAGTTTTAGCTGCCACTTAAAGCGTACTTTCAGGTCTTGTACTGACAGTTGGGTGTTGATGTTAATAGCGTGTGATTGCAACCAGTAACGGTGTTTTCTCGTTGAGTGCAGCTCGGCGAACTCGTTATGGTCACAGTGAGATTAGTTTTAGTGAGCACTTAAAGCGCGCTTTAAGGTCTTGTACTGACAGGTGGTTTTCGATGCTAATTGGCTGTGATTGCAACCAGTAACGGTGTTTCCTCGCTGAGTGCGGCGCGGCGCTCTCGTTACGGTCGCTTTGTACGTCGGACAGAGGACGGATTGATCCACTCGCTAGCCAGCAAGTAGGGCTTTTGTGGCTCCGCTCACCCGTGAAAGCTGTGTTACGATTTGCCGGGGGTGCTGCTGCCCAGCTAGGGGCGCAAATGTGCAGTGAATTGTACGTTAACGCGAGCACACAATGGCAGCATACTAATTGTGCCCTGGCGGAGGACACAAAGGCCATCGTGTTTAAACCGTATCGCACAACCAATCTTGCCCCCGGGAAACAGCCTGCACACACAAGAAAAACTACATTTGTTTTACTACGTTTTATTGCAGCGATACTGATGGAGAAGGGGACCCAGGCAGTGGAATGAGTGTACGAACCCGAGAAAAAACAGACAGTGTATTTCATGATGATTTTCATGGAGTGACAAAGAAAGTCTGAATACAGCCGTTGATTAAATGAGCGAAAATGAAGCACACAGTGGATAACCATGTGTAGCAAAGACTAGAAGCTGCTTGGCTGTTCAGTGGTGAAGGCGTGTGACTGAAGATCGAAACATCTCCAGTTCGAATCCCTGTCACGGCGGGGATTTTCAGTCGTCCTTAAGCCAACCTTCACCCCTGGCACTGCAAGCTGTGCATTGTCAGAAAGCCAGAAAGCTTCCATGGTTCGGATTCCACGTTAATGTTTAGGTTTTCTGTACGATTACCAGGTTAAGGTAGGCACGAGGAAAGGAACTGGCCACCCTACTTCCAATATCAGGCTCAATATACCTCCTTCAGGAGGATCTAAGCAACATTCGTGTTGAATTTCAAGCTTAGCAGCACCATGCTTCCCTGTATCCCACCACTGAAATTGTTAGTTTGATCTGTCCGTTTAATTCTGCAACGAAAATAAAAAAGGAACTAAAAAAAAAGTAAGTATAATCATCAGCCAAGAAAAAATAATCTATAATGTGGACTTGGTTAGAAAACAGGAAGGAGATATGAAGTAATACCACTTTTACACAGTGTTAAAGTAATTTCAGAATGATCATAAAATGGAAGAAATTGTTTTCCCGATAAGGTGAGTTTTTCTCTGTTAAACCAAATCACTTGTATTTGGTACGTGCAATACATGTCGACGAAAATGGAGAAACTAAAACAAAGAAAGTGGGAGGAAATATTTCTTGCCCTCATATCTCCCGAAAAGATATTCATCCAACTCGCTATTATCAGACATAATTTTCCTCGTGTATGAAACATACTGTAGGAAACGTGTGCAGCAGAATGACTTCATAACTTATTCTGGCCATGTGCTAACTTTTAAGGAATACTAACTTTTAAGTAGTAAATTAAATTTGTTACCTATCACATAAATCATTTGTAAAATATTTCTCTTTTGTGATGACCCATCTTTCTTCTTTCATACTTAAACACAACCAATTAATGAGTTCTCCGCTTTGGTAACATCACTAATTAAGAAGAACACGTAAATGACAAAATTATGAAAAATCCAGGTCACGGATATGCGACAGTTCTGAGCCAAGTTGCTAGGCTTCGCTGGAGTCCATAAGAAGAGATCACATTATCGCTGTATAGCACCACTACGTATCACATAGGTATTGATGAACTGTGTTCTCTAGAATTAGGAGTTTTACGCACATTCTTGTTTCTGACAAGGAAACATTTCATCATTTCTTCTTGAGAATTTTATTTGTTTTATCTTTTTTCTTTGGATATCAAAAAATCAGGCAGCTAAAGTCTTCATTTGCTCCGCGGTTGTAATTTAACGTCTCAATGGCATCAGTTTGGTATAAGTACTTTCATAATGCTTCATGCCTGAATTGTAGCCTCACGGTCATAATATAAAAATACTCTTGATACATTTTGTACTACTTCTTTTTTGGAATGTTAATGTAAACTTACATGTAACGGCTTCCTTCCTTCTTTCCACTCTTTGTTCCACATCGATATCTTTAAACCTGCACAAGAAATATAAAGGGGACGGCCCTGGCGTGTAGGGCCTAGCAGGCTGGTTTCGCATTCCAAGGGCCGCCGGTTCGAGTCCGTCCTTGGACATGTGTGCTTTTAATTAAGTGTTGTGTTCATGTTGTGCTGTCTTCACTGTACTGTCCACAATATCATATTTAAAAAGCTTGATACAACTGTTGGTAAAAAAACAAAAAACAAATTGGAGATGGCTAAATGGTTGCAAAGACCGAAGGCCATACATTAATATACATACACCAGTGACTGTATTCTGAGATAGTTTACCTGCCAAATCTTCACTTCAAATACGACAGTGACCTTTGATCTATTCTGTTTTAACTTCATCGTGATTGCTTTGTGGTTTATATAATTTCATATACTAGTGGTTGTTCCGTGCTGGATTTGGTCATGACTGAGAATGATATTGCTGGGCTAAATAAATTGGATAATGGATTAAATCATTCATTAAATTCGTTAAATCATTAAGTTCAGTGATACAGAAATCTGTAATGACATATACAGATGATATATGAGGAAAAAAAACAGAATCTGGAAAGAGAAGTCGGAAAAAGTGCAGCGTGAGCAACAATTGAACGATTGCGCAGGAAGAAAGTATGAATAATTTTATCATCTCGGTTCTCTTCCCTACAATTTTCAATTTATATATTCATGACCTGCCAGACACAGTCTCTCGCAAATTTGTATATGCCGATGATATCAGTCTTACAGTGCAAAGAAGTAAGTTCATGCAGGATGAAGAAATCCTGACTCACGACCTTCAGGAAATGGATGCAAACTTTCGAAGGTGGCGCCTTCAACCTAATCCACAGAAAACAGTAATAGCTACATTCCATCTTAGCAACAATCAAATAAACTACCAGCCAAATATAATGTTCAAAGACTAGATGTTGAAGTATAACAATACTCCAAAACACCTGGGTGTGATATTAGAGAGGTCCCCAACCTACAAAAGGCACCTTCGGAATAAGCTGCCAAGCTTAAAATTCGGAACCACTTACTACAGCGGCTGGCAGGAACTTCATGTGGAGTTGATGCAAATACATTAAGAACAACAGCTCTAGCCTTGGAATATTCCACAGCGGAATACTGCTCCAGCGTGTAGCTTAATAACTCTCACGCCCAGTTGGTGGACATTCAGCTTCGCCAAACAATGCGCATCTTAACTGGCTTGCTTATATCTACACCTAATCAGTGGCTGCCGGTGCTCAGCAATATCCCACCATCTCACATCAGAAGGCAAAAGATTCTAACAAAACTATGGTCCCGAATTCTGAACAATGAGGCTCTTCCCATCCATTGAGACGTTAGGGAATACAAAACACGGCTGAATTCACCCTACCTGGATGACTGCTATCAATCTAATATCTAACTCCTTCAGCCCTAAAGATAGCTGAACAGCGGATTAGGCATAGTGAAAATTACCAATCCCTGCTCAAAACAACCAGGATTCAACTTACCGCGGTCAATTTGGTGTAAATTAAATCGGATTAGATGTGGTACGGGAAGAACTGCTTCAACTCTCCACACCTGGGGCTGGGTAGATTCTCCGTACTGTGACTGCGGTGAGGTTTTACAAACTATTTTGCACATTGTGCAGGACTACCCACGGCGTGCCTTTCCTGATAGTCTGGAAGACTTAAATTTGGCCACGCTGGAGGTGGTGGCTTGGTTGGAGCGCCTCGACGTCACATCTAGAGTGGTGGTGTAACGGTTAGCGTTCTGGCCTCACATTCGGGAGGACGGCGGATCGAATCCCCGTCTGGGCATCCAGATGTGGGTTTTCCATGGTTTTCCTCCAGGCGATTGCCGGGATGCTTCTTTCAAAAGGCGATGGCAGAATTCCTTCCCATTCCTTGCCCCCCCCCCCCCATCCTTTCCCTTCTCTAAAGACCTCGCTGTTAAGAGACGTTAAGCAGTTAAAAAAAATAGTCGACGTCACGTTGTAGTAGTTGTGACTGGAGATACTGTCTCAGTGGCCGGCTGCGGGCTTTGTCCGCTGAGCTATGTGTATATTTGTGTGTTTACTTTGAAACAAGATTGTTCATTGAATACAGTATAATTGTTGTTGAATGTTGTAAATGTCATACAGCATCATACGCAAAATATATAAAATAATCATCTTATCAAGAATAAAACCTGGAGATGGAACACAGGTGAGGATATCAGAACCGAGAATGGTGGGTGAGCAGTTAACGCTTTGGCCTCGCATTCGGGAGGACGCCGTTTCGAATCACCGTCCGGGCATCCAGATTTGGGTTTTCCATGGTTTTCCTCCAGGCGATTGCCGGGATGCTTCTTTCAAAAGACCATGGCCGAATTTCTTCCGGTTAAAAAAAAAAACTGAAGATATCAGAAACTTGCTCTATTTAGTTTACTACCAAATAATATTTACCTATTGCTCTGAATCCTAGAAATGGACGACGAAAGAACTATGCAGTATCTAGGGGCAGTAGAGATGCAGTTTCTGGGTAGGATAGAAAATGTTATAAGAAGGTATATAATCAGAAGCGGAAAAATTAAGGAAAGATTACAAGTCGAAGCATAAGAGGACACGCTGTCATAGAAAATATTGCATTGGCTGGGCCATGTCATGAAGAAGAAGGAGGGAATAATTGCAAACTTGGCGCTCCTGAACTAAAGATATGTAAGGAAGAAATGGAATGAGACGTAATGGAAGATAATTGACCAGGCGCAAGAAGGCAAAAATGGCAAGTGAGTTGATTGGTGACAAGTAGTGGATTAACTATTTTGGAGAAAACATCAAAAATGAAAAAGGATTAGACCGACCACCCGCAGAAGCGAAAACGATAAATTATAACTATGATGATTTATAATCACAGTTCACGTGATAGCTAAAAATATAATACAGGGAAGACTGCCCTGTGATGAAATAAACAGTCACTATCGCAGCGCAGTCGCAAGGTAAATCAACCGTACTCATCACATGAGCTCAGCTTAAAGCTTGCTTATTCCAGTGCGGTGTTTAACCCTTCGCTTGACATCATTAGGATGACAGAATAAGTGAACACATTCTTAAAGAATCTGGCCTCAAAGATCTTGTTGACTAAGTTCAGTGCCTGAATTCCGTAATTAGTGACAAACGGAACTTAAATGGCGTCATTTAGATACGATGTAGAAAACAACTAACAAATTAAGGAACGCGTAGTAAAAGGGAAAAACATTGTAACATTTCATTATAATATCTTCTAAACTCAAATGTATAATATTATCAGTACCAAGCTGACCATCTATATGTATAAAGATGAATGTATGTTTGTTTGTTCTTCATACTAAACCACAGTTTTCATCCGATCTCGATGAAACTTTGCACACTTATCCTTTGAAACAAGGAGAAAAATACTGTCTACATTTGATTGAAAAATTATCTGTATAAATAATACATGTTGTCATATAATTTCGAAAAATTACTGAATGGCGATAGACAGACGCGTTGAATGCCTATGTCTCTGTATTGCCTTTCGCTACAGTGGTCGGGTAGCTCAGTGGTTAAAGCGCTTGCTTACTGATGTTTGGATTGTGCTCCGGTTCAAATCTCCGTTGATTTTTTTTTTAATTTTTTTGATCGTAAGAGTCAGGCCTGGACAGTCGGTTATTCGGATTGAATGTTAAACTGTACATATCACAGTTTTAGGGGTGCAAAGCAAGACAAATCGTAGGTAGTCTTGCAATGCTTTAGGTGTACACTTTTTTACGTTATATTGATCCATCAGGGGTTATTCGTAGTCAGTGTGTGTGTGATCTGCAGTAGTAATACTATAAATGCGGAAGTATGTCTCAGTCTTTTTTTGTTTTGTTTTTTTACTTTTTGACGACTAAATGCCTCTACCGATAATGACGGAATTTGACAAGAAAATCTGTAGAGAGGGCACAGAACATATTTTTTCGGTATGATTAACTGTTGTAGTCACGAAATTTTGAGAACTTATCGAATGGTGACAGAGAGACGGATTTAATGTTACGTCGGTTGCTCAAGGTGTGCTTCTTGCGCATTATGTTAGTGAATAATTTGTTAATAAATTTCGTTTAAAGGAAAAACGTATTATTTAGAGTAGATGTAGATATTCTCTGTCTTATTACTTTGTGTCTGGTTAAATGTTTCTGGCACCAGTTTACTTTGCCTTCTTTTTTGACATGCCTTGCGGGCGTAAACTGGCCTAAGTTGCAGCTCTCGCAGAGCACGAGCAGCTAAAGTTATTAGAACTCATGAATCGGATGCTCATGCAGAAGAAAGAAGAAAAGACCAATCTGAAATAAACGTGCTCTTAGTTAACACCCCCCTCCCCCCACATCCCCTCACCTTCGTTTGTTTTTCTGTTTTTAAATATATTGGAAATTGATTCTCTTCAAGAGACAGGTTTGACGGTAGAATGATATTGTGAAGGTTTTTCTGTCATATTATGCTGACTCGGTGTTATTTGGGACCAATCCTTCGTTACCAACAACTTTCTATAATCAATTCTGACAAAGAAATTCTTAATCCACGCGTACGAAGTCGCGGGTATTAGCTAGTTTAATTATATACCCAAATCAATTTCATTAAGGTATAATTATTAGTGTCTAGTTTACTTAATAAATGTGACTAATGCTTCAAAAAAAAAGAAAATTTTAAACTTTTTATATTGACCCTTTACATTTTTAAAACATATTTCATACAATTAAAAAGAAAGCTTGATCGGGAAGAGATTAAACTCATTAATTCCATCTTAATGGATACTATTCAAATTTACTTTGGTCCAAACAGAACAACTAAGTTTACTTTCCATTATAGATCACTGCTGAGATTCCTAAAATTTTGAAATGACGGTAAATTTGACGCCAAATTTCTAGGTGCTTGACAGTTCCATTTACTGGTTCGGGACATGTCCCAACTATCAGGGATAATCAAAACAATGCATTAAGTTCAAATCATGTTACAAGTCGGACATAAGATTAATAAAAAAACCTTTAGAAGACTCCGCACTAGTAATAAATTCTCAATATCAGAGTGCCTGTTAAAATGGTATAAATACTAGGGAAGTGCAAATGGATTGGATTATCATAAATAATCAATTTCTGCATCCATCGTTATGCCCAACTGAACCTAATTTACCAGACGAGTTTTTCATCCTTTACAAAAATCTCATCATTATCTGGCTGAGCTTCGCCCAGGTGTTCTTTACCAGACCAAAAACCTGTATCTGTACATATCATATCGTCCGTGATTCCAGTGTCATGTAGGTCTCGTTAGATTTCAAGCAGCCGACTGTTCTTCACTTTCATTGAGATGACAACATCGAGAATTCCCTCAGTCAGTCTGTTGTTATTCATTCTAATAATGTGGCCGTAGAAATTCATTCGTCTTTTTCTGATCGTTTCTGTAATTATCTCACAATGCTGATATAGTTCAGGGGACTTCTTTTTCATCCTGTAATAATTGGGTCTAAAATTTTCCTTAGAATATTTCTTTCTTGCTCAGTTATCTGCTCCCAATAATCAAAGTTTCTGAGGCATATAATCACTTTGGTTTAATTAATATCTTAACTTCGTATTTAGAGTAATTGTCTCTTTGTCGTACGTGCACGTAATTCTATATAGTGTTTTGTAATTTATGTATTCCCAGTATTTTATGCTCTGTCTGGAGCGTTGTTAGCGAATTTTGAAATTTCCTATCATATTTGCCTGTGTGTTTCGTTATGTTCAGTTACATGTGTAGAAGAAGAAGGAGATGGAAAATGATATTAACTTAATGTTTTGTGTATTGGCAAAATTTGTGCGTCTGATGCCGTTTTGTGTATCAGTGGAATTTGTGTAATTAGTGTCATTTGTGTAAGTGTAATTGTGTGTTTAGTGCTGTTTAGTGAGTTGGTGTCATTTGATAGTTTAGTGCTGTCTTTGTGTGTATTAATTTCAATAACTTTCGGTTAGTTAAGGATATTCGTCTGTTGAGTATGTGTTTCCCTGTACCTTTTGATTTTTTTAATTTGATAATTTTCTTTAAAAGTTAGAATATTTGGTTGTGTGTGGTTATTTGTTAGGAATCTCATGTGGCGTAATTGTAATTTTTCTGAGAGGTCTTCGACAAAAATAGAGTGATTACTAGGGCTATATTTCAATGCTCTTAAGTGTTCTTTATATCTTTTCTGAAAGTACCTTCTTGTTTGGCCAATGTTAACTGCATTAGAATTGTGACATGTCATTTGGAACTACATACCAGGCTTGTGGAAATTTGTTTGTATTTGACTTCTCATTCGTTTATGTATTGAGTTATCTGTTATAAGTGTAGTAATTATACCTTGTTAAAAAAAATATGTTTGTCATCCAGCGTGTGCGCTTGTTTCATATTGAAAAGTAAGAAAGGAAAATTCTAAGGAAAATCTTCGGCCTGGAGGAATCTGGATGAAAAGGAAATCTCGCGAATTATGTTACAATTCACAAGGTGTTAAAAGAAAATTACTATAAGCATCTAATGTTATACGTTATTTGTTTCCGGATGTTTGAAACAACACTTGGTGTCTGGTAATTCTAAAATCCTTCAGTATAGTTACAAGAGACGTACTTATGATTCTAAATTACTGTGCTGCTTCCTTTCTACTTTGAATTTTAGGGTGAAGGAATGTCGTACAACAGCATCGGTGTTAAACAACACGCTGTCGACTGCTATCTGGTTTAAGACGTTAACTCCACTTTGGAGATGTATTAGGGTGATATTTAATATCGTTAAACTGTATTTTGCTACTAAAGTGACACGAAAATTATAAAATCTTACTATGTGTCTTTTTGAACAGGAAATTGAGGACCACAAACATGGGATGCGCGTAAATGACCGCGGGAAACCGCTTAAATGCTGTAATAATGAAGGCCTGTAGGGTTGCGACCTTGGCATTTGAAGTCGTGTTAGTCGTACACACGTGCGTGTAGCATAACGGCTCCTTGTCACGTTCTAACTATAATTATTGGTAAGTAATTAATTGTGGTAGAGTAAATGCCCCGGTGGCTGTTTCCCTAAATGCCTACTTTGGCATCTCACTAATTTTCACTTTAGATTCTTTCGCTACTTGAGACCGGCATCTAAGCAAAATAATTCCACAGTCTTTTTCTGATATTAGTCCATGCCACTACGCCAATCTGGGCTTTATACTCACCCTGCAATTTCTACTTCCACATAAAATGGTTTTCAAACCAGCTCCCATGTCAAATCAGCTACCGATTTTCTTTCATGCTAATTTTCACAAAACAAATCTATATTTTCCTGATAGCTACTGGGTTACTGTATTTGGCACTCAAATTGTGCGTTGCACACGGCACCACCATACTTAATGAAAGGTCATAAAAAATCATTATAAAACTTCAGTTCCCTCATCTCTCTCGTACAAAGCCTTTCACTCTCTCTAATACAGTGTGGATTTTGAAAGTTCTCCATAGCACGTGTCCAGCGCCTTAACAACTGAGTTACCAGACCGCTCTTTTCTTACGTATTTTAATTCCACGTTGGCCAAACCAAAATAAATATAATACCCAGACCCCGCTGCTGGTGTTCACAATTATTTTTTGTATTAATTCTATTATTTAGCATTATGTCATCCAGACTAATATTTGGCTTTAACCCAACAACAACAAAATAATGAATAACTATGATTCCAATATAAGAACGTGTGCCACACTTACCATTTTTCCACCTTTATGATAATGCTTATCACATCCTTATGATTTTCTTCCAACCTCTTAAGAACTAATCCACGCATTAAAACACATTCTGATTTACTCTGATGGTTCTTAGCTAATTTGCCACCATTCTGTTTTTACTTCTGTCTAATGCCTATTGCGACACATGGCCCATGTTCCACTTCTCATGAAACATCTCCCATTTAAGACATTAATTTAGATTAACACGAATAACCTTTCCTGAACTCATACTGCCGACTTCCAAACCTTTTTCTCTCTTTACAAGTCAATTCTCCGTCAATTACATACAAATGAGATCAAACTAATCGGTCTGTAACTCTACACCTAGTTGTCTTTCCTCTTTTATAAACCATTACTACTTCATACTGTGACACATTTGCAGTCTTCTGGTCTGCAGAAAGTTTCTAGACTCATTAAAAGCTTTAATAATGGCACTAATCAAGTTTAAACATCTACAGTAATGCTATCCACATCAGGTCATTTGCACTTTTTTAAAACTATTTTATTTCACATAGTTTACTTATAAACTATTTTTAATGTATTGGTCTAATCATTTATACTCACAATAAATAGCTACACCTTTGAAATTTCCCATCCCATTCCATTATTGAGTCCCTAACGCTTTTATCAAATCAGTTTCTTAATATTTCTTCCTTACTTCCTCAATAACTTCTGCACTATTTTTATCCTTAATTGTGTGAGTGCCTTCTACTCCAATCAAGTTTCTTATATGGCCACAGAAATTTCGAGTTTTATTATTCAGTGCTTCTCTCCTGTCATAGGATTTCTTAAGAAACTATTTCTATCTTCTCTCTTTGCTGCTACGAAATCCTTGTGCAGTTGTTCCTCAGTTACTTGCTGCTTCCTGACTCTATTACATCATCTTCTTCCCATGTTCCTATCTCACTCATCTTCCAGATATAGTAAGTAGTGAGATATTAGTCGTTGTACATAATCACGGGGTTCCTTAGTGTTCAAAATGGACTCAGTGCTTTTCGGATTACTACCCAGGAGGGCAAAGAACATTTCGGTCATCTATCTGACAGAGTTTCAGTTCACCCGAAATACAACCCTGTTATAACTATCTTCTGTTTAAATTGATCAGAGTTATGGGAGAGTTTAGGTTTCTCTTTAAATCACAATCCAAACTCGGCTTAGCCCGAGCTACACACCTTACAACTGAGTTTCAAGTCCATTCAGTACTTCTTTACGATGATACGTCGAGGTCTATTTGGTATGGCAACCGTGCTCACGTTTTTCTGATTTATAGTCATTAAATCATCGACGTTATATTTTCTTCATTCGATAATTCACGTAAATATTCAGTTTATCTGAAAGCGTCCTTAGAATTTGGTATCGCTGCAGTTAGAATGTTTTATGATATAAAACTTGTTTGAGACATTTCACTCTTGGCCTTTGATGAGGAAAACGAATGTGGCATTGGTGGCATCTCATGAAGTCATAAATGGTAGCATACAGTTTTTTCTGAGTCATTCCGTCAGTATAAAGTAGTGTGTAATCATCCGGCTTCGGTATTTGAATTAGTTGGATTTTTAACATTTATCACGAGCCAACATGACACATTGCGTATCGGGGTTTATTAAACAGGAATGGGAGTGGATGAAACATTACTCACAAACAAGCAAGACATAGCTTAAATATGCAATTTATTGCTCTCCCAGATCAGTTTACGAAAAGACGATTGATTTATTTAATTCGACATCGTTAAACTTGAAAAAAATTGAATGATTAAACGAGCAATAAGCACAGGCATCTCATGAGGGGGTATTTTCAAGCTCCTATAACGCTGTGAACATCCGATGGGATTGAATGCAGAATTATTGCGTGCGATGATATGCTGCAAGCATGGCCACGGGCGCTGCGCACTAGACTTGGGAATAATAGTTCGCGAAGAAGAGCGCTCAGTTTAGTTCGCAGCTCCCTAGCGAACTAGTTCGCTCTTTTAGTTCGTTAGTTCGCGTCTCGAATTCAGAGAAACAGATCGTTCACTCGTCTTGCTACCACTACTGCACGCGCTATTTTGTTTGTTATGTCAGTTTTATTAGGACATAATCATTTTTTTGTCGTTTCTAAATGGAATTTAATATGACCTTCTTAAAAAAAGTTATTGCTTAATAATAGCCCTTTCAAATGACATTAGCATGATCAGTTG
The DNA here is from genome assembly GCA_031002005.1 of Vandiemenella viatica. Taxonomy (NCBI): domain Eukaryota; kingdom Metazoa; phylum Arthropoda; class Insecta; order Orthoptera; family Morabidae; genus Vandiemenella; species Vandiemenella viatica. The sequence continues at coordinate 276,903,983 of JARYHS010013630.1, forward strand.
CCGCCGATAAACCAAAGTGCTCATTGTCCTTTGCACAAATGGGTAAACTGAATAACTGTGCTGTTTTTACTATTTACTTTACATGCATTCGTAGAATATTAATTTTTTAAATGAATTTATTTATTAGTTCATGGAAGAAACATTACTTATAAAAGGCGCTAATGACCCCGCCGTCGACGCGCCCTTTAACCCCAACAACAACACAACATTACTTATAAAATATTATAAATGCGTTTATTTTGATGAATTAAAATACCCGTTTATAAGTAATCGGCTTTTTTTTTATTTAAATACAGTTTTGAGAATCATGCACAAAATATAATTCTACTATTGGATACAAGTTAGGCACTATATGACAGAAACAATATTACCTATATAATTAAGAAAAGTAACAGTAATACTTCCAATGTGATACCTAACAATTAGACATACAAAAATGACAGTAACCCTTGAATGAAAAAGTGGTAACAATGACGAAAGTGCGTAAATTTTCAGTAAATTGGAAGTTATTGAGCTATTTTTTGATTAGTGTAGAGGAGGATAATCCAACACACAGTCACAATATTTTAGCGACGAATGAAACTGATGAAGACACAAAAGTTAAAATCTTTTGAATTTCGCAAGTCATTTCTTTATATAACTTTCATAAATCTGTTAACCAACAGACTGAGATAAGTATTATATTATGTCAGTTTTAAAATCAGCTCTAGAAAAATCTAAAAGATATTGTTTCTTTGGTAAAGAAAACAATAAAAAGCCTTTACAAGCCAAATTCTCCACAGAAAGTGATAGTATTAAAAATAATACTCTAGTATTAGTTAACAAAAGTCTGGAGTATCTTAGTAAATGGTTAGATTTTAATGAAAGCAAATGGATATAGAAAATCAAAAATTAAATTTCAAACACGAGGTTTCATTTGATGGCTGTGAGACAATATTAGAGGTTCTAAATTTATGAGAAAAAATGAGTATCAAAGTGAACGAACTTTACTCTGAAATAACAATATTACACGAAATCTGGTTAAAAGTAAGAGCAGTATTTCATTAGTAAAAATGAGCTTTTGATCAACATCAATTTAACAACTGAAGGCGATAAAGCTTATTACAATTTTACTGTAGACAGAAAATTGTTAAAGATGCAACAAGTGCAAAAAATATAGCTTAAAAAATAAAATAGTAAAAAAACATATCCTTTGTCCTTTTCTACTCTTTCGTAAAATATTATATTTTTGAAGTGTACTATATTTTTATAGGTTATTCTAAAAAAAAAAACATTCTACCATTAACCGAAAAAATGTTGGTAATCCTAGCGGCGAATGGCGATAGTTCGCGAACGGTAGCGCTCAGTTTAGTTCGCGAACGGTAGCGCTCAATTTAGTTCGCGAACGGTACCGCTCAGTTTAATTCTAGAGCGGTAGCGCTGTGTTTAGTTCGCGAGCGGTAGCGCTGTGTTTAGTTCGCGAACTAGGTCGCTCCGCTCTGGAATTCCAGAAAGACAACTTGTTAGCTCGCTTTGCTAGCGCTATTTTACGCGCTCTCTTCTTTGTTATAATAGTTGTAGTTACTGATAGTTGTCTTTTAAGTGTTAATGGGATCAAAGTGTGTTTTGTTTTCACATTCCATGTTAAATTTCCGTTTTTGACTTTTGCAATAATTATTAATGTTTAACAGTTACATTTTTTTAAATTTTATTTATATATCTGTCTCTTCAGTGAAATGTGTCCACAGCGAACTGTGTTACCTTTTAGATAACGAACTAACGAATTAAGGAGCGAGAGATCTGGGAACTAGTTCGCGTAGTTCGCTCGTGGGAGCGCTCTTCCGAACTAGTTCGTTCGCGAACTACACAAGACTACTGCGCACTGCGTGTCTTCTCGCTGTAAACTTGCCGTCCCACAGGAGCCCCTCGGGTAGTTTTTTTTTTTTTTTTTTCCCCCGTGAGCAGGTAGCGTGTTGTCTCGGAGGGCCGAGAACAGAGCAGACTCCAGACGCGATGACCGTCGCAGATCTCGTCCGCTCAACAGTGGGTACATTGTGTTGAGTACTGTAGATATTAATATCTATGATCACCCGAAGAAAGCGTAGCCTTTGCAAACTTGATGTGGATACGCACCATACTTTGGACACTACAAGAGGTATAGCAGATTTGGTCTAATGATTTATTTAAATTCTGTAATAGTCTATAGATGTTACTTTGGCCGTTATCGTTTGTACCAAATTTAACATAATTTTCTATTTGCCGTACGGTAATACATTCTTTTAGAGACAGTTTAATAAACTATACGAGTGAGACGGTTTACGGTATCGAGTTGTTTGTTCACCGGAGGCAGTAAGGTAATAAGCCTAGCCGCTTTTCCTCCGAGGTGAGGAGGGGCGGAACAAGATATTGCGGTAGACAGCCCCGAGCGCGGCGCGAGCATTTCAATATCGGAGCGCGGCGGCGGCGGCGGTTTTGTTGGCGATATTGACGTCTCCTTGTTTACGAGTCTCGCGTGAGATTGGCCGGCCGGCCGGGCGGCGTCCCGCGTCAACAGAGGCGCCGGGTCACGACTGCCCCCCGAGGCGTCCCGCCGCCGCGCCGCACGTGAAATACTCCGCTACCTGCGCCGCCTGCACAACTGGACTACTTATTTATGAGAGACTCTGTTTCGTAGCTGTTATTGAGCTGCTCACTCACACATCGGCAACATGTGCTGCCGAGTGTAGAGAAAAGAGCGTACTGTATTATTTAAGCGGTGCTTTCTCCTGAAAGGCAATATACGCCGTCTCTTTGCTGTGATCCGCACGGATCACCAGATGCCAGTTTGTTTAAAGATGCCACAGTTCGTTGTGTTTCGAATGTCTCTTATTTCCGGAGGAAATTTTTTAGGCGTCTGTGCAGGTCAAACTTTTCTCTAAAAACTGATAAATAATCTAAACCATACGGCCATATTTATTGTGTTATCAATTATTATTAATATCTGTCCGCCATTTTCAGCCATGAACTGGTAAGGCCTCGTAGAGTTATGAGTACTCATCATCATGAAGCGTAGTCACCACGCCTACCTCAATGGCGGACAGGTGATACTCCGGGAGAAACCTATTCTAGGGGGAAGCTTTTTTATTATTATTATTTAATGGCATTCGGCTACTGGGCCATACAGCCAGCTCAATGTGATTTGTTGCTATCAAGTATTGACACAAGGACACTACAACACGGACAAGACATTCACAGACATAACACTAAACACCCATGCCCTCGGCCGGACTCGAACCGGCGACCTTCGGTACGTGGAGCTAGCACTCTAGCCCCTACGCTACCGAGGCCGGCTAGGGGGAAGCTTAAGTGTAGCTATCTAATAGCGATTCGTGTAGTTTATGAGGCGGAAGTTGAGAACCGTCCAAGCATTCGCCGAGGTAATTACGCTTGAAAACCGCAATCAGGTAGCGGCGACCTGCACCAGAACCTAGTACCGCTGTACTTCTCAGATCCAGAGTGCTGGCGCCTAAAAGAGCACAGGCACGCTAACGGGTTGTTAATACTAAACCGCAATATCAGCCATACTTGTACTCGTTTAGGAGATGTTTTTCTTTCAGATTTAAACTTAAGTTCCGTCGAAGAGAGTAATGATTGTCGACACGTGACGCTCCGAGTATTACTAGAAATATTGATGTTTGTAACTTCTGTCACTTTTCCTGCATGTGCTTCCTTCAAAAAACGCACTGTTTGTTTAAAAATGATACGGAAGTGAAGTCAGAATTGAATAGTCTTCTTTCTCTGAGCAGCGTATCTGTCGCCCACACTAAAACACAAGCTATTAAATACTTACACAACAATTAAAGTGAATTGGCTGTACCAAAAAACCTACAGTACACAAGAATCGTCAATGTCTTAAAGATCTGTATTTACGATATAATCATAAGAAGAATTCTAGACAACGTTATAGTGCAGCACTAAGCTCAATACTATTATTCTTTACAACAGTGTTAAAAAAAATTCTAACATAATATGAATAACGTATAGTACGCTGCTGAAAGTAAAGGAAGCTTTCCATATGTTTAAATGGCAAACACGTATCTCCTATGGCCTCTAGTGACAGGCAGAATACCACATGCCACCCCTTCCACCTCGACTTCGGCCTAAGTTAACTGGATGGTTCTACAGTACTTCATTTGAGATAAAGATAAATTTGAGGATCGAGATAATTCAGATATATGAACCAAAGAGCTGTCGATTAAATTAGTTCTCGTGCTTCCATTGAGTGAGTGTATTTTAAATAGCCGTCTACAGGTATAACAATTATTTTGTTACATTTACTTCAAGAGTAATTACGGCGATCCTCAAAAAGTATTTTATTTACAGATAGACCATATATCAATTTTGTTTTGTTATAAAGAATTCAACGTAGCATCACCTTCTTTTTTTTATCAGAGATGATGAGCGAGTCTTCATTTAGTTATAATAATCAGTCTAAAATTAAAAAAAGAAAACTTTAAAATTTTCTCTGTCTGCGGTTGACCTATCATCGTACGTTACAGGAGTTAGTGTAGAAATATGCAGCAGAATTTAAAAGTAGGCCTACCGTTGACTTTAGAGGCCAAAAGTCACTGTTTGTTTAAGAAAATCTTTTTGAATGTTTACAACTAGAACAAATTCCTTTAGTCTTTCGTCATCATGTCTTAAGTCTTCCCAGCCATTTTTGGTACATTTCTATAAAAACATCCACAGCCGTCTGGCCACAGACGTACAGTATGTATTAATAGCAAGTGGCTCAAGTGAAGCTGGGTGGAGGATATGAGCCTCGCACCGACAATGAGATCACCTTGCCGTGTAGAACACAGTAGCACACACTAGAGACGTATTTGCGTTGCCAAAGGCTGGTGTGATAATGAGCATTGTTGCTGGGCAGGTGATCTATCAAGCGGCGGTCCTGACTATCAATAGCGCAGGCCCCATTCAGACCGCCCGAATGCCACTGTGCAGGCGGGGCAGGCGGCCGCTGCGTCTGGAGCAAAGTGTCGCTGAATGGTCGTGACAGCGTGTAGAATGGAGCTTTGTGCAGGCCTACCCTCCACTTCAAACAGACGCCGACATGGATAATTAGTCTCCCACAAAGTAAATGCCACAGGCGACAGCATAGAATCTTACTCGGAAAGCGACAATGTTATTACGTTGTTCGCACAAGTCACATTCCTCTGATCATAAAGAACACACATATTTCTCAGAATTATGTCAAGGTATTCATTTAGTTCTCTGAGCTGCGATATGCGTTCCTTGACCTTTACATGTAGTTACACGATTTTATGTTGCTGTTCATTTCATATTAACGTAGATCACTGTTCAATACCAAAATATTGCTATTGGTGCAACTAGGAAAATATATCGTTCTAAAGTTATTAGAAGTTTGTATAGAATTGGAGCAAGAGAAATAATATTTTTTGCTGTCACAAATCACTTTGTTACTACCATATGGTAAGTTTCGGTTAGAAAAGATAACTTACGTCGCAGAAGCAACCACGTGGTAATAATATTGCTGTCTCTTTTCAATTACCTTATAATCCAATAGTTTATAGGGAAAAAACGTGATTATGTAATAATCTACGGACTTGTGTGCAATAGGCAAAAGACTGTCTATTTTCGCTAATTTTGTCTAGATTTTTATTGATTCATAATAAACCTATAAGAAACAAATTCATATTAGAACTGAATCTTATTTTGAGAGATTTTCTGTATGTCTAAATAATTGTTTTAAGTAAATATGATCAATTGAAAAACGGACGCGGGGGCCGCGTAGCTCAGGCGGTAGAGCGCCTCATACGGCCCGGACGACCGGGGTTCGATCCCCGACGTAGCCGAGGATCTTTCCTCGAAGCTGAACGTCCGGAACAGCTACCCAGGCCCACTTAGCCTGCTATCGAATGAGAACCGTTTAGGAAACTCCGCTGGAAGGTAAAGAACGTCCAGAGCGTGGCGGCTGACCCCGTCACATCCATTCTAGTGCCAACGGTTGTGATGGGAATGCGGAGCTCTACCTCCGTGAATCCTGCGGGATGAGGCAGGAGCCGTCGGGACTCCGTGATCTTTACCTTACCTTTAAAAAATAGACGCATTTGAGAAACGTGTTCCTCTGCAGCGTATGGGTATCTTTTATTTGTGCTGTTATACAGTTATCTGTATAGTGTTAAAGAACTGGGACTGGGTGGAGAGTGCTTATTGGCAGTGTTGTAGTGGAGCCGGTTGTGCGCGGTCGGTGGGCCTGGTCGATATGGAGTGTGGCACGCGACGCGCACTGACTTATGGCGGCCTCTCGTGACCGTGCGCCAGCAGATATTGGTTTACGCGACCTGCCCCGGGCCTCGTATTACAGCCGCCCCCTAATCTGCCACGCCAGAATGATGGCCCCGTCACTGGAGGAGCGAGCTAAGGCGACGCTATCAACAAGCGACACAAATACTCTAAAATACACTTCCTAATAGAGATATTTTTTTATATATTAGAAGTTTATAAAACTTCGAAACATCTGCGACCTGAAGCCTGGTTGCATACAGCTTTCCCAATGTGAAACGATTTCTTGGGAAATTCTTTGATTGCGTGGACAGAATAGATGTTTGTAGCTTTTCTTGAAACACTGCCACCAATATAAAATTTTGATGCCTTTTCAGCTTACTTGGTGTAACGTAAACAACATTACCATTGATAAGAGACCAAAATAAACCAATAATCATTTTTGTAACAGCTGTAAGAAATGGACAAAGTATTCCAAAACAGAATTATTGTCGCAGACTGTGTGTGAATAATGATCTCACTCGTTCATTTTTTATTTATGATGACCAACCATCAGTTTTTTTTTTTTTTTTTTTACTTATGGCTTTACGCTTCGTTGACGACGAAGTCATTAGAGGCAGGATGGGCGAGGGAACAACGAACTGGAAGGAATTCGGCCATGGACTTTTGAAGGAAACATCCCGGCATTCACCTGGAGTGATTTGGGGAAACCATGGAAAACCCAAATCTGGATGCCCGGACGGGTATTCGAACCGGCGTCCTCCTGAATGCGAGGTCAGAGCGTTAACCACTCACCCACCGCGCTCGGTGCATCCTTCCGCCTGCAATGGATGTGATTGAGGCTAAGGTCGTGATTGACGAATGCAGTTGGTATACAGAGTAGTTACTGTTTACTGACAGCATTAAATGAGGTGCCCTACTTTTAAATTATACATCACTTTACCCCTTGTCGACGTCGAAACCATTAGAAGCGGCAAAAGACTGGGGACAAGAACGGGAAGGAATTCGTCCGTGGCTTTTTGCAGAAAGCATCCCGGCATTCGCCTGGAGTGATTTGGGGAAACCATGGAAAACCCAAATCTGCCGGACGGGGATTCGAGAATAGCATCGATGCGTGTGTTGAGAAGGTTGTGGCTGCTGGTGGGGGTTAATATGTGCCGTGGGCTTAAGCCGCCGTAATAACAGCATGCTAGCTGCCGCCGTCACATCAAAAAGTGTTCCATCAATGTCCGACCCACTGTCGCTATCGCCGAGAACTCAATGCAGCGCGACGGGGCGTGTCTCAGCGGACCACGCACGCCTCGCGATAAGAACACCGTGTAATGGGCGCCACCTCGAACAAACACCGCAGCGGTGCACCTACCGCAGTCTGCGTAATTACCCCCCCTACTACTTCTTAAAAGTGAAAAACGCGACAAGAACTTTAACGTTAAAATAACTTGACTAATTTCATTAGGAAAGTGGCAAGCATCCTCTTTTTCATCGAAGAGAGTTTCATATCCAAATTTATATTTCTCCCTTTCTGGGCATTAGGACACCAGTTAATTTCTTTTTTTTTTCTGTATTGATGGTACAGGAAGCCGTCATAGTAAACGCTGCTCGTGATATAGTTTTAACTGAACAGTCGCACTCTTACAAAAAAAAGTTATGTTTATTGAAACCACTCTGCAACATCAAGAGGTTAATTACCACGTTAGGTTACAACAATCTGAACAATAGTTATGTATCATATGAATAAGTTTTCTCAGTATACGGTACTATTAGTCGCACGGGGAACTATTATCGCTACTAGAACAAAACATTTTTTTAACAAATATCCCAAACTCTAATCTCATAATACATAAGAAAACATGTCGCCGACATCACTGTTTAATCAATTTAAAATATGAACCCTGAAGATTGCACACTAATCGGTATTTTCCCTTGAGAAATTCCTCCTTCTGAATGCTATACTCTTCTGGCACAAGAGTTGCAGTAAATTCGAGCCAGTTTCAGTCGAACTCCAGTGGGTAATATTAAACAAGCGATTCTCCTTACAACACTTTCAACATTTACAATCACTCGAGTCTGATCAGGTCCGTCCAATTTTCGCATTAAGCCAAATGAGTGTGTAATCGTTTCACTCGTAACTACTCTTCTATCTTTACTAGGTATATCATACTCTATTTAAGGATGAGTAATATCTCATTATTCTTCCATGCTACAAAGGTTATACACAAATTCTATTTTTCAATTTTATTTATTAATACCCACAAATATTTCAAAGAGTGTATTGTATTGAACCAGTAATTTCGATGCAATTATCAAGAATAATTCCTGAAATTACGGCTTGATGTTGTGCCTTAGAGTTCTCTTATATGACAGTGAATCCTCTAGAATAAGGCTCCCCAACAAATTTTGGAGATGGACCATAATTTCAGTTTTAAGTTAGCTTGTGGTCCACATAATACTTGCATATAGTTACAACATCAATTTAAATAAAACAAAGATATAAGTAACACAGTTTAATTACCAGTTAAAAACCATCACTGAGACCTTTACAGAGGTTTTTTTAAAAATTATATTAAAAAAAAGTTAAAAACAAACAATTAATCAAGCAGTTCACTTAGAAGTTGTTAAACAAATTTACCTTTACCAAATATGGTTTTAAAACAATGATCTAATTTCATTATTTTTGTCGTTGTTGCCATCACCTTTCTTTTATGCGTCTAAATCAATGGTTCTCAATTACTGGTATGCGTATCCCTAGCGTACGTGAGGCCGCTTCAAGTGGTGAAATAGTTTTGGCAAAGGTAAATAAAAAAAAAAAAAACAGTTTCGCGAACATTACAATCAACAAGACATATTTTAAGACAAACTGTATGTGTGTGAATCATATTACTCCATGCAGAGGTTATGCGAAGCACTAGACTAGGATGAACGCATTTATTTATCATTTCAGCTGTGAAGCATACGCGAGCTTGAGCTCTTTGTTAAATTGGTACTCAGCAAAAACTACTTGAGAACCACTGTTCTAAATAATCCGGAGCATTTCAGATTAAAAAAAAACAAAAATGCAAAAAAACTAAGTATTCACCAAATTAGAGTCATATGTAGTTCTTTAGGTATTGACTTATATATAAATGCATGAGTTCATAGTTTAATCTTAATTTCGAAAAAATAAATGCTGTGCAACCTATTCCATCCGCAGTCTAAACGTGAATTTTTCAGAAAATATTTACCACTTGAGGTTTATTTTTCCCCAAACTGTTAGCTTAAAACCCGGATGACTAGCGACTCAGTTTACACGTATCATTGTATTCGATGTAAGCAGACTTCCTTTTAATAATTCTGCCATTTTGTGTAACCCTAATTTTACTTATAAATACGCAACATTATCTTTGCGGCCTTTGTTGACTCGAGTTTCCATTCATAAATTAAAGCGTTTGTTGGAGTCTGTCCACAAGGAGACACACGTTATGCGAAACAACGCAGTGAAGTATTCAGTCAGGACTGACTCATATATGTAAACAAAACTAAGAAAAAACTGTTACTAAGACCGCGTTTACACGATGCGATTTGACTGGAACGACAGTTGGCTGGACCATCGGTGGTGGGGGTAAGAGAGTGGACTAGCATGCTAGTAATAATTACAAGACAGTCCACTGTCCACTGTGAGGACAGTTCTCCACTCCTACATTGTGATCTTATTGAAAATAGTATGTCCATATTACAGAAAGGAATTAACATCGTAGCTTATTTGTTGATTATAATGCTGGATGATATGAAGAATAATAAAATAAAAAGTAGAAAAACGTTAAAAGAGTGGATATTAAAAAGAAATGGTTTAAATGCATCAGCGCCTTTTTAAAAAAAAAAAAAAAAAAAAAAAAAAAAGTTGCAAGTGAAAATATCGTCATTTAAGACTAACTGTTTCTCAATTTGAAGAGGTATTGTGAAATATTTTTTTCCGATACATAAAAAATGACACCGCTATGAAGCAATTTTTTGGTAGCACAATCTCTAAAATCCTTGTTCTTATAATTTTTATTCTTAAAATTCCACGGAATTTCCTTACTTTCATGTAGTTCTAAAGATTTTAATGCCTCTGATTAACTCCGCTTACGCAGCAACTTGTTAGTTGTCGCCATCATGATTGTTGAACCAGCACAAAAAGTTGCTCGTGAACCGAGTACACTATCCTCAGTCAACTGTCTGGACTATCTAGTCCTGTCAACTCGCATCGTGTAAACGGGGCATAACCGATGATGGTCAAGTGATAGTGATATTTCCATTAATTGCCAGCAGCAGAAATGAACAAATGCCAGGTTAAAAGTGTTTTAATCGACTAGCAACATGACTGAACAGTAAGGCTGTTGAGCGGAAAAATCACGGGTTTGACTACGTGAAACCGTTTCTTTAGCCTCATCTATAATTCGGATAGTCCAGACTATAAAGCAGTGTTAATAACCTCACATTACGTAGTATTAAGACCACCCTGTTGACTCAGTTGATTGCGGCACCGTGATGATGTCCTGTGCTGACGCAGGATTAGTTGCTTTGGTTGATGGAGGAAATAAGACTGAATGGACAGGCGTCATGTTTCACCCTCTCCTTTCTTTCGTCTCTCATCCACATCACAAACAACACTTTACACTGAATACACATCAATCACAGTCCCAAACACTTGTTATAACACTTATGAACATTGCAACACAAGGGTAGGCAAAGAGAAACCAACCCAGTTCATTTCCCAGAAACGTTACCTGGGAGGAGTACATATCCCCATGGCAACCACCTTAATGGGTATGGTAATGGGTAAGAAGGAATTAATATTATCACCCACATAAATTTTATAAAATTTCTAAAAATTTCTATAAGCCAGCATACAAAAAAAACAAATACAAAAAATTAAAAAGGATACAGCTTAATAAAAATCAATTTTTGTGTAAAATCACATGTCTACAGCCATGTATCTTGTATTTAAACAGAATAATGCGAGGAACCAGAAACTTCCTAGACTTCTATACAGCTGGGGGGGGGGGGGGAACTTGAAGGAATTGGTTAGCAACACTACTTTTAATTATTTCTTTAAAAGCGGGTTTAACTCGTTGATGTTTAGACATGCTATGATTTCGCTTGAAAAATTTCTTAGATGTAGTAACAATACAGAAGAAAAAACACTACTTTCGTAATATAAGAATAATATAACAAATTTTTAAAATGGTCAGAAAATCAGATTGAATGATTTTTATACCAAGGATACGGTAGTGCAGGCGTCTTAAGGTAGCATTGAATTTTGACAATATCCTCTTAGACATCAATGTATTCATAGGGCGCGAAAAACTCTGTTCTTCCTGGAATTTTTTATTTTAAAAAAAGAGTTTGGGAATATAACAGCTGTTTTCATATGCTTTTTCAATGGTGAATTATCCTTAAAGAAAAACCAGTTTAATTTCTGTATTCTTCCACGACTGAGTAAACATTCTGGAAACGGCGATTCATATGCCAAACCCATTGTAATTTATGAACTCAAATGTTGTACGACAGTCTAACGGATGCTGAAGTGAAGTTTTGTGGTTTCATATATTTAACTGTAGACCAGTAGCAGAAGCATTAGCTTCGTTAATTCAAGCATGCAACAGAACATAAGAATAATTCGAAACCAGTTATTTCATTTCATACTCAAGCTTTTTTGTTGCTTAGTTTATTGATGGCAATCTTCATCCTTTCACTTAACATTTTCACTAGGTTACTGAGGTAGTGTTATTAGACTAATTATCTGCCTCGTTTAATGTCACAATCACCGAGCGTGGTGGTGTAACGGATAGCGTTCTGGCCTCGCATTCGGGAGGGCGGCGGTTCGAATCCCCGTCCGGGCATCCAGATTTGGGTTTTCCATGGTTTCCCAAATCACTCCAGGCAAATGTTGGGATGCTTCCTTACAAAGGCCATGGCCGAATTCCTTCACATTCCTTGCCCCCATCCTTTCCCGTCTCTAAAGACCTCGCTGTTGAGAGACATAAAGCAGTTTTAAAAAAAAAAAAGTCACAATCAGTGAAAACGCCAACCTAATGTTGCCTATTTATATCCAACGACCAGCATTGAATATTAATCACACTGTTGAAATTTCCTTGCATAACTACCAGTGAAAGTTTGTTCCAGACCTTGGAAGATAAAATATGAGAAATTTTTGATAATCTTCTTTCTTTAGACCTTTCTGCTTTTGAATTGACTTATCCACCAGTAGCAACACCTTGTTCAAAAAATTCACTGACACGTTTAAGTCGATTTTGCTTACGTACACACCACTGACAAATCTAGCAACACAAAATTTACATTCTGTTTCTCTGCGGAGCTTATTCAATTGGTCATAGAGAACAAAATACTCCACAAAACCAATAAGCAGACATTTAATTATTAGTACTTTTTCCTGTTTTAAAGAACGAGAGACCAACCTCATCTTTTATCTAAAAAATGCTTCAACGACTACGTTGAACATGTACAACTTTCTATTCCCGGAAACGCTAAATCATTCTGGAATTGTATTCCAGACATTAAAAAGATTGAAAGTATAGCAAACACAATGATATTTAGTAAACACTACGCCTCGCTCCCACAGCAGATGTGATATTTGTTCGCATAATATTTCTCTTCAGTATTTACACCCACTTTCTTTATGGATTTCAGTACAAACAATAGTCTGAGTACACTTTCAGTCTCTGTTGAACGTTTTTTTAAGGACTTGGTGAACTAAACTGCTCAAAGGGTTCTGGTCCTGATCGAATACCACCAAGTGTTTTGAAATACTGCAGCCTCTTACTTTGCCATCCATTAAAACTATTGTTTAACAGGTCTTAAGAAAAGAAGCTTCGTCTTGTTTTGCCTATTCATAAATGTGGATCGAAGGAAAATGTAAAGAATTAGAGCCCTACTGTTATACAATCAGTGTCAGCAAAATTATTCGAGAAGATAGTGCCAAACAAGATCTATCCCATGATTCGTAACATCAATACTCTAATCAAGTATAGTTTCTATCCTGGAAAATCAACAGCAACTAACCTGGTGATAATGCAGAATGAAATGATTAGAACATTTAGTGTTCAAAAACAACTTGATTCATACTTTTCAAAGGCATCTGATATAGCTAGCCAACCGCAGCTTCTTGGTAAGTTGAAGCAGTATCGCATCTTTGGGAAATTAATGCGTTGGTTTTGTAGATAATTCTACAACCCGTCTACTCTCATCTGCGTTAGCAGCAACTTGGAGTACCTCAAGTTCGCACCTGAGACCTTCGCTATTCAATATTTTCATAAATGATGTGTTTGAAATTTATGCCAACTACCTTCCTTCTGTATATGACATTAAGATTTTTAATAAAATCAAGCCCTCGATGATTGCTTGCTTGAAAGTACATTAAAAACAAAAAACAAAAAAACAAAAAAAACAAATAAGCTCTATTAAGAATTGGCACAAGCAAAACAGAATGCTAATAAACGTTCCTGCATCACTTTCTGCCACATAAATTCCCCAATGCGTTATGAATACGAGGTGTAAAACCAGCTATTGCGCATTTCCACTTCGTTTGACGCCTCTGCAGCGAGTAAGAATGACGTAACATTGACCTGTTCGGTCACCCGAAGGAAGGCGTTGCTTGGCTTACGTGAAAAAAAAAATCTCTCCGCAATGCCAGTCATTTATTATGGTTCCACAGTTCTATTCATTGTCCAATTTTGCAGCGGTGCAGACCATTTCTTCCAGAATTGCAATTTTCGCTAACTTCGGCGAAACGTGAATTGATAAAATATGTTTCAATTTCAATCATTTGTTTAGTATAACTATCTGCAACTAAGAGTGCCGAGAAGTTTAAAAGAAGTTGATATATCTCAGCAGGCATTAAATGCACTTCACAAAGATTCTATCTGACAAGTGTAAAATAGCGTGACGTGTGTGATTAGTGACTATGGGTGTTTACTGCAGCATTAATTAGTATATCTAGCCACCTAATAACAATTTATCAAACTGTGTAAGTTCCTTCAGCTAATATAAATATTCATACAGACTGATTTTACCAAAATTTTCATTCTAGTTTGCAACAAATAAAGTAAAATGGTTTTAGGTACAAAACCGTAAGACCATTTTCATAATCAACCATAAGAGACCAACATTTTATGAGACCACTGACTTTTATATTTTATCTGTACTACGCTTTGTGTTTTCATGAAGTTAAAGGTTAAGTCATGTCTGGATCCCTCTAACTAGTGTTTACCATTGAGGTTACTTCTCCTTCGATGAAAGTTCAAAGGAAAATTTAACTAGGATTGGTCTCGATATATCACCCAGTATAATTAATATTATTAACCGGTGTCGTACGTATTGATGATTGTGTATTGCCTATAATTCGTTTGTACTATGCACGAGAGATGGAGATGGACGGCACCAGTCTCGGCGCAAATTTAACGTACCCGTAAGATGAACCATTCATTACCAACAGAGCTCTCACTTTTAGGATTCAGTTAGGCCGTAAGTGCACAACCTTTGTGATGACGCATTCTGCACATTTATTTCTCCTACCTTGCCAGACAAGTATGGGGTGAAGAGAATTCATTACAGCCCCGAAGTTCGACCCAGCTTAGCCCATGTCGATTACCAGGTGTTATTACTGCGTGCTATCTGCCTAGACAGTTAGGTTCAGAAATCAAAAGTAAGAATACGTTTCATGATTGTAACGAAAATTCCAATCACGTTGTGCTATGAATACAGGTGTTTAATATAATTCTTAAACATGTTTCAGTCTGAAATCAGAGGTGCGTTCGTTCAGCTGCAGTGCGTACACGCTGTGGTCAGTCCCTGGAGACGAAGGAGCCACCTGCTGTACAGTGATCGCCGCTATCTGCAGAGGCCGTGAATGCTCCTTCCGACAATGGCGCGGCTGCGTGGCTTGCTCCCAGCCCATTGTCTGGCGCCACTGCGTGCACAATGCTCGGCTAAACTGGCCGGCCGCCGGCCGCCGCCTCACCGGCTTGCCATTTACCGTTTGCGGCTTTTGGACTGCGCCGTATTCAGTTACATCGACCGCCGCCTGCCTGCCTTATTACCGAGCACCCTTTGGCACGGCGCCGTTTGTTCGATCAGTATTGGGTTTCAAGAATCAGCGCGCTCTTTGCGTCAGTGCCTATGGCTGATAAACTAATAACCCTGTGTGGATAAATACAATACCGCTGAATGCTCTGGCTGTTGTGTTTCTCATCACCAAAAATGGATCTAAAGCTCCATTGAAATATTTCAATCGCCATTCATCATGAAAAGGAGTGCTTTGTGTCAGTTCTCGCAAATTCCAGTACTGCATTTGCCGGTATGAATTAATACTTGAAATATTATTTATATCTCTGACTGCCGCGCTCTTATGAACATGGGCGTGCTTTACACACGAGTATGGAATGGATCAAAATACGTGTTATGAATTAAACTCTGGCTGAGAAACCCCGAATTTTCTATTTAATTCCAACAAATTATATGTTATCCCGTTTCAATGTAGTTTTCACAGGCTTACTGAACCATGTGTTTTCTTTATGTTCTAAAGAATGTTAAGAAATTTAAAACAGTTTATTAGCTTTCATTACTTTGAAATACTATAAGGACTCTTATTCAGTCGCCGGTTCTATAGCTCTGGTCAAATCGCTTGGCGGGTGGCGTCAAATGCGCCGTTGCCAAGCCGTGCGCGTAACTCTTTACTTGTAGTAACGGTTTGTAACATGTTTTAAGTAATTTATGATCACTATTCTGTCATAAAATATTGACGCATGTCATTTCGTTAAGAAAGTATGCATTGCAGATGCGTTTAATATAATTGGAGGTTTCAAAAGACCTGTTATTAATTATTCTATTATCTGTGCAGAAAAATAAAATTCTCGACAGACTAAGGAAGCTTATGGAAATACTTTTCTTTTATTTGTGGCTAGAAGTCCAAGTGTTAAATTTTATTTTCATTTTGTATATTTATAACTAAAATCAAAATTTTATTTTGTCATCCTCTGCACTGAAAAACTTGCATAATTAACGACAAAATTATCTGTTTATATATTACCACTCATCACTATCGTAAAATTCGTGTACTGTCCTCCTGACAAAGGACTGTTAAAGTCGCTGAGCTTTGTTAGAGTGCTGTATTGTTTCATATTTTTCTTTCGAGAAACAAACGAAGGTTATTTAACCTCACGACACACGCGCTGGACAGTTCTCAAACCGACATCACAAGCTGCAGCGAAAATAGCCTCTCCATTCCCTAATTTTTTTCGCAATATGGTTGTTTTTTGCGGTAACAAATCACTACAGTTTTTTATTTCATCAATATCAAGTACGTCCATTTTTTCAAGTCTTTTCCTACTAGCGTACATGTAGATGACAAAATTTCACGATAATTGTCCACAAGAAGTTTGAAATATTTATATACATTGTGAATGATAGATTTACTGTTGTCTGCTTCAGCCGTGGTGGTTCTGCTGTCGATGACTTGCGTCTTGTTGGGAGTCGTTAGTTCGGGAACACCTGGAATAGGAGAATAAGTCTCTTCCTAAGTATCCATTTTTAGTAGCAAGATTCTCTTGCTAAATTTCCCTAATTATAAGTTACTGCACTTTTTGTTCGGTAAAATTATTACACTAAATTACAATAATTAATAAATAACCCATATAAATTATTTAAATCGCACGTAAAAATCGTAAATCGCTAAAAATCAAAATTTCCTCTCTCGAGCAAGGTCACATTCACACTGACACTTTCTAATTCCGATTCTCAGGTTCACACATTTTTTGTGAAAGGGAGGTGGAAGGTTTGGGGGTGGGTAGCGAGCTGTTGCCGCTTGGACTAGGCAA
This sequence comes from Vandiemenella viatica, assembly GCA_031002005.1. NCBI lineage: Eukaryota > Metazoa > Arthropoda > Insecta > Orthoptera > Morabidae > Vandiemenella > Vandiemenella viatica. Next base: position 276,921,100 of record JARYHS010013630.1, read on the forward strand.
TACAGGCCGCACAGCGTTGCAATTTTCAGATGATAGAAAGAGAGCGCTTTGCGAGATTGTCCCCAAGTACGGCAACAGCGCGTTCACACTGACCCGCCAATTAATCTGGACACAGCTATAGGAGGGAAGGTAGTAATGTTCGGGCCTCCTGTTTTATAGGATTCATAACAGTATACACCAGTATTTCTACCATAGAAACCATAACAATAAGATGAAAATGAATACGTTTATCTCAGTTAGAAGAAAGGTGCTATAAAAGAAAAAGTTGCATCGATATATTGATCCTGCCACGTTGGGAGAAACTAATGGTCGCTTGTTAACAAAAACCCTGTGTTTATTCAGCGAGGCATCTAAGTTGCTTGGTCCCACGGCTGCTGATATGCCGACTACTCTTATATTTAACTATAGCCTAATCATCCAAGGAAATTTAGCATTGCTGAACCCATTACCATCAATGATGGGTAAGTAGGCAGTGATAACAGTTGGTAAACTGACGGATAATGTATCGTCCATAAGTGGAAGAATTCCGAGTTACCTTTCACTAAGCTAACGAGAAGGAAAAAAAATAGACGAAGCAGATTGAGTCATGATATTAGGCCTACAGCACTCCGTGTGAAATTTTCAGGGTACTGAAAGAAATAAACCCGCATAGTAGCAGGTAGAATAAAAGTGCCAGCACATTAAAAAAAAATAAAAAAATTGTCGAACAAAGTTAATTATTCATGCATTTCTCATTATTGTAAGGTGACTGAATTTTCAAGTAATACAAAGAGCTCTGTATTTTAGTTTCAAAAGCATGTATCTCATTAGCAGTACTTAAACCACCAGTAAATTTTTAATTCTATTGGAAACATCTAGAATGAAGTGTAACAGTTGAGTCAAATTGCCAGTAGCCTTTTTGAATTACACGTTGCTATCAGTTTGATACAGGGTTTTTTCAATGAAAATTATGATGCATAGAAAACAATTGCGGCATCTAAACGTGAATCTGATGCCTCAGATAATAATCATAATTTTAACGAATATTTGTGATTTTTTTTTTTTTTTTCCCCCTGTAAGACTCTTCCAAAAACTGCTTTACTCGTCCATCATTTCGAAAACTCGAAAACTGGTTCGTTTAGTCCAATTAATTTTCAGCATCCTTCAATAGAGCCACATCTCAAATGCTTCAATTTTCCTTCTTTCTGGTATTCGTAAAGACCATGCTTCGCTGCCATAAAGTGAGTGCTGTGTTCCACCATAGAGTTTCTTTCTGAGTCCTAGATTAATATTTGAAACCTAAAAGATTTCTCTTTCTCATGAAGGCTCGTTTTGCTAAAGCTATTATGCTTTTAACATCATTCCTGCTTCGGCCATCACTTGTAATTTTACTTCCGAAGTAGCAAAATTCACTAATTTCTGCTATCGAATCCGGCCGTACATTTATATTTAATCTCTATTATTGGTATCATTTCATCACTTTTGTCTTGTTTTGGTTTATATTTAGTCCAAAATCTTCTTTCAGTATTTTGTTCATGATATTCAGTTACATCTCGATATCCTCAGCCTGTATTACTAAAAAGATAGTGTCATCAACTGATTTTTTTCTTCTTGAAAGCTTCGTGAATGATGTACTTAAGAATAACCGTCTTATAACAGATAAATCTATCTAGAATGATTTGATTTACGATGGAATAACGTAAGTTTTGGCATACAGTTTGTCAAATATAAAATTTCTTCGTACATCTTTTAAATATTCCAGATGATTCAGACATTGTTTGATTGCGAATAAATAGTTCATACCTCTGAAAAGAACCGTTGTTGTACCATGACATGCTCAGAAAATACAACACCTAAGCGTTGTCAACGATGCTGGGTCAAAACTCATCATAGGTGCCTTCTACCGTCCACCTGATTCGGATATAGCTATCGTCGAGGAGTTAAGAAATAATGTAAATAGTATAGCTAGCCGTTTTAAAGATCATGCTATGATTCTAGGAGGCGACTTCAATCTGCCTTATATTGACTGGCGTAATTACGTTCATATCACAGGTAGCAGGGATAAGGCAGCTTCTGAAGTAATTCTCGATTTGTTGTCAGATAATCATCTCGAGCAGCTAGTTAATGAACCTACGCGGTGTCATAACGGTAGCGAAAACATTTTAGACTTGCTGGTTACCAACAGGCCAGAATTATTCACCGACATTTCAACGACCACAGGAATAAGCGATCACAAAGCGGTAATTGCGACTATCAAATTAATGACCGAGCGAAAAAGGAAAAAAGGCCGGATTGTATACAGATTCAGTAAGGCCTCAAAGGAGTGTTTTAGAACCTACCTGAGGAATAAATACCATAACTTCAAGTCAACAAAGGACACCGTTGAAGAGATGTGGCATCGTTTTATACATATAGTCAGGGAAGGCATGGAAATACATATACCAAAGCGGACAATAAAGGGAGAGGATGATCCACCGTGGTACACATGCGAAGTCAAAAGATTACTCAAAAAACAAAGGAAAATACACGCACGCTCAAGAAGGAAGGGGTGTCGCAGCGATTTAGAAACCTTAGCTGATTTAAGAGGACGTATTAAGAATGTAATGCGCGAGGCCTTTAACGATTTTCACTCCAACTCTCTCTCTAAGAGTCTCACAGAAAACCCAAAGAAATTTTGGTCGTATGTACGAAAAGTTAATTGTACCAACAGCAATATTCCAGCACTAATTCGTGAAGGTTCCGAGGTTAATGAAAGCCGCGATAAAGCTAACGTACTAAATACTGTATTCAAAAATTCATTTACAAATGAACATAAAGATAGTATTCCCGTTTTCCCACGCCGTGGCGAGTCGGTGATGGAATCATTACGAATAGATACTGCAGGTATCGTTAAGCAATTAGAGCTCCTGAAGTGGGGGAAAGCACCGGGCCCGGATGGAATTCCAGTAAGAGTATTTTCAGAGTATGCTGCAGAAATCAGGCCATTTCTGTCTGATATATTCAGTAAATCATTAGAAGAGCGAAAAGTACCTTCAGACTGGAAAATCGCGCAAGTAACTCCGATTTTCAAAAAAGGTGATCGAAGTGATCCTGGGAACTATCGTCCCATATCTATAACATCTGTTTGTAGTAGAGTTATGGAGCATATTATATGCTCGAACATTATGAATTTTCTAGATTATAATAATTTGCTTACAACAAATCAACATGGATTTCGGAAGAAAAGATCATGTGAAACACAGCTGGCCCTATTTACACACGACGTAATGAAAGTTATCGATACAGGTTCACAAGTAGATGCAATTTTTTTAGATTTCCAGAAAGCCTTTGACTCTGTGCCACACAACCGCCTTTTAGCGAAGCTTCGAGCGTACGGTATATCGGATCAGCTTTGTGAATGGATAAAGGATTTTCTAACTGGTCGGTCGCAGTATGTTGTCGTTGAAGCAGAAAGTTCTTCTAATCTAGATGTTACATCGGGTGTACCTCAAGGAAGTGTAATAGGACCACTTCTTTTCTTAATTTTTATAAACGATCTCGGAGACAAAGTGAAAAGCCTTTTTAGATCGTTTGCTGATGATGCGGTTATTTATAGGGAAGTAAGAACTTTGGCCGATTGCTTAGAAATTCAGCGCGATCTGGATGTTATTTTGGCTTGGTGCGCTGAGTGGCAACTTACTCTAAACTGTAAAAAGTGCAAGACAATGAGCATAACTAACAAAAAGAATCCGATTGTTCAGAAATACGAGTTAAACAATACAGTTATTGATATGGTCGATTCTATTAAGTATTTGGGAGTAACAGTACAAAGGAACATGAAATGGGACATACACATTAATTCTTTAGTAGGTAGAGCAAATTCTAGGCTGCGATTCATAGGTAGAATCTTGAAAAATTGTAATGAACAAACAAAGGAGATAGCGTACAAATCTCTTGTGCGTCCACATTTGGATTATTGTTGTGCCATTTGGGACCCGTTTCGTAAGGGATTGATCGAAAGTATAGAGAAAGTACAGAGAAGAGCCGCTCGATTCGTGACCGCTTGCTACAGTCCTTATGAAAGCGTCACAGAACTGATTAGTAGATTAGGTTGGGAGTCTCTGATAGATAGACGACACACGTTTCGTTTAAACTTATTGGAAAACATGCGTACTCCATCTTTCACTCATGAGTGTAGTGAAATACTTCTTCCACCAACCTATTTGAGTCGGAAGGACAGGAAAGATAAAATTAGAGAAATAAGGTGCCGGACTGATTCTTATATGAATTCTTTTTTCCCTCGTACCATTAGGGATTGGAATGCACAGCAAAGAGATTAGCTTTGGTGCTGAGCACCCTCTGCCACCCACAATTTTGTGAATTGCAGAGTATATATGTAGATGTAGATGTAGATCTTAAATTTCAGAAACTCTTCCTCTCCTAATATTTCAAGAATAATTTCTCCCCATTTTGGTGAAATTTTTTACACTGTTAAATAACAGGCCTATATTCCTTCATACCATTGCTTTAGTATAAAAGGTTACGCGATTAGTTATTGCAAAGTGGAAACTATTTTTCTCGAGATCTCTCATAGGTGAAGATCCTAATCTTGAATGTTGTAGTACACATTCTTCTAGATAATTTTATGGACCCATCGAGCCTTCTACAGTACTAACTCGTATATAATGTCATTATCTTGATTTGAAATCACATGTGGAATAGTCTACTGAATGTTACACGAGCATTGTTTACGATACGATGCAAATACATCAACGTGTTGGAGACGGTATGTAGACACGATGTGTACTAAATATATTACACCATTTCCCGTCTTGAATTCATCTTCATGCAGAAAACCTAAATACCATGTAAAACGGTTTCATTATTTCTAACCACTTCATAATTTCGGGTGCTCCTCCAGTTATCTGAAGGATTTGATTTTCATTTTTCATATTCAAAACATCCCGAATGTCAATTATCCGAACACCTTTTTCCTATTTTTTACAGAATGTTAATTATTTTACAGAAACGTAAACTTAGTTTCTGCAGCGTATACAGTACCACACATTCATGCACTTTTATGATCTGAAATTGCACTGACCATGAATAAGGAAACTTTGAAGCTATTAACTGTGGCTACATCTGCAACGATTCAGATTTCAACTGAAAGTGAAGTGACCTCGGCTTCACTTCTGCTTCAACTATCGGCGATGTAAAGTTAAAAAAAATATATAATCCCATGAAAACAACAATACTTTGATTTATGAAGTCTGTAACTTTTTTCAATTGTTGCGATATTATCCAGTTTTCGTAATGTATATGTTGTTATCTGCACATTTATTAAGCTCCTGATGGAGTTTATGTGGTCATATTTAAAAAAGGTTGGTATTCATTTGGTTTATGGCTTCAAACGGTAAAAATACAACCGAAACAAGCCACAATTTTCTATTAGTCTTATGTGTCGTTTATTACAATATGAAAACGTGAAACCGACTTTGTTTGAATATTTCTTTCTGCTTCACCATTGGTATCAAGAACTTGCAAACCCCTTTCTCCAAATCCAACAAATGTAAACTTATGACTGCAACTGAATGCTTAGTTAAGCAATACAACGAACTGCTTATTTATTAAAGAAGTATTGCATCCGCTACTGTACAAAATTACTAAACAAAACGTAATTTATAAAGTTCAAAGTATAAATTTAAATGTTTCAGTTTAATTGTCTAGTTGATTAATTCTTTACCTTAGTATCTATTTCACTCAAAAAACGTATTAATTTTCAAAAATCAAACATTTACATTATGTATTTTGTATTTTAAAAAACGAATATAAATTTACTGCGAAAACGTGCGTCTGAATGACGTCACACCACCCGAACGAAAACAAAGCAGTCGTGTATGTATATGGCAGGTATCAAGTGTTCTTTAGTTAAAAATGAATTCCTCGTTTTATAAGTACTGTGTTGTGCCCCAGGGTAAAAGCATAACATTAAAGTCGCCAAATAAATTATTTATATATGTTCCAAACAACGAACAGATACGGGAAAAGTGGTTAAAACTTACAAGGAGGGAGGATGCTCATAGTTTATCTACAAATACAATCTATTTTTGGGAAGATCATTTTTATGTAAGTGTTTGTGCACAATATATTTCTAAATCCAAAACAAAATTGATGAATTTTGCAGAACCACTTCTTTTCAAGAACTGACAACATAATAAGGTATGAGTTGAAGTTGTTTTGGTTTTATGATTTATAATCTTTTTTTAATGTTACGTTTAATATAGTAAACACATCTGGAGCACAATCATTACTGTGATGTCACAATCTGATGATAGATTCTTATGCATCACGATGAAACGAATCGAAAATAAACAATAATTTTTTTAATATCTCTCATGGTTCTTGAGATATCATAACTGAAAGGGGATGTTGTTAGGGGGCATCCACAAATTACGTGAGGTGTTTTTCCGGATTTCTGGCCCCCCCCCCCCTCTGGTGAGATCTGGTCCGTGAGAACCCCCCCCCAGAAATCGCCCTCGAAACTTTCGTAGACCTTTTTTTTTTTTTAGGTCACACCCTAACTTTTTTGACGAAATACCCTCCTAAAATCGACTTTGGCGCAAATTGTAGACCTTTTTTTTGGCTCTACTATCCCCAAATTTTTCGCAAAATCTCACGTGAGATTTCCGTAGACCCCCCCCCCCCCCCGTGAGATCTGGTGAGATTTCGCCGGACCCCCCCTCCCCTATTTCACCTCACGTAATTTATGGATGCCCCCTTAGGCCGATACGAAGCTTAGAGCAGAATGGAAATTGGCAGTGCCATAGCATTAAAATTTGCCGCAGCTGTTTTTTAGGATATACTTTTCGAGAAAAGGTGTATATAAAACAAAAAGAAACATACCTTAGACGTATTGCAACTGAAAAGTTACGCTACGGGCAAGGCACAGAAATAGTAGTACCTAACAACAACCATACCCAATGACATTATTCACGCCAAAGATAGTATCGAAACGAAGAACGAAATCTTTTGTTATTTCGCTTAGGTCTTCTTTTTGGTTTAGCTATTTAGCACTTGCTTATACTTCGCAAATGTAATCTCATACCAGTATAAATTCATTTGCAAATCGTATGTCTAAGCAATAGGTTATTGTTTACAAAATTTAATTAATGCTGTTTAAGCTTATAATGTTTAATTGACACTTATGTATACTTACATCGAAGTTTTAACATTGCGGAATTTCAATGTTTGACGCGAAAAATCTGCCAAGTGTTACGGCTTCAATTTTGGTCAAATTGCTACTGTTTGCTTTGTTAAAGGCTGATTCCATAGCGAATTACACTTGTCTTTCAGCATATAACTGAGAACAACTATATTAACGTGACAAAAGTTCATACAAACGAATAACTTACCAAGTAACCTGTTCTGTTCCACGAAAATGTTAACAACAACTTTGGCGTCTCGGGAGGTGTGACATATGCTTTTCATTGGCGTTCGCGGTCACGTGACTGAATGCCTGAATTTGCTGAGTTTATTTCAAAAAATAATAACAATATTTATCTTTTATAATAAATAATATTGTTTTTTGTTATCTCCTTAGCATGATTAATCATTAAAAACTGCTATGCGTCCGTTTTGTGCTTAATGGACATAAGCCTATTTAGCTAGCAACATTTACGGTTGAGAATCTTTAGATGCACAATTAAACCATCTAATAGTTACTCCTAGGAACATCAGTTCTATATGAAGCTATAGCAAACAGTTTATATTCGGTACTGAGTAACGAATTCACCGCTTGACTGGAAGTGCCGAAATGTTTCTCACAAATTCATTTTGTTACTCGCATTTGCAGTATGGATGTCAGTTCGATTGAATAAACGAACAAGTACGATACATCATGCGGGAAATGGAATGGTTGGCCCAGCGACTTAATGAATCTGAATGAGAGAATGAACCTTTGAACACTGTGAGTCCAGTATTTCTGGGAATTTTGATTTGAATTCGTTTCTTTACAAAGGAAAATGTGTAAGTTCAAATATGTTGTTCATACATAATTTTAATATAGTTAATATTCTTTCCTGTTAAGTGTTGATATTTTTAATGAGGTAAGTACGAGTAATTTTTACAACATAAACACTTATTTTTATTTATAAAATGATGGTGATAGCACATCGTTAACTCTGCTAGTTACCCGAGAACGTTTTATAAATTCTCAACGCCGAGAGAAACTTTGTTCTAATGTAGTTATTTTGTAGTCTTGTTTTTCTTTAACATTAAAATTTACATACCATAATTTGCAAATAGAAAATTTGGATACATAATTTTAGATGATTATTGTTTTTTTTTAGTGATCATACCTTACTGAGATTTTATTAATTTCAAACATTTATGAAATGCGATTATTCTAATATGCGATATTCAAACTTCTATTTTATTTTACGGTGCAAAAATGTTACCAAAACTTATTCTATTAAATGAACAATTTACTTAAAATTTACAAAGTACGAATGAAGTCATACCGTGACCCGCACGAGATGTGATGCGATAATGTTCGATTGTGTCAAAAGTAACGAATAACGAAACGATATTATAGTAACGAAGTTGTCCCGTACGCAGCGTGATTAGATATAATGCTTCATGATAGCGCTAGATTGTACCAAAAGTAACGAACGGGCCAAGATTCGATAGTACAGAATACTAATTGGTTTAGTAACGAAAACATATGGGTACACAATTTCTCTTTACTTTTACAGCTCTAGTTATATAGCCTTAGTAACGCAATACAACCTCATAACAAGTAGCGAAAGGTGAAATAATTCCTAATGGCATGCACGAAGGAAACCAATGCCTCCATCATAAGTTGTTAGTTATTGTCCATAACCGGAAACTGATTTAATAGCGAAATAAATAGGTACGTGCTGAACATCTGCTACTGACCTGCGCGTAATTCTGACTTCCATAATTTCTTCACGAAACATTCAGTTCTGGCTGGTGTAACGGAACAGACAATTCCATACCACTTTGCACTAGATAACTATTACTTTCAGACATTCAAACTGAACTTACCCTGATATAGGATATATTTGACCGTAAATCAGTCAACTTAAAACGTATTAAGGTAGGCGAAAACTGCTATTCTATAGGGTTGTCGTTGTTTTCAGTAATTTTGCTTCATACTACCTGTGGTTATTCGGCAATTTCAATTTTTTCTTCAAACAAAAATTTATCTAAATTTTTTAAAATAAAATATTTAGTTTTTTAACGTTTCTTTTCCAGATATAATTTGATCTTTGCTATATTAAAAGTATTTAGTTGGTCTCCAGCAACCGTCGTGTCAAGCGCCGCCGTTTCTGTTTATTTAATTTCAAGTGTTGTAGTAAGCTTTTATCTCTGAATATTCACTGTCTCCACAGAGTAGCAGCTAGTTGATCTCCAGCAACCGTCGTGTCAACTGCCGCAATTTCTGTGTTGTAGTTAGCTTTTATCTCTGAATGTTCACTGTCTACGCAGAGAAGCAGTTAGTTGATCCAGCAACCGTTGTGACAAGTGGTCGCCATTTCTGTTTATCTGTATGGCGTTCGCCTGATTCTGACTGGCGTGTGGTTCCGGACGTCGATGCCGCATGCAGGGGGAGTAATACAAGTCTGAATTCAAGGCGGGCAAGCTTGTACCACTGTCCAATCGGTTTGATGTATTGTCCGGGACTGACTCAGTTTCGCAATCATCATCCGGCAAGTTGCCAGCTCCCGTGCCCGCTATGTCTGAGCGACCACAGTAGGTGATTCTGGTGGTAGGGAGCTCCAACGTTAGGGAAATTAAGAATAGGTCAGGGATAAAATCCAATATCCATTCATTGTGTATTCCTGGAGGTCTGACTCAAGATGTGAGACAGGCCATCCCAGATGCCACTAAACGGACAGGGTGTAGCCAGCTGCAGATTGTAGCTCGTCGGCACCAATGATGATGCTTGCCGCCTTGGGTCGGAGGGTATTCTTTTTTCCTTCCGGCGGCTTGCTCAGAGGGTGAACTCAGTGGTTTATGACCGCAATGTATCGGCTTAGTTAACTATCTGCAGCATTGTCGATAGAATTGACTGTGGATCTCTGGTCCATAGCCGAGTCGAGGGTCTAAACCAGTTTCTGCGATAATCATGGTTGCAGATTCATAGATATTCGCCCTGGGGTCGAGTTATGTAGGGATCCCTTGGATATATTAGGTGTGCACTACACACGTGAATCGGCTACACGTGTGACAGGGGCCGTGTGGAGTGCATTGGGGGAATTTTTAGCTGAGTGAGGAAGACCCTAAACTGGGATTACAGTTAAGGTCAGCCTGATAAAATTCGATACCATATGTTAGGAATTGCTTAAATCAATCTCGACCATTAAAAGTACTCGTTATTAACTATGTTTGTAACAAGCATTCTAACCTTGAAAGTGTTATTAGTAGCTCAGAAGCAGATACTGAAAGCTGGTTAAAATCGGATATAAGTTCAGAAGAAATTTTTAACAATGGCATAAACGTTTTCCGTAAGGATAGGTTGCATTCCAATGGAAGTGGTGTATTATAGCCATTAGTAAACACCTGTCGTGTTACGAAATATATATCGATACGGTCTGTGAAATCCTATAGATTAGACTCAACTTAGCTAGGACATAACTTGTAATAGGGTCTTTCTATCGTCAATAAGATTCCGATATATTGCTGAGGCCTTAATTAATAATGTAAGTGATAAAGCTCGTCAATTTCCGGATCACGCAATAATACTAGGAGCTTACTTCAACATTCCGTATATCGACTGGACTAATTACGTTCACGTTACTAGTGGCAGGGATAAAACATCCTGTGGAATTATTCTTTACCTTTACTCAGATCATCATCTTGAGCAGCTCGTCACTGAACTAAAGCCGTGCCATAACGGTAACGAAAACATTTGAGATATTCTCGTTACAAATACGCCTGTATTATTCACGGAAATTTCTACCATCACGGGAATAAGTGGTCATAAAGCTGTAATAGCTACAGTAAAATTAACAGCCGTGCGCAAAAAGAAAAAAGAAAGGATCGTTTACAGATTCGAAAAGGGCACAAAGGAGTGTTAAAATGTATTTGAGGGATACTTGCCCTATCTTCATTGAAGCAAGAGGCTCGATTCATGTGTATGGTCACTGTGGTTATGGACTTACATATACCGAAAAGGACAACCGGGGATGGGAATGATCCCCCTTGGTATACACATTGTAGCACGCAGGATTGTGGCGTACTACAAATATTTAAATATTTATATTTAAATTTTTTATATTCAGATTAATTTAATATTTGTGAATATTCTGAAAATTAAATATCTGATCAACGTAATTGATATCCCAGGCTGCCTTTATTTCTTAATAATATGACTGAATAAAGAGGTTGCTACTTAAAGGAACAGGAGAGATTTTGAAGCTGGCAACGGTATTTCCGGTGAAAATCTCCAGAAAGCGTGGGCTGACGCGAGCTATTATTCGCACGGCCAGGGTGGATAGGCACCGCTAGCAGTCAAGGTCAGTGAGTTGAACCCGCGTAAGGATACCTGTGCGGCGGAAGGGATGAGCGACGCGTGGGAGGCCAGGACGAATAAGGTTGACTTCAAGCCTCACGTGGTTTTGGGAGAAGTTAAACATCCAATTCCGTATTATATACGGGGTCTACAGATATTAATTCACGACTTCTTTTTCATGTAACAAAACTTAGGGAGGTGTTTGGGAAAAGGGAAGGAGAAGCGGCCATACTTGGTCATTCTGTGGTCAGCGGTCGTTGAGTCCAGACTTCACAGTGCGGAGTGGCACTGTACTGGCGGGCTCTGGCTTCGATCACAGGCTGGTCCATTTATGCAGTCCATTCACTGGTGGGACAACTTACAGACCAACGCCGCATGCCGCTGCTGCTGATGCTGGTGATTTTGGTAATGTGTTCCATCGCCCATCATTGTTTCATGGTCTGGAAAGACTTTGAAGGATCCGTAATCGACCCATGAGACTGGATCTCTGCTCAGTTCCATTTAAAAGCTGGCTGGCAAATGACTTCATGAACTTTAAAGCTCCTTGCAAATTCAGTTTGAGCCTTTACATTGTTCATCTTTTTACATGCTTTATATTAGCTTGACTTGTATGTATGTATGTATGTATGTATGTATGAATGTAACGGAATTTTACAACTCCATTTTGACGCACTTCCAGATGTCCGAGCTGGTTGAGATTTGTCACACATATCAAGAACCGATGACAATACAAGAATTTCATAGCTATATCCTGCTATTCTCATTACTTTGACAGTAACAAAAGAAAAATGGTTGAATGTCTTGAAATTTTGCAATTTAATTTTAACCCAATTTCAGATGTCCGAATTGTTTGAAATTTTGCTGATGTATTGATAACTGATTACAATACAATAATTTCATAGCTATATCTTGATATTATCATTACTTTGACAGTAAAAACAGAAAAAATTTGCACACGTTTTAAGAACCGTTAACAATACAGCAGTCTCTTAGCAACGTCCTGCTATTCTCGTTACTTTGACCATCTCCAGTTTCCCGGGTGTGATTTACGAGCCTTGGTTGCTGACGACGATCGTTTTCCACTGTCTTCTATCCAGAAAGGTTTCTCTGTCTGCAGTCACTTAACGTGACGTTGAATAGTGAGTATTCGAAACATTAGTTCGTACTATTATAGAAGAGTAGTCTTTCACATTTACCCTGCTATTGGACCTCTGGCTGAGCTGCCATTTAATTGTATTTAACTCGTGGAAGTATTAATTAAAAATGAAGCTACAACACAAAGATAAAGAGAGATTGGCGAAGAAAAGCCAACAGTTGGAAACATACTTTTGAAACTATCTGAACTAAAAAGTTAAAAATAAAATTGTAGTTTAAAAAACTAAAAACACGCTTTCGTAGTAATGTGAACTAAAAGGTTAAAAATAATCTTTAAAAATAAAGATTTTGTTTAACAGTGATGGGACGTCCCACAATACAGTATAAATTAATTTTTTTGAATAAGCTTAAAGAATAAAGTTACTGATTACAAAATAAACTTTAATGTAAAAAAAAAAAGCGTGGGGTGCTCTCTACGCAACTTTTGACAATGACTCTACCTTTACAAACAGTGAACGACAAAAAATATAAGACAACTTATATAGCACCCCATGTTTTTTTACATTAAAGTTAATTTTGTAATCAGTGACTTTATTCTTTAAGCTTATTCAAAAAAAATAATTTATACTGTATTGTGGGACGTCCCATCACTGTTAAACAAAATCTCTATTTTTAAAGATTATTTTTAACCTTTTAGTTCACATTACTACGAAAGCGTGTTTTTAGTTTTTTAAACTACAATTTTTTCTAATTCAGTTCAGCGCCCAAGGGATTTTATCCACCATTCATGTAACATTCAATTGTTGGCTTGTGGCCACGATGTTATCATGTTCTTAATTTTATAAATGAAATATTTAATATTCAGTTTATGATTGCTATCTCAAGGCAGATTGTAAAGCCGGATATTGCTTTTGTTTGCAGGTACACATAATGTCTAACGTAATGTTAAATGCATCCGGCTATGTACAAGCCATAGGAAAACAATAAATTAAGCATTTTATGTAATTCATCAACAGCAATCAGGATCCTTGCTACCTGAAAATTAATTTAATAATTAAATTCAATAACCAAATTAATATTAAAACCCACACTAAAGTAATGACTCATAACCAGACCCCCTTCTCATTACAACGTGAAGTTAAATGGCTACTTAAAAATCAAAGGAAGATACATACACGCTCAAGAAGGACGATGTGTAGCAGTGATTTAGAAAGTTAGGTGAGATAAGAGGACATATTAAGAATGTGTTGCGCGATGCCTTTAATGACTTTCGTTGTAACTGACTTTCCGAAATCCTCAACGAAAACTCTTAGAAATTTTGATCGTGTGTAAAAAAAAGTTAGTGGTAGTGACAACCAAATGCCAGTTTTATTACAAGACGGTCGATAAGTTGATGACAGCCGCGATAAGGCTAAAGTATTTAACACCGAATTTAAAAATTCTTTCACTGACGAAAACATGGAAAACATTCCCGCCTTTCCACGACGTGTAGAATTTGATATGGATCCTGTACATATTTATAGTGTAGGTGTTATAAAGCAATTAAAGCTCCAGAAGTGGGGTAAAGCGCCTGGTTCCGATTATACACCAGGTTGAGTATTTTCGGAATAGACAGAAGAAATACAACCATTTCCGTCAGACAAATTCCATAAATCTTTAGAAGTAAGAAAACTACTAGAAAATAGCGCAGGTGATTCCAGATTTCCAGAAAGGAAATCGGAGAGATCATTGGTATTATCGACCCATATCTCTAACATCTGTTTGTAGTAGAATTCTGGCGCATGTCATATGCTCTGACATCATGAAGTTTCTAGATGAAAACTTGTTCCTTAGAGCAAACCAACACGGATTTCGGAAGAACCGATCGTGTGAAACGTAACTGGCCCTATTTTCGTATGATGTAATGAAAGTTATCGATGCAGGTTCACAAGTTGGTGCAATTTTCTTGGATATTCAGAAAGCTTTTGACTCTGTACAACACAACCGACGTTTAGCGAAGATTCGAGCATACGGTATATCAGATCAACTTTGAGAATGGTTACACGATTTTTTAACTGGTCGGTCACAGTTTGTCGTTGTTGACGGGGAAGCCTCTTCTAAGCTAGATGTTACTTCTGGCGGTCCTCAAGGAATTTTTATAAACAATCTCGGTGACAACGTTAATTGCAAGATGCGATTGTTTGCTGATGATGCACTTATCTATAGGGAAGTAAGTGCTCTGACGATTGCTTAGAAATTCAGGAAGATCTGGATGTTATTTCGGAATGGTGCTATAAATGGCAGCTTACACTTAACTACAAAAAGTACAAGGCAATGAAAATAAGTAACAAAAAGTCTCCGTTTGTTGACGAGTCCAAAGTTAACAATTCAGTTGTTGACACGGTATCTAGGCGGAATAGTACAAAGCAACATGAAATGGGACTTGCACGTAACTTCCGTCGTAGGCAAAGCTAATTCCACATTACGATTCATAGGTCGTATTTTGGGAAGTTATAATGCTCATACAAAGGAAATAGCGTACAAAAAAATTGTGCGCCCGTCTTTGGATTACTGCTGTGGAGTTTGGGATCCATATCGCAAGGGATTGATTGACACATTAGAGAAAGTACAGAAGAGAGCCGCTCGATTCGTGACGGCTAGTTACAGTTCTTACGAAAGTGACACAGAAATGGTATACAGATTGAGCTGGGATTGTTTGGCAATGAGTGTGTTCACAGCCCTGGGTGAGCCATATGGTGCCTTTATCAGGCTCGAAATTGAGTTATTGGGCATACGCGAGCGGAGCTCATCCTGTCCTCATCCGCTTCTACCGAACTATCCGTCTATCTGAGCAGCCACCCGCCTTTGGGATTGGAACTTAGAAGAATCACCCCAGCCCCTCCGCCATATTCTTTGGTGGGAAGGTACGGACTCTCAAAGAGAAGCGTCTTTTGCCACCCTTGCGGGTGCCCGCGGGGAACGCTGCCGTGACAGAGGGTCGAAGACTCTCCCCAGCCATTCGGACGTACATTATAGCGCACTGCACGTCACAGGTAGTTAATAACTTCCTGGGTCAGCTGGATGGCCGTGCGCTACTGAGCCCTACTTAAACAATGTTCTTCCAGCTTAATTGGTGATCTCTTTTTGTCTTGCCGACCTCTTCAGTGGTGTGTCCTCGGACATCTACATCTACGTCTACATATATACTCTGCAATTCACAATTGTGGGTGGCAGAGGGTGCTCAGCACCAAAGCTAATCTCTTTGCTGTGCATTCCAATCCCTAATGGTACGAGGGAAAAAAGAATTCATATAAGAATCAGTCCGACACCTTATTTCTCTAATTTTATCTTTCCTGTCCTTCCGACTCAAATAGGTTGGTGGAAGAAGTATTTCACTACACTCATGAGTGAAAGTTGGAGTACGCATGTTTTCCAATAAGTTTAAACGAAACGTGTGTCGTCTATCTACCGGAGACTCCCAACCTAATCTACTAATCAGTTCTGTGACGCTTTCATAAGGACTGTAGCAAGCGGTCACGAATCGAGCGGCTCTTCTCTGTACTTTCTCTATACTTTCGATCAATCCCTTACGAAACGGGTCCCAAATGGCACAACAATAATCCAAATGTGGACGCACAAGAGATTTGTACGCTATCTCCTTTGTTTGTTCATTACAATTTTTCAAGATTCTACCTATGAATCGCAGCCTAGAATTTGCTCTACCTACTAAAGAATTAATGTGTATGTCCCATTTCATGTTCCTTTGTACTGTTACTCCCAAATATTTAATAGAATCGACCATATCAATAACTGTATTGTTTAACTCGTATTTCTGAACAATCGGATTCTTTTTGTTAGTTATGCTCATTGTCTTGCACTTTTTACAGTTTAGAGTAGAGACATGTTTTTGCTCTTGGCTGCTAATTGCTGTCTTGCTTTTGGATCTTGGTCTTGATCGTGTTTGGGATCTGCCATTCTTCTTTGTTTCCTTGGCTATAGGAAAGCTGCTCTTCCTCTCTCGACGTCTCTTATTGTGAATACCGTTCTGGCGAACTCCGAGAAAGCTTGAAATGCCCTCTCATCCTGAAGGAGCCTTTTTATCCAGTTTCCGCCTCGATGTCTATTGTGTGCTGAAGCTGTTGCCTGGCTTCCACGTATCGGGGCACTCCTTTATTATGTGCGCTGCATCCTCGGTCTCACCGCAGATTTAGTCCTCTTTGATGGAGTAATTGTTGCAGGAAATTTCCTGTTATGAGGCATGTGACTGGATATGACATCTCAGTACGAGTCCTCCAGCCAGTGCCCCATTGCTCCACAGAGAGTATCCACTCAAAGGTGTGCCGGCCGGCTGCATCTTGTTCCCATCTGGCCTGTCAGGCTTCATGGAGACGCATCTTCAATCTCAGACAGACGACGTAGTTTTCGTTTGAATTTATTGGAGATTATGCGAAAATCTTTAATTTGCGAGTGCAGTGAAATTCTTCTACCGCCAACTTATTTAGGTCGCTATGACAGGAGGGATAAGATTAGAGAAATAAGATGTTGTACTGATGCATTTATGTATTCTTTCTTTCCTCGTTCTGTTCGGGATTGGAACGCACAGAATTAGGATTGGTGCTTAGCACCCTCTACAATCCACAATATTTGTGAATTGCAGAGTATAGATGTAGATATTTATCTGCACTGGGTCGTGAGTCCGCTAGTGTCAGCAATATGACGATCCAGAAAGATAATCCTACTGAACGAAGTTACAGTTTAATTAAAAGTTTACTTGTAGCAGGCTGCGCTCAGATACTAAAAAAGTAGCTGAATTTGACAAACATGGATCATACACTACGTGTCCTCGCTCCCAACCCTGTTTCCCGACGAAAAATAAAAACTGTTTGAAGTTATTAGACGAATGATTTTTTGTTTTTGTTTTTTTAAGTAGCTTAATATTTAACCTAATATCCGGCTATGGATCCTGATTACTGAGTAGAAATGCTCTGTCCAGGCATTCGGAAGGACGCATGTAGAAATTTCTGCTCGGCTATCCAGATTTCTGTTCCCCGAAATTGCTCAAAGTAAATACCAGAAGGTTACTTCAAAATACCAAGGCCGAATTCCTTTCCGTTTCGTGCCCTCAATCCTTTCCCGTTTCTAACGACCCCGGCATCGACGAGGTTTAAGCGCGAAAACAACTACCACAGAATTACAGCGAAGATATACTCAACATTACGCATTTCGTAAAGACACTCATTTCAGTTGACACTACATGCCATTAGAGGCAAGTCGCTTGATCTTCTAACTTTGT
Organism: Vandiemenella viatica; assembly: GCA_031002005.1. Lineage (NCBI taxonomy): Eukaryota > Metazoa > Arthropoda > Insecta > Orthoptera > Morabidae > Vandiemenella > Vandiemenella viatica. The sequence goes on from JARYHS010013630.1 coordinate 276,938,961, forward strand.
TTCTGTTCGTGCAATATTCACAGAGAATAACGCTGCCTGTAAACAGGCTTCCAAACAGACTTGACATTATCTTTCTTAACGGGCGCTTTTAACTAGCAACCTGTTGATGCCCGTTTAAGAGAGAGTGGTGGTGTCCATTACTGGGGTGTGGAAATGTCAGTGATACTATGAAAGAATAAATTGCAAATTAAATCGGAAAATGAAGTAGCGACCAAAATGTAGGTATTATTTCGTACCATGTTTTTTATATTTGTTATTTCATGAAAATACATAACTGATAAATTTTCTTAATAATGTTTACTGAACATTGAAAATTGAAACGTAGGGACGGTATTTAATATTACGCTTTTGTACTGTACAGAATATTGCGCAGTACATTTCGCGATGATATTATTTCCATACGCTGTACGAAGTCCAAATTAAATCTATGAAAGAGAAGTTTAACTTTTTGACTTATTGTATTTAAAAAATTCAGCTTTCTGAACGAAAATTTCAAGAAGAGAAATTTCGTAAATCCAGTTACGGTGTTACTTTATTTCATACTCTAATATTTGTTAGTAAAAGAAAGTTTAAAACGATGATTCTACATCATCATAATGTTGTTTGATAGATTTAAGGTGCATCGTAAAAAGTAATACAAAATAAAAAGAATCTTTGGTTTGCTGTGTTGGCAATTTAGGGACCGTGCACAAACTACGTGGCTCGGTCCAGGGGGGGGGGGGGTTGGCTGAAAGGCTACGTTGGGCTACGTGGAGGAGGGAGGGTTCCAAGGCAGGCCACGTAGCTTTCCTCTCATACCATTTTTCACAGTTAAAATGAGGAACAGAACTCAAAACAGCCTGTGAATATTTATTTCCCTCAGTTAATTATCTCCGTATGTAATTTACAATAGTCTAACAAGAGAAAACAATACAAAATGTTTTCTGGAATCAAAAGGAAAAAAAGCTACGTGCTAGGGGGGGGGGGGGTAAGGTAAAAGCCACGTAGGGTTACGTGGGGGGAGAGGGGGGTTCACAGGAGGCCAAAATGGAGCTACGTGGTTTATGCACGCTCCCTTATTGAAGGAGTTTTAAAATTGCGTCTGTGTCGTGACTACTCCCCCATTATGATGTGAAATACGAACCTTTAATTGTTTCCATAGCGTATTTCACACACACAAGGCTAGCTTCACCTTATATGAAGATCAGACGAAGTTTAATAAAAAAAAAATTAGGTGAGATCGCCACAGGAATCATAAATTCTCAGTATTCAACGCGTGTGCTACTTTTTCACATTTTAGCTTTAATTTCTGTTAATGCAAGAGCTTACACTCGTTAAAATGAAGCCAATATTTCGATATACAGAACGTACTGTATTACAGTAAAGATAAAAATTCACTTTCTGTGCAGAAAAGTCAATTGGCTTAGTGTTTACACTTTACTGCCGGCCCAGCAAGACCTGAGTCGAGAGGGCAAGTTTTAGAAACTAATACCCGACCTAAGAAATTTTGTGTTAACAGCGCAATAATGTTCACGTTATAGGCGTAGAAATTTAAAATAACAGTTCCAACCTAGCGTCTAATCAAACAAATAAATGTAGAAGTTGGTAACTCTGTAGTACGCGCGTATGTAGACAGCGAAGGCGTTACAACACACTTCCCCGTCTTCACCACTTTAGGAATCGCAAGGGATTGTTCATTTGATGACACCTATTCGACTTGGGAGAGATAACCGTAAACATACCAACGGCCTTAAGCGGTTAAAATTTAGACAGGCCTCTGGACAGTCGAAATGGGGTAGTAAACCGCATAATGTGGAGCCGGGAAGAGATGAAATATAGCTGCCGTGAAGGTTTGAATGTGATTGCAAGAGTGTATAGTCAAGTGAATGGATGACTGTGTAACAGGATGGGAAAGTGAACAGTCAGGTTCCAGACGTACGCCGTGTAAAGTAGAGGGAAATACTAATGATTTTAGGTAGTTGTCTGAGCTGGCAAATAGTGATTCCTGTGGCTCCAGAGTCACTTTCGTCGATTAAAACAACCTAGAATTAGTCTGCAAACTAAACACCAGAGGTTGGTGATTTGTAAAATTGATTAATTAATAAATCTATTGTACCAGAGTGTTATTTTGTCACAGTGTACTGTCTCATCTGGTCAGAAAGATTTTCGTGATTATTAATCTGTAAGGCAAAACTACATTTGGCCACCAATGAATATAATTGCGTACTGGATATTAATCAGTAAAACAACAAATGTTCATGTATTTCTCAAAGAAAATGTGTTGTGAATCACCAGTGGTAAGTAATCCAAGGTCAATACCAATCGCAAATGACGGTTTCTGCAAAGGAATTTTGTTGAGCGGGTGATAAGATAATAACCCATCGGCTCCTAAAATTGTCATTACCGCTATTCAAACATGGTTGACTTTGAATAGGGCACTAGAACGACCGTGGAGATTCATGAGATATGAAACGAGGAACGCGGGTGCATCTGATCGATCTGAGCTAGAAAGCGGGCCGTCGGAAGCGGCGTATCACGCAACTGGAAGAAACCAAACTAACCGGAGCAGCCAGAGGGGAAAATGTCTTATGCTTCGCATTTCGATAATTCCTGGCAGCTAAGAGTTCCAACTGAAGTACTTGAAAGTGGCTTTTATATTGGAGATCGATAAATCACACTAACAATTGAGAAAGGTGAAGGGATTAGCATTCCTTTGAGTCAGTAATCTACGTTTATTCGCAGCAGAGCACGGCGAATAATACATCACCATTTACAGAAAAATGTTGCAATAAATTCGACATGTTTAGTAAATTGCGGTAAAATTTTTTGTTTTACTTTTATTACTAGCGTCTAATTTATGTTATCTCCCTACATCAAACTGCGTATATATCATCCATAAATGTATTTCACAGAGAAATGTGTTATTTAAAAACAATATCCTGATGTATGAGATACAGGAGATGCTTATTTTTTTCCACTAAGTTAAGATTTTTAAGTCTCCAACTGCATATACTTCTTACTGTTCGAAGTCACCTCCTTACATCTCTCAATGCTTAATACCGAAGTTGTACTGTAACTCTGACTACGTGTCTTACTACGTCCGTAAAATCGGAAAGTTACTGATAACGTCATCTTCTCATGTTACCTTAAAGAGTTATGTATTTCCCGAAATTGTGTATTAATGTATTCTTCTCGGTAAACTATCACAGAGCATTTCAGCGATCAAACCCTCTGTAGCCATCTTCAGGTGAAGTACTGATGAAGCCAGATAACCTGACGTTAACTGGCAAGCAATAAAGTTCAAGCCCGACAGCCTGTTCAATACTTTACTTGACGATAGCGACGGAAAGTTGGATCGCCGAAATGTTATGTGAAAACGTTACAGAAATTGCTACTGTAAATCACTTTTCAAATCGCTCGTGTCATGTCTGTCAATGTTATCTGCAATGCCACAAAGGTTTGTATTCCAGTCGCTAGACAGTCGGACCTCAATGTAGGCAATATCTCCTAATATTTCCAATATTCCTTTAACTTGTGGCCTGGATGAGCGTTTAGTCGAATAGGTTGTGACTGGCGATCCTTACATCTGCTAGCAGAAGGTATTGGTCACTCAACTGTGTATTTTTGAAGTGAAAACTTCTATACGCTAGTTAGGTGATGAATGAGTTAACTAATTCCCATCACCGACATGCTATGACGTGTTGCGCGTATATGCATGTTGGACGCTTTTTGGATGGGTAAAATCTTATGATTTCACGTCACCAACATGCTGTAATAGCAGGACATGTGTAGTTATAGGTATGACGTGTTGCGCTTGGACAATGCTTTTCATACAAACACACAATTTTTATCCGATTTTGATAGTACTTAGCACACGTATATTTCGAAACAAGGTGGTCTGGTAGCTCAGCAGCTAAGGCACTTGCTTCCAAGAAGTTTCTTTCTCCGGTCGAGGGATCAAATCCCGTAGTGAGCAGGTATTTTTAGAAGTTGTATTTTACAGTATGAACTACGACGGGACGTTCTGTGATTCTGATTCCGCGTTAGATTGTAGGCCCTTGAGGAAAGAAATTAAACTTACTGCCTCTGACACAATAGCTTGGTACATTTTGTGAGGTACACAACCTCACATTTGGTGATTTTGACATTATTAAAGCTATTTTTTATTTAATAATTGTAATTGTATTTAAGTTACTAACTCTGTCAAGATGGATATAATGAGATCTCTGGAAAATAAATAACAGTGGAGAGAGTTGAAGAAAAGATTTGGAAGGAAGAGGACGTGTTGGTTTTGGAAAGAATATGATTTAAGAAAAAAGATGAAACAGAATAGCACGATGGAGGCCACGAAGAATCCTAGCGGGATTAATAACAGTAAAATATTAGCCTGAGGGCAGAAGGTTAAGGGTTTTGATAAAGATAATGTAATATGACTTTGGAAAAGATAATTGTCTGTTAAATGGAAAATATAGAAGTTGTGAGATAAGTAGAAAGTGTTTTATTTGAGATTGAAATATAGATATAGACAAAGGAGTTGATTTTAAGTTTGTGTGGTAAGAATTTGATTAGTAATAATTTGATTTACAGCGTGAGTATCGGAAAAAAACCAGCAACGGACAAAGAGGAATCAAGGAAATCCTTATGTACTAGTCTGGTGCAGGAAATATAAGTAAAAGTATTAATTTAAAAGTATGGTGAAGTAACACTCACATGTGTTCTCTACGAAATAAAAGGTAACGATGAGGGTACGTTACCTTCAGGAAGATTCCATCAACCTTCTGGTAGTGGACTCAGTTAGACGTTTAGATTTTGAAGTGAAAACTTGTTTAGGCATGTTGGGCGATTTTGGATGGGTTTAAAGCTTATGAGTTCCCCCACTCACATGTTAATGTTAACAGCATATTTGTTGCGGTTTGGTGGTTAAGGTGCCTGACCGGGGAACAAAGGGTCCCCAGTTCGAATCCCTGCCTCGCCGATGATTTTCTTAGATCCTTACCTTCCCCTCTGGCACAGCTTACTGTGTAATGTGAAGTACGTAAGAACGCTTCCGTGGTTGAGTTTCCACGTTAAACTGTAGGTGCCTTGTACGTGATAGCACTACTGGGGTAGGTTTAAGTGGCATAGACAGGGGCGGAATGCGCAGCCGATAGAAACTCTGTTACCAGGTCATTACGACCACATGAAATTATTATTATTATATAGTATATCTGTATTGTACCTATATGTATGACGTGTTGGTCGTATTCATAATTTTAAGTTTTCACTTCTGTCCCCAATGACTACCAACTGTTTTTTTAATAGTTCCTGAAACATTATAGTTACGCTATGATGTTAATTGAGTCGTGGTTAATTGTGTAATTGAGAAAATCGCATTTTGAACACTAAAAAAGAGGCCATTTTATAGCATCCAATGTTAACATATTTTAAATTTTTTTATTGATTTGTGGTATCTATCACTGCAAGTATGTTAGCTCTCCACAACTGCAGTATTTATCTCACAGCGCTTACAGAATTTTCTTAAGGAGATTATGCTACGCAAAACCAAGCGTATATTAAAACATATGTATTTTTTGTTTTGTTTTTTTGGTGCAATGTCAGATTCCTATAATCTTTTAGGACGGAGAAGTCTATAACGAATTGAAGCAATAGAATAGACTAAATTGAGGGAAACTGGTGAAATACATTGTTCGTCTAATTAATTAAATTACTAATGACAGTGATCCTGTAGATTAGGCGTAAACTAAGACATGGTCTTGCCGAGTAAAATAAACAATACACGTTTATTATATACTAGCTAACCCGGTCACGCGTTGCTGTGACTCAGTAGTCATAGAACGTTGGATCAATGTTATTATAAACTACAACGTTTTTTCAGTTTCATGTATGGGAAAACTAAAAATATGTCAGATAGCTTCGTTGCTGCTGATGTATCTACCTATCTGGTATCGTATTATTTCGTCATTTTTATTTACATTCTTTACTTAAAATACGGTCAAATCACTGCCTTTATTAACGTATTTGCAAATGTACTTAATGGATTTTACAGAACTACAAAACTCCGCATTAATATGAGCCTTATACGTTTTTGAAAGCAATGGTGAGTATGGTTCCACCCACCAATTGTCAATTTCAACTTGGTTTCTAGAATTTGACATTCGCATCGTAAATGTATGGCCACCATTCTCAGCGTTTCTACGGCGATACAACGGATAACCGTCGATATCCATAATAGTATCATTCGTAATTTCCTTTTGGAAACGCTTTATACATCTTCCATGCATGGCGATGTCATGTTAAAAGCACCGCATGGACCGTGGATCATGTGCAATGCATTGATTGTTGGCCTGGTAATAGCAAAGTTTGTATTTCCTCCCAATTCGAATTACATGTAAATGTAATAAAAAAATCTGGACGACCATAATGACGTACGTAAGTCATCGCATGTTGTATATATTCCTGCATGTTCCGTGGACTGCCGATGTAGCTTGAAGGTAAAATAAATGCATTACAGATATCATTGGCATTTAAAATTTCATCTATATTGCCGATAATAGCATCTCGTAAGTGGATGTATTCCTCCTATTGTAATTTAGCCTGGTTGTATCGAATAATTCGCAAACGTTCGTTTTCAATCTTAGCGTACATATCCACGGCGTATTGATGGTACAGTTGACGATATCGAAGGATATAGTTCTCCTGATTACGTCTAATCATTAAGCGGTGGACGTAGTACTTCATTGAAGTCACTTTTTTATTTGTTTCATTACCTGAAAAAATTAGAAATTAAATAGTAAAAAAAATTAGAAGAATAAGAAATTAATATATTGGACCCGCGATAATCCAGCCTCTGTTCGGAATACCGTGGGTCTACTGTATTAATAAAATAAGGATTAAATAGTTGAATATTAAATTTACCAGTAACTGGATCCCACTGTTTCATGTTGATGTGATATTCATCCTGACCTTGCCAGAATATCAGTGGATACTGGAGTGCGTCATACGAACGGTGTAGATCCGAAAATTATACTAACAGTGCTATCTCGACGTGTGGTTTTAATGGCTCTATTGTCAACTGGATTACCAACTATAATAACTGCAACTTATCTATAGTTTCCGCGTTCAACCTGCCAGCGTGTTCTCCTGATGGTAATTTGTCAGCTTTGATGACAATTTGATAGTTGCCATTTTTTAACTGTGGCGACACTCTTTTAAACAATTGAATAAGTTGATTATTATTTTCCAAAAAAATTTCTAACAACAACACAATAGCTCTCTCTTCTGCTTGTTCGATGAAATTATACTGGCACTGAGTTGTCACGCGTTTCCTCACAACTTCCCATAAAATAGATTTGGAGAAACTTCGGGACATCACTAGGCATCGGCATCAACGACCAAATCTTATGGTACACCTGGCCTTGTATTTTGAATGTAGTTTCAAAAATGACGTCCATCAGATGTGAGATCGCAAATTTTAGTAGCTCCAAAAGACGTCATCTGGAAACAGGAATTGAATTTGCGTGTCTTGCGCAGAAACAATTTCGAATCGTTTGATTCGCCAGCAAGAAGTGATTGCAAAGGTTCTGGGGAAGTGGGAAGTGGTAATAATACAAACTTTTCCTGATGCGCAAACACATGGCGGCTGCTTCATTGCGGAAATTTCAACGCCTGACAGTATTGGCATACTTTGTCCATTGCACCGATTGTAATTTTAGAATGTGCAGAGTAATCAATGTCTGTTGCATATTCGAACACAAGACGAACAAATGATACATTTGTTAATGCACGGCTGATTTGCTGTCTCTCTCGTTCTCTTTCTCTAAATGTAGCGATGTGCTGTTCTCGTGCCGCTCTTGTGCTCGATATATTCTGTCGCAGACGTTCATCACGCTGTTCTTGAGATTCTTGCATACGACGCTCTGCTGTCCTGATTCTTTGAGCTTCGTTACTTGCCGCGATTTTTTTTGCTGATTGATGAGCCCTCTCAACACGTTTGCGTCGTGCCTCTCTGCTACACGCATTGCTGAGGATAGACATTTTTTGGAGGCATTTCACTGAAATTTTTTAATTGCAACAATTAAAATTAAAATAGTTGAAATACAACAAAAAGTGCATTTCTAAAAGCCTTAAAATAAGACACTGTATTACAGTGCTGAAACCGGAATGCCTCTATGCATGTAAATGCCTGATATTAAATAATAATAATTATCATTCCTTGTGATCGTAATGACCTGACGACAGGGCTTCTGTCAGCTGCGCATTCCACCCCTGTCGTCCGCCGCCTTAACCTAACCCCGCAACTCTGTCGGGTACAGCAGACCTACAGTTTTACATGGAATCCCGACCACGGAAGCGTTCTGTCGTACTTCACATTACACAGCAAGCTATGCCAGAGGTGAAAAAAACGGGTTATATGCCTATGAAAATCCCCACCGAGGACAGGGATTCGAACCGGGGATCTTTCGATCTCCAGTCAGACGCATTAAGCACTTTTTTTTTTTTTAAAGTTGGCCTTTTTTCCCCCTTTTTTGCCATTTCAGCCATCTGTAGGTTTATTTCTGTTTCTTCGAATTTATCTTTACTATATTATCGTTTCTTCAGAGGGGACAACACAGGACGGACACAACACCCCTACGCTACCAGGGCCGGCTAACCACTGAGCTACCAGACATCTCGCTATTAAATTAGATAACCTTGGAGTATTGGAATCGAGAATTATAAGGAAAATTTTGGGTCCATTGAGAAATACAGTACAATGAAGAACTAATGAGGAAATATATCATAACATTAAAAAAATAACAGAATCAGTCAGAAAAATGGAGAATGATATTTTTTCGACACCAGGCTAGCAAAAAAGATATTAAATTTTTTTTTTTTGGATTCAAGAGGTTAAGAAAGTTTTGAAACGAAATAATATCATTGAACAGTATGGAAAGAAAAAGATTTCGAAAGCAGATTTCGAATATGGCAGGATTCCAAGATAGAGAGGAGAAGAAAACGGGTGCAAAATGGTCTGAAGAGAGAAAGAGAAAACACAGTGCAATAATGGAGAGGGAAAAAGAAAAAAACAACAGGGGAAGAATTGAAATTGACACGTGGTCCCTAGCTGGCCATAACGAAAGAAGAAGAAAAATGAGAAGCAAGCAACAAATACTTACACGTTTTTGGATTTATCGTAACGTTTTCTTCAATGTTATATTCATGTGTAATTACTTTGTCGTTAAATATAATAACATACAAACGATACACAACACAATCCACAGCACAATTATAAGAATGATACTACACGAAAAATTCACGAAACTGGGTTATGTCATACACAAACACATATGACGTGGAGTAGACTGTAACATATATAAATCGAAACACAACGCCATCTACTGGATGGTTACCCAACCTAGATAACCAAGTGTTGTATCGATAAATTAATACATCGCCATCTGTTAGAAACCTATGGAACTATAAAATAATTTCGTGCGGTCGTAATGACCTGGTGATAGGTTTCTATTGGCTGCACATTCCACCCCTGTGCTGGAGGTGAAGGCTGAGTTAAATGCGTATAAAAACACCTGCTGGCACAGGGATTCGAACCAGGACCTTTAGACCTCCAGTCAGACGCCTTAGTCACTTAGACACCAGAACACTCAAACTTACGGCACTTACAAATAATTACAAACCATTATCATATGACAAACATTGAACGAACATTTAACTCGCAATAATAACAGCAACACCTCGTCAGACAAAAAAGTGTCAATATCAATAGATTTTTAAAACAGTGGTTAGGTTACCTCCAAAAACAGGGTAACAATAGCTATTCTCATAGTTATGTGGTACCATAACTACAGATCACGTCACAAAAAAAGTGCAAATAGAGCTATTCCTGACCACCATGTAACTGCCTCAACCATAAATCGTAAGTAGAATGTAGTTTATTATTAGTTAGTTATGTATATTAATATTGTATTTTGTTAACACCAACATGTATATACATCCACGGTCACTGACGATGCCACATTCCACAAAGGCGAAACGCGTCTGAGCCTATATCAATAAAACCAGTTGCTAATAGACGGCGTTTTCATTTACAATGCACGTTTATTTCAGTTTTACATTAATCCCGCTAGATGTTTTCTTTTTAAAGACTGTCACCAGTTTATTAAATCCTTTCCTTTTTTAGACACGTAAGAAAACTAGAGTCATTTATGTCGTAAAACGGTATCTTTTGCTGTAACATAAAAACAATGATAAAAAAATTTGATCAATTTACATGTAGATTACATTAAAAAATAATTACATTAAAAATTTAATGTACGAAATATTTACATTGAAAAACGTTTTTGTACACAATATTTGAAGCGAAAATATTATTGACAGTAACCTTTTGATGAAATTTGTTCCTAACAGAAACAAAAATAACCGAAAAACCCTTTGCTGTAGAAAAGTTTATCTGTGATATGCAGCGCTTCTATCTAGCGGTAATAATATCACTCCTTATTGCCGCTAGCTTGACTCTGAACTAGCGCATACCCACGACCTTGATTGTTCATAATTTTGCCATTTACTGGCTGTTTTCCTCACGCTTAGCGTTTGAGCCAGTCCGTTAGGACCGAAGTTACATGGCGCAAGCAATACCAGACATCGAGGTAGATGATACGGACAGGGACTGACCGCAGCCCAATTAGCCCTGTTGCCATAGGTAGGCCGGGAGGGTGGAGTCCACCTTAATGCGCTTATCAAGTTGATGTGGGTGGTCCGGGCGAGTGGAGACGAGTAGCCGCTGAGCCGAATCTGGTGGGGCCGCTGCTGTTAATTAGCAAGTATTCATCTGCCAACCCAGACAGACAGCCAGTAAACCAGAAACCTGCAGCTCTCCGCCGAGAGGGCAACAAATTGGAGTAGTGCAAAATTAACTTAAACCTATGCTGTCCTTAAAGTGTAGAGAAAAGCGATAAATATCTGTCAATAAATGATCATAAAACATTATTTCTTCTATATAACCTATACAACAAATTTTTCTCATCATATTGAACGATATAAATTTATGCTACCGTAATCTTAGATATGTAATCAATGTTCAAACTTAATTCCACATATACAGGCATCGCTCTTTTTTATTTATTATTATTATTATTTGCATTTTGTAAAAGTTTACATATGGAGTAGGATCCTCTTCTGATAACTGTTGTCCAATAGCATTTGAGATGAGCGACCAATTTCAATTCACTTCCTAACTTATACCATCATTTCCATTCACCGGAGTACGAAAAATTTTTGTTTGAAATATAAATGATTACCTTTCAATATCTTAAAGCAGAAGATACACAACTATATGAGCGTCCATTATTTACTTACTGATTTGTATGGTCATTAACACTTAAAAACAACTGATGACTTTTCCAATCCCAGAAGCTTAATATTTAATAAGGCGATTACAAATTTAAGATTAACTTGGAGTACGAGTAGTTTACAATATCTATTTTGTTCGTCTTGAGTTATCTTCACAGTGATAACTACAGATTCATTTGAATATATGAAAATCTGGTTATAAAATAAATTAAAAACAATACAGTTGACTTGGTAATCTAGTTGGATTAGAATAATTTTTTGTCAAGCAATAGTAAAAAAATCCTTAAAACCCTACAATTTATTTTACTCAAGTGGTACAACGAAATTTAGGTAGAAAATTCTGACCAAGATGTCATACGAATCAACTGAGTAAAAATAAGTCACAAGCAAGAATGTGCTTGACAACTTAACTAGGAGCAGCATGAACAAAATTCCAAAAGGAAAAGACGCTTGACAAACGAAATTAAGGGCTGAATAAGTGTGAAAAGTTGCCTCAGATCCGGAGAATCGTGAAGTTCGATGAAAGATGGACCATGCAAGTTGTAAGCCCCATTCTAGCCGGATAAGACAGTTTGAGAATTCTAACAGATGAAATGAGACTGAACCACAAATCTGACCTACAAGACTCCTATGGGGCCTTCAAAAACTTTAGAAAACTCACAGAGATGATGAAATAAGATGATGTGAAGTGATTCAGTGGAAACAGAGTAATCAGATTGTTATCCGAGGAATATTTTTTTATAAAATCCCACCAAATCATAAAAAACCATAGAACCTGTCTAAAATAAAAGTCAAAACAAGCTTAAAAGCCAGAGATAGAAATTGATTTTTGATAAATTGATATAGGAATATCTGCTCAGTGCTAGCTGAATCTAATTTATAGATACGAAGTAGACAAAGATCAAGGTGAAACCTTAGGCTTCAGCTGAGCGTAACTATGATAATGTTACCGGGGAGACCGAATCAAATGTTAACCTTTACGCATCAGATTTAGCCAGTCAAATTGGCTCTAATAGAACAGAATCCGGACTATCAGTAAAATTACAACCAGAGAGACTGATATAAACGAGAAAATGAAACCCAATCAAGTCTTGCAATCAGATCGAGTAATACCTAGTAAATAGATTCATCCAAATCATAGCGAGCATAAAAATCGCGGCCTTTGTGTAACGACTCAGACAAAAGAATCGTTAAAGGTCATAACAAACAGATAGACTGAAGAGCAAACAAGACCACTCTTCTAGGTACACAGAATCAATAAACGACCAAGTATGTAGAGCATATACTCCCCGGCCTATTGAGCACTGAAGTCCCAGATATAATAATTCGGAAGGGCTTGTTTGCTTGTGTGACAGACACTGTGAAACGAGTGAATGCTATGCACCCATCCTGGCAAGTCCAATTAAAACAACGTATCTTACAAGAGAACTAGAAAAGTAGATGGTAGGTGTTCATACACTACATCAACTTGTTGTGACACAAGTGTCAGCAAGATTGGCACAGACATTAGAAACAACACGAAAAGGTTGCTACAGATTTAACTTACCAAGCTTACATAAGCCTGAAGCTATGAATTTTGGATGGAGGTCAGCTAGATGTGTTACTATCTGAGGGGAACGCCGTCTCCCAGCGTGATAGGTCCACATAAGCATTCTGCACCTGTGCAACATGTGGCGCTGACATCCGATAGCTAACATTATTTTTTTTTAACTTATTGCTTTACGCCTCGTTGAAGGGTAAGGTCATTAGATGCGGTATGGGACTGGGGACAAGGATCGGGAAGGAATTCGGCCATGGCCTTTTTGAAGGAAGCATCCCGGCATTTGCCTGGAGTGATTTGGGAAACCATGGAAAACCCAAAGCTGGATGCCCGGATGGGGATTCGAACCCGCGTCCTCCCGAAAGCGAGGCCAGTACGTTAACCGTTCACCCACCACGCTTGGTGCCAACATTAAAACATTGCCGGTTGGTTTCATGAGTATTCATGCAGAAGATAAATAAGCACTATGTTCCACGGAACGGTTGATGGTCCCTAAACATCTGAGATAAGAAATTCTTAGAGCTCTCTATCCCAGGCTTTATACATATATATAACACTTTTAAATTATTTAAATAAAACATAATTCATGTTTAATTAAATTATGTATCATTTTATGTAACCTCCTGGTACCCCCTAGTATTCGACACAGAGTAAACTATTTCGAGCCCGGCTACTAAAATTTCCATCATGCATAACTTTGACAGCAGGGTAGGAGAGGTGGAGTTACACGTTTTCTAATCACTAGACTGTGTGCTACGACTGTAGGATAAATCCAAAGACCCCTCTGCAATGTACTTGTAGTTCGTCTTAAAGGAACGTTAAGCTTACTGGCCTTCCTAGGAAGGGTGAACCAAATGGGTCAGCACTGGGTTTCATCCTCTTAATCCTTTTGCCTCTGATAGACAGTATGCACAGTACAAACAACACACTTCACTGAACACACACGCCAGAACGGTCATCCAGGGGAATGTGGTGACAAATTTGACTAACAAAAATTGAACCAGGGATGCAAGACGCCATGAGGAAATTATTTGATGAGCCTACTGATGATAGTGCAGAAGATTAGAAATATAAACTAAGGAAAACCATAGAGCTACGAAAAAATCCCAAGAGAAGCCAATAGATAAAAGAACAGAAATTAATACGATACATGCATCATATAAAAGAAACGAGGAATCATTGTTCAAACAAGCACCACTGCAGTTGGGTTAAAACATTTGGCATATCATGGACAGTGTAACACAAGGTAATAATAATAGTTCTGACTTATTGGTTTCAAATGAAGGCTACAACATACCAAGAGGTAGATAATAGTGTATAAGGGTTTGTAAGAGGTTCTAGTTAATGACTGATATAATTAAGATGAACTCCTAACCATTTACTCCCTATTCCGTAACAGGACTGTGGAGCTTCAGTTCTCTTACCAGCAAGATAATAAATTGTATAGTAATAAAGAATAGCTAATAAGTTTGAAAACACACACACACACACACACACACACATATATATATATATATTGAACTGTCGCACTAATTGCGACATCAGAAACAGAATTAGCGAGCGGGGCGGTGTAACGGTTAGCGTTCTCGCCTCGCATTCGGGAGGACGGCGGTTCGAATCCCCGTCCGGGCATCCAGATTTGGGTTTTCCATGGTTTCCCCAAATCATTCCAGGCAAATGCCGGGATGCTTCCTTCAAAAGGCCATGGCCGAATTCCTTCCCATTCCTTGCCCCCATCCTTGCCCCCCATCCTTTCCCGTCTCTAAAGACCTCGATGTTAAAAAAAGAGACGTAAAGCAGTTACAAAAAAAAAAAAGAAATAGAATTAATTTTATTTATTATAAATTCGTCAATTAATATTTAGTATGGGGGATATGAATTGATAATCAAGGCACCATTTAAAACAACTATTTATTAAATCAAGTATATGGATTGCATTAATTAATTGACGTCATTCAAAGATGAGATTAATTAACTGTCCGGCATACATAATTGTTTATCAGGGTCGTTTGATGGGCTAGTGGACGCCAGTGGTGAACGCACTTAACACACACAATACCGTATTGCCGGCTTCTGCGACGGCAGCTGCGGGCAGGTCCGTGGTGGCGCTTCTTGCGACACGACTGAGGGACTGCGCGAAGTGGTCCGATCAACTCACGGGTGGCGTTGTGTTGGCCGCACGATCGACGCTGCACAGACGTAGAGTGGCCCCTCAAGGAGCTAGGACGGGAATAGGACGACGCAGTCTGGCGACGAACATGTTCCTTGGAGATTCGGAACTCGAGAGCCAGCGGGAGTGCGAATTCAAACTCACACTCGCGAATTATGTTCGCACGTCCGTCCCTGCTTCACGAGGCTCACACTTCCGTGACCTCCGAGCGAGTGCCCCACCCCTCCCGCCTAGCGGTCCAGCGGATTTGAGTCCTTGGAAACGTGCTACCTGTCTGTTAGCCAGCTGCCGGCCTGCAAACTGTCCTCAAGCTTTCGTGGTTGCAACTTCACACGGCTGTAATGTGTCTTTACAAAATATATATATATATTGCATTTGCTAATATTAAATGCGTTTAACTAGTGAGTAAAGTTTAGAGGAGTATTTAACCAAACACCAACGCATCTGTCGAACGAAGAGCTTCAATAGCATATTAGCTTTGTAGCGTCTGCTTTTTCGGAAAGTAAATTCTAGCATTCCTATGTCTTGTTTTTTTTTTTCTCCAAATATCTTTGCCTATCTGGTTCTTTAAACTTTAGTGGTTTAGCTAACTGTCCATTATTTCCATTAGTAATTTATTCCAGTCCTTGACTCCGTAACCTACAAAAGAAAATTTTTCCACTCCCTTTCGCCTGAATTCAAGTGTCAGCTTATAACCATGGTCATCTCTTCTCCTCCATGTAGAACTCCAAATTCTTCTACTAATATCCATCCATGCATTATCGCGATTATAAACCTTGAAAAAAACCACACTCACTTTTCACGCGTCTTTTGTTTTCCAATTCTCCTTCAGTATATCAGTTACTGAATGAATTCTGCGGTAATTTCAGCAAACAAATCTATTTCCTTCAACACCTGAATTTGACACCCATAATGTGGGTCCCAAATCACCATATTTAAGCAGTGCTCTGACCAATGTTTTGTTGCCCAATTACCTCTCTTTCCTAGTAAATCCCCTCAACAACCTCTCATATAAATCAAGGACGTTTAGACCTCTTTCTACCACCTGCCCAATATGTACTCTCCAGTTGAGTTTACTGTCAATACTTATGCCAAGATAGGATCTTCGAGAAGCAATTATTTCCCTAGCTTGTAATCATAGGAAATCTTTACTATTTTATCCGTGTTCTTAATTAGCTAACTCTTCTTGGCATTTGGTAGAATCGGTTTGCCTATCTTATAAATACATTTTACCCTGTTTGGTTTGCTGTTGAATTATGCTTCGTGTTTGAATTTAGCTCTCCCTAACGCACGAAGGTAATGCCCGATCTGTTTTTCACTCATTCTATGTCTCAAATACAATGTTTTCGGCTCTCCGCGCTTTTAGAATATCCAGAAGTTGCAAGATAGAACAAATGTGTGTATTTAAGGGTAAGAATAAACAGATGCTGGTGAGTACACTACGTATGATAAAAAGTTTCTCATTTTAAACGAACTTTGTAAAGTGAATATTTGTATAAAAAAATTTGAAAACGCTACATTGAAGTTAACCACACAAATAAACTTCTTCAGTCCATTTTTACCACCATTTCATGTGTTCAGCTTCAGCGCTTTACTCTGTTTGGTGACTTTGTTTTTCGCTGGAGCCGCTGAATCCGGGGACTAACCCGTTTCGGAGTTCTGCGGTCGCCGGCGCATCCATCAATTGTCTCCACTGCCCGAGGGAGCAGCAAAAACTCTGAGAGAAGACCTTATTCCGGAACTGGGGAAGAGTACGTCCCAGCAAACCCAACCCGCAACAGGAAGTTAGCAAAACACATGGAATTTGTACTTACAAAGAGGAAATGTTGTGCATGTTTCGGGATGCAATTTTTAAGAAATATTTTCCTGAACTGTATATAAAATAAATCATCTTTAATAACATATACGGTTATAAATGAAAGCTTATTCATTAAAATTATACGCATGTTGTGTTTATGCAGTATTTGAAAAACAGGGCTTAATATCTCTAACAATTGAACAAATCAATTCCAATTAATTAAAATCTTTATAGAACTGATTATGTTAATGAAAACTGAGAAATTTATGCGGTGAATTTAAGACAACCAATATGAACCAAAATTTAAATACCCAGTATTAAAATTGTGAATCCAATGAAATACCCTCCGCGGCAATGGTTAAATGCTTATTAACTACCAACACAAACTAAATGTGCCCTCTTTGAAACTTCTATAATTCTTACATTCATATAATTGCTTAGTTTATAGGTAATACATTACTTAGAAATTTATGTAACTGCTCAGTATTAATTAAAAAGTATAGATTAAATTTGATCTGTTTCTTGAAACTATGAAACTAAATGATACAATACTATTTTCACTATATGTGTCACTAAATTGCTACGATAAAAAAAAAAAGACACTGCGAAATACTCACCACGAAAATTCCTGTGTTTATAATTAATATTTACTAATTAGCGTATTGGTAACTGATATTTTCGCCGAAATCAGGATTTCGTTGTTGCATGAATAAATTGTCTCTTAGGTTAGTGTCACTAACGAGAAGAGTGTTAAGATTTGCTCCATATTAACACAGCACTCCATCATAAACAAGAAAAAAATTCTTTTTACTCTAGCAGGTAAAAAATTTAAAATTTTCAGTTTGTTTTTGATTCCAGTTTACTTGACGTTTTGCCTCAGAACTTATTCTCTCATTTACGCACTAGAACTAGAAAGGAGATAACGCCTTCTTTCCGTTCCGACAACAAAGATAATATTTAAACAAGCTCCGCCTTAATTGTTTTACATGAGTCTTTAATACAACGGCAGTCAGCGACTCGAGGGAACAGCTCAAACAGAGAAGTGCGAATTCTTTCTACTTGCAGCTAATCCGCTTACAAATTATCCTTTGTTCTGAGGAAAGAACGTTTCCTGACAATGGTTCTAAGCCAGTTTTAATCGGATTACAAGTCAATTTGGAGTGAATTGCGAGGCGGCGCTACGTGCGGGACGCCCGCTTCTCCTCGAGAGAGCCTCTTTTTCTGCGCCGCTGATGAGCCGGGGCTCACGGTTGGCCCGCGGGAACGCGTGCCCTTAACGACGCACCGGACGGACGTTTCCATCCCGGTTTTTACTCTGCGTTAATGAACACTAGTCGCGAGCACAATGCCTGACAAGAGACGGGGGCCATCTTGACGTCAAGGTGCCAATTCAAGAGAAGAGACGTGGCCAGCGGGTCTCTCAAACAGCCTCGGGCATTCAGGTGAGTGATTCTGCTGTCGCACATGCTGAGCGCGCTTCGTTTTATCATAGACAAGAAATCATTTCTGGAAATCTTCAAATTTCAATGACACGACTGTATGTTTGTTGGGAGTAGTTGTGGAAGCTATTTAATGGAATCGAGTCCGCTTCTCACTGAGCTATCGTAAATAATAGTAGTCTGAGAACCACTCATCAATCCTGCCAACACTGTTTATCTATTCATGGAGGAATGCCTTGGTTATGTTATGTGTTCGCAGCAAGTGAATATAGTGTCCAACAGTCACCGCGGTACTTTACCCCACTGACCATTTTTATAACGTATCAACTGATTTTAAGTTTAAACCTTTTGTGCTGAAACTGATTACTAACGAAAATAGCTCTAGTTTATTTCGTTTAAAAAGTTTTTCACATTTGTGTTTGAAGTAGTAGTTGAGTCTTTTCAGTCACTAAATGATAAACAAAACCATGTAGCGACCGGCGTATTGAAGAAATCTTCCCAGTGTTCTCAAGCGTTAGCATACGTTAAAGTATCAATGCAAAACACAATTAGATTCATCATTTATCTCTGTGCTAGACCTTGGAAAAATAATCAGCTGGAACTATTCCAATCTATAACAGGGATTCTATACACACTGTGCACCATGTACTGGAAAAATCACAAGAATAATCTACTTAAACTTCCAACCATTTGAATTATTTAACGTGGAGTATTTATTTAAACATAATCTATTTGTTTAAAGAAATGCTGCAAGAGTGGATTTTCCACATTGGATCGATTATATCGGTAGTTAAATTGTTAATTTCTTAATAGTCTTATAACACTTTCGGAACCACATTCTTATCTAACCAAGCAGTCAGTGATGTACAATATGCATTGAATTCCCTTTAATCAAAGCACTCTTCGGCTTTGCAACCTTGGGGGGTGTGACGTTCCTATTTGGTTTCATTGCATGTATAATGATCACCTTAATCCATTCTACTGGGACAAAAACAGCTTCCAGCATGTCATCGAGTAGTTCTAGTAATACTTGCATTCCTGTTTCTGCAGGATGTAAATCATAGAGTGTTAATGGTGCTAAGTTTCGCCTTTCTTTTCCAGCATCTAGTGGAACTGTGTTATTATTATTATTAGTAATTTCGTCATATTTTTACGCATCCAATTCACTTTTAAGGGAAAGTACAGAAGTGTTGTAATGTTTAGGAATTGTCCCACTGCATCTTTGTCATACTGTCAAAGTTAAATGCTTGACTTGTTCATCCGTAATTTTTTCTGCATCCCTTACCTTCCTTTGTGCTGAAACGAAGGTTTTTCATCCATCTCATTCTGATCAGCAGATGATTCTCTGTATGAGTTCTACAAAATATTAAACGTTGTGAATGTAATTGTTTATATCTTAATAAAACAAACTTTATGTTTGCATAATTTCACAACGATCAAGTTTTAATAAATTGTACACACCCAATTTTCAGTTCTCCTATTAATTCCAATAATATTTCATGTGGCTAGCTAAAAAAAAAAAAAAAAAAAAAAAAAAAAAAAAAAAAAAAAAAGCAGTACCTACAGTTTAAAAAATTAAAATACACGCTTTTGCAATAAATTTGGACTAAAAGGTTAAAAATAATCTTTAAATATAAAAACTATTTTCAACTGCTCTAGGATTTCTTACATTTCAGTATAACTATACTTGAATCTGCTTAAAATATTAAATAGAGTCACTGACCAAAAAATAACTTCAATGTAAAAAAAGCGTTGGTGACAGATATCAGGAATTTTTTTTATCACTAGCTGCTCGTGAAGGTAGGGAGCACCCCACCCTTTTTTAAAAGAGAGTTAATTCTCTTTACCAGTGATTCTATTTATAATTTTGAGTTTATTCTAAAACGTTATACTGAACTGTGAGACGTCATAGGAGTGTTGAACAAGATTTTTATATTTAAAGATTATTTTTAACCTTTAGGTTCACATTGTTCAAATAACGTGTATGCTAGGTTTTTAAACTATAATTTTATTTTTAACTTTTTAATTCACTTTGCTACAGAAGAAAGTTTTTTAATTTTTTAAAACTATAATTTTTTGTCATTACTGTCAAATTATTATTATTTTACTTATTGTTTCACGCCTCGTTGACTGCTAAGGGCATTAGAGGCGGGATGGGACTGGGGACAAGGAACGGGAAGGAATTCGGCCATGCCATTCGCCTGGTGTGATTTGGGGAAACCATGGAAAACCCAAATCTGGTTGCTCGGACGGGGATTCGAACCCGCGTCCTCCCGAATGCGAGGCCAGAACGTTAACCCACGTTCGGTCTAATTAATGGGAATTTTAGGACATAGATATGAAGTTATTGTATTGACGTTGGTTCTTAATACGTATGCAAAATTTCAAGTAATGAGGATGTCTAGAATTGTGTTAAAATTCAATAGCAAATCCATTACATTCAACAACTTTTCCATTGTTGCTGTCAAAAAAAAATGAGAATAGTAGTGTCTTATTAAGTGTGCAAAACTTTAAATAATTGGGACATCAGGAAGTGGGTGAACAACGAAATTAAAGAGTCCATTGCATTTAACAATGTTTCTATTGTTGCTATTAAAGCAATGAGAATATCATGACATGGTTATAAAATTGTTGTACTGTCATCGGTTCTCAACACATGTGCAAAATTCCAAACAATTCATACATGTGGAATCGAGTTAAAATTCAATTGAAAATTGCATCACATTGAGCCATTTTTCTATTGCTATTGTCAAAGTATTGAGAATAGTAGGACGTTGCTATAAAATTATTGTATTGTCACCGGTTCTTAACAAGTATCCAAAATTTCAAATAATTCTGATGCCAGAAATCGTGTTAACATGGAAATGAAATATTTCATTGTATTTAACAACTTTTCTATTGTTACTGTCAAAGTAATGAGATTATAAGAACAGAGCTATGAAATTATTGTGTTTTCATTGGATTTTAATACTTGTACAAAATATCAGACAATTCGGAAGTCAGGAAGTGGGTGAACATTGAAATGAAATATTCCTTTTCATTCATCTGCTTTTCTACTTTTACTTTCAAGGTAATGATAATCTCAGGACATTCCTGTGAAATTATTGTATTGTCATCGGTTCTCAATACATGCCTAAATTTAAAACAATTCAGACATCTGGAATTGGGTTTAATAAGTCGCCATGACCGGCCACAATTGAACTATGCTGTGAGGCGGGTTAATGTGGAAACGGAAGTGCTACTTGGGAAAGGCATTAGTTCTGTGTTGGGGGTTGTGCCTGTGAACACCATTGGTAGGTGGGGTTTCACTAGGCATGGCCTACACCTAAATAGAAGGGGGAAGGGAGTACTTTCTTAGTTGTTAGCTAAAGCAGTGAGGGAGCCCGTTTCCAGTGATGATGGGGACAGGACTGTGCCTTTTTTAGGTTAGGGGCTGCTGGTGAACGGACAGAAATAGATTATCAAAGTGATACTGATTGCAGATTCGCGATGGGGAAAGTCACAGATATTAAAGAAATAGATGAAATGGCTGAAACAATAACTGACTGCGGTAAAAGTGGGAAAGAGGAGATAAATTCTGAAAATGTAAAGCCAGTAGTAAGGGTGTTAATGGTAAATTGTAGAAGTATAATGAACAAAGTAATCGAATTTGCAAACTTAATAGAGATGCACGAACCACAAGTAATAAGTGGGGTAGAGAGTTGGTTAAAAGAAGAAGTACTAGACAGTGAGGTTTTTCCTGATGGTTACAGAGTGTACCGCAGAGATAGAGGAGCAATTGGTGGAGGAGTCTTCATACTAGTTAGCAAAAAATACCACAGTTCACTGGAGTTCATAGATCAAGACCATGAATTACTTGGGGTAGATTTCTGGGGTAATAAAAAAGAAAAAATCAGAGTGTTGGCTGTTTACCGCAGCGGAAGAATGACAGAAGAGGATGAGGCTGTTGGGGAGAAATTAAATTCATACTCAGATTTCAGAGGTGAGAATAGAATTATCATCATCGGCGGGGATTTAAATTTACCAGGTGTAAACTGGGAAGGGAATAAGATAAATAACACAAGGGAACAAAGATTTGCAAATATCTTAATAAGGGAAGGAGGATTTACACAAGTGGTTGAGCAAAACACTAGGGGACAAAATATTTTGGATATATTTCTAATTAAGCCCGATGAAAACCTTTTGAGGTATCAAGTAACTGAAGGAATAAGTGATCATGAAGCAGTTCTGATGGATATTAGAGGATTCAGTAAACCAGCAGCCAAAATTGAAGGGGGTAATAGGTACAATTATAAAAAGGCATAGGTTTCAAATTTGAAGAGATATTTCAGAGAACAATTCAGCAAATGGAAGGAAGGCTCAGGTACAGAAGAGTCAAGGTGGGAAGAGTTCAAGGAGATAATAAGAAAAGGGGAAGAAAAATTTATTCCAAAGCATAAAATAAAGAGAAGTAGAGAACCTATATACTATAATAGGGAAGTGAGGAGGTTAAAGAGGTTTGTAAGAAAAGAACATAACAGAGTTAAGAGACAGCAGGGTAATGGGGAATATTTAAAACAACTAAACAAGGACTTAATAACAGCAAAGAAAATGGCTAAAGATGGGTTTATGAAGAGTATTGTCAGTGCAGGAGGACCATTGACTGATGCATCTAGAAATTTCTATGGCTATATCAGGAAACTGAGGGGAAGGGAGGGTGTAGGGACACTTACTAGATAAGGATGGAGAAGAAGTTACTGACGATTTGAAAAAGGCAGAGATTTTAAGTAACTGGTTCAGTGAAAGCATTAGGGACAATGAATCAGAAACAGGAGGGTCTAATTCGAAGAACGAGCTAACACAATTAGAAATGACGATAGCAAAAAATTTGATATCCATCCTGAGGAAATCATGAAGGAAATAAGAAAGCTGAAAAAAATAAAATAAAGGGGCTGGTGAAGATAACATTACTACAGATATCTTAAAGATAGCCGGATATGACATTGTACCTTATCTTGAAATATTATTTAAATTGAGTCTAGACACTTGCTGCTTACCACAGGACTGGAAAAGTGTAATAGTAGTACCGGTACATAAGGGAGGGGTGAGAAATAGAGTTGAGAATTACAGGCCAATCAGTTTGACATCAGTGGTAGGTAAATTAATGGAAAGATTGATATGCAATCACATCATAAATATATGTGAGGAACGTAAGTGGTTTTCAAGCAGGCAACATGGTTTCAGGCAAGGATATTCATGCGATTCTCAGTTGGTGGGATTATATGCAAGATATTTCAGATGAAATGGACAAGGGAGGCCAAATTGATAGTGTAGCACTAGATCTGTCTAAGGCGTTTGACAGAGTAAACCATAAAATGGTAGTAAATAAGGTAAAAACCATTGGAGTGGATAAGAAAGTCATTTGCTGGGTAGAAGAATTTTTAAAAGGTAGAAAACAGAAAGTTAGGGTAGGAAATGTAGTATCAAAAGAAGTGGAAGTAAAAATGGGTGTGCCACAGGGTAGCGTATTGGGACCATTGCTATTCATTATTCTAATGAATAATTGTGTTGATTGTTTGCTATCTGAAATTAGATTGTTTGCAGATGACATAATGCTGTATAAAAGAATCAAAACGATAGAAGGATTGTAAACAGTTGCAGGGTGATCTGGACAGGATATCTAATTGGGTTTGTAAACATGGAATGAAGATAAATGCAAAGAAGAGTCAGCTTATTAGATACACAAATAAAAAACAAAAGTTAAATTATGAATATAAGGTGGGGAAAGAATTGCTTGCTGAAGACTTGAAATGTAAATATCTTGGAATTACTTTTGATAACAAACTTAACTGGGCAGGACACATTGAACAGGTGGTAGGAAAAGGTTTCAAAGTTCTGCACTTGTTGGAGAGAGTGATGAGGGGATGTACGAGAGAAGTCAAGGAATTGGGTTACAAAACTTTGGTCAGACCATTGCTCGAATATGGTAGTGTAGTATGGGACCCTCATTTTACGTATCAAATACAGGAGTTGGAGTGGGTGCAAAAAAGGGCTGCTAGATTTGTTTCTGGAAATTATCGCAGAATGCAATCAGTGACGGATATGATAAAGGAGCTGGAATGGGATTCATTGCAAGACAGGAGGAGAATGAGGAGGGTCATGGGAGTGTACAGGGCATATACTGTCGATGAGGCATGGAAAGATATTGCAATAGGTATGAAAAGTAGTGCATGGAAGGGAAAAGATGACCATGACCACAAGCTGGCACTTGATTTCAGGCACAAGGGTGTAGGAAGATTCTCTTTTTTAGGTAAGGGTGTCAGGGATTTGAATGAGTTACCAAGTAGAAATGATGAATAATTTACCGAAAACTTTGAAAGAATTTAAAGATAAAATTTGTAGAGGGAAAATGTAGGTAGGTGCAGGATAGGGGGAAGATGGGTGTGTAGGGAAATTGCCACCGGAGCCTGTGCTCCATTGCAATTAAATTAAATTAAATTAAGAAATTCAATTGTTAATTCAATCACATTAAACACTTCTTCTATTGTTGCTGTCAAAGTAATAAGATTAGCACGACGTTGCTATTAAATTGTTGTATTGTCACTGGTTTTTTAATACGTGTGAAAAATTTCAAACAAATCGGACGTCAGGAAGTGGGCGAACATAGAAATGAAAAATTCCATTGCATTCACACGCTTTTCTATTGATACTGCCTAAGTAATGAAAATATTAGAAAATAAATATGAAACTGTTGTACTATCAGCGGTTCATAATAAGTGTGCAAAATTTCAAACAATATGGACGTCTAGAATTGGGTGAACATTGAAATGGAATATTCCATTGCATCAACAATTTTTCTATTGTTGCTGTCAATGTAAAGAGAATATCCGGACATAGTTATGAAATTATTGTGTTGTCATTGGTCCTCAATACATGTGCAAAAATTTCAAACAATTCGGACATCTGGAATAGGGTTAAAATTCAATTACAAAATTCCATCAGGTTCAACAATGATTCTATTGTTACTGTTGAAGTAATGATAATAGCCCATGTTCCTATGACATTATTATATTGTAACCGGGTCTTAATATGTCTGCAAAATTTCAAACAATTCGAACATCTGGAAGTGGGTGAAAATTGAACAACCAGATTCCGATATATTCACACTTACATACATACATTCATATAGGTCAAGCTAATATAAAACGTGTATTTAACGGCCTGAGCGCAGTGTGAATGGTCGATTAAAAGATAAGGAGATTGATCCGCCTTTGAGATATAAAACTGTATCAGAGGGCTTTATCATACATGTGATCCAATGCAGAAAGCATTGGCAAAACAAAACATTGATGATCAGTATTTTTATTTACATTTACATTTCAAGTTTACATTTTTCTTTATTAGGTACCTTTTCGGTAACATGTTTTACAGAAAGACTGATGTGGAACTAAAAGAAACAAGTCATAATTAATAGATAACAGATCACAATTTATTTAAAATAAAAAACTGACAATATTAGTTTGGAAACTTCCATTCTTCTTTCAGCTGTATCCAGCACGTGTACCTTTAACAGTGATTTCTCCTCTCCATCAGAATCTTCACTTTCAAAGCATCGCAGCTTTTCGAAATTACTTCTATCTATCTTGAAGCGATTTTAAATTTTACGTCGTCATGTATTTCATACGGAATGATGTTAACTAACTGAAAGTCATGACAAACGGGCAGCGTCTGCTATCGACATTTTCTCATGAACGACACCTGGACCAGCTTAGCGACCGCGTATCGTTTTCTCTTATACGGCTTTCGTGCTCGATGAGAAAAGATTTCCAAGAGACTTTGTTTCCGTTCCACCTGCATCCCATTGGTTCTGCTTACACTTTATTAACATGCGCTTTTCAAAGTATCACTAGAGCTATAAATTTACTGCTTATTTTACCCGCAGTACTGGATTTCATACGAAATAATATTATTTTGCCTTATGTTACGTGACGAATAAACGGCATCCGCTCAATAAGGTGACTCGGCGTGCACAATTCGCCGTATCGTTTCACGACTAATTGAGTCATTTCGCACTTCCTGCGAGCACAGTTGAGACTCCGGCTAATATATTCAAACTTTCTAAGCTCTCTCTGTCGAATCTCTTCGCCCCGTTGTCCTCTGTTTCGTAGTTTTTTGGTACTAGTCCGCTGAGTAGTAGTCCCTTCAAACAACATAGTTGCTCGAAACTTTGGGAAGCCACCCAGTATCGGATCTGGGAGACGTATTTGCGTCAGAACAATGACCCTCATTTTGGTGCTATCCAAGTCTTTGTAGAATCTCAGCAATTTCCGTAATTGACACAACATTCAGCGACTTTCTCTCGCCGCTACGCCTTACTATCATCCATTGTGCCGTACCTAACAACACCGATGTTTGTATTTTGGATATAGTGTTCCTAGTAACATCAGAACCTTTATGTCACTGTCCACCTTCGCATTAATTTAACGAGTATACACTTTTACTAAGTACTTTTGTAACATATTATTATTTCTTGATTTTTCTGTTGATTTTGTCTCCCCAAATCCATTAAATTGTTCGTGTTAAACGTTATTACATTGAAGATAATAATAAAAAGCATTAGTATATATGAACATTAATTTCATTCCTTTCGATACCATTATTTAATTATCCACGATTTTCACTAATTATATCGTTCGTAAGAAATGTTAACGAATTTTTTATAATGCTCTTTAGGTTCTTTTGACTATTTGATTGTATAATTTTCACTTAGCTCTAAGAAACTTATTTATTTGATACAATTTCTAAAATATAGTACGTAAAAATGTATGGAAAACTCAAATAAAACCTTTCAGACATCTAGAGTAACCAGAGAATGGAAGAAACGTTTTAAACAAGATTTTTAAGTTTTTTTTTTCCTGCTCTGGGATTGAAACCCGGGAAAAGCTGGGAGCAAAAGCTTATGGCTGATAGAAAGGTAAAGAGCGTCACCTGGGACCATTAGGGAAGGAAACTGAACTAAGGACAGAAGTTGGAAAATGTAGACGGAAAAGAGACAATTTTGAACTAAAACTTAATTTTTTATAGATATTTAAGAAGAAATAAAAAATGAAAAACAGAATAATCACTAGTGATATCCGAGTGGACCAAGATAATTTTGATGCAGATACTAAATAAATTAGACGGAATAAGTATGGTAGCATTTTAGAGACTAAGTTCTCCGCTTCTAATAATTTTGAATTTAGAATTCCACATTGTATTGTTTGTTTCTGATACGAAGTTTTGGACCTAGTGTTTTCTTCTGGACGACAATAAAACAATCAACCACCAAGGTTTCATTTTGGACGATGATAAATGAATTACAGGGCTAGAATCCTGAGATGGTCCTGTTTTACAGTACTTACCAGACCCTGTCTTCTCGCACGGACAGTTATTTATACGTGGAGTTTCCTAGAGTACTACGCTTTTAGGTATTTTGTCTCGGCTAAGGACATATTTATTCTAAAAGCTACTGACAGTTATATTCTCACCACAAGTGTTATGTATAAAGAGGTAATCACATTTTCAACGATACTATGTTACACTTAACTTTTCACAGTCCACAAATGGTTCACTCCTTTGTGTTATGCTTGACCTAAAAAGTTAATTACTGACACTAATTACAAATTAACCAGTTATTTTTTCATCCTGCTTAAAAACCTCCAATTTCACTGTTAATATTTCAAGCTTAATTGTATTTTATTTGCAAGGATAACGTTGATAAAAAAGTCATTTCCCATCATTTGCATTTACGTGTTCACTTCCTCCGATGTGCGGAACTTGCACACAGGGCCACTAGGAAATGAAAAAATACTTCACATTGCTTCTATTATCAACACCAATGTTCATTCACTGATCCAAATACCGCAGCGACGAAAAACTATTAGTGAATACAATTTTTTAGCGATTTCTGATATACGTAGATTACTCATTTTACGGTAAAACACATCCTCTATTTCTTCAAAATTTAAGTCAGAAGAAAAATCTTTGATCGCCTCCAACGAGTTCCAACCTAAACACACACGTGGACGAAAAACAATAGTTTTCTGCAGAGACTACTGGGAGGTGCTTGCTGTTGTGTGATACAGAAGCAGAACGACCATTGTGGCAAACCATACAGAAATGAAAACTGACGTAACATATGGAAACATACGGTTAAGAATTCAGTAATTGGCTGCTTCATTTAGAAATCAGAGAACTTGAAGTGAAACACAGCTTTTCACCAAATACAGACAAAATTCCCAAGACATTCTACTAAGACGAAAACCAGGTAAATTGAAAGTGCCCGAACATCACAGAAAACCTACTGGCTTTTTGACAGGATTTTTACAGTTTAAAATCTTAGTGTCTGACTTAAAAACTCCGGTTCGTTTTATAACACTATCAGAACAGTGGACTCAGCAATTAATGATAGTATGTTCGTAAGCTGAACAGACACGCGCCAAAAGTCATACTACATTAAGTAAAAACATAATTCTCTTTGGACTTTGGACTTTGCTACTGAATATGTAATTTTGGTCATTAAGTAACATTGCACTCGCGAAGCCAATTTAAATTATTAAAAACTTAATTTATTGTGTTTTACTCCGTCTGCGAGATGTGAGATACAACATTATTTTGTGATATTCAAACCGAAAACAGAAGTATAGATGTAATATTGAATGATTTCAAAATTTTGTAAAGTTTATTGATTCTTCAGATGGAAGAAACTGTAATAGATGAATTTTCTTGGGTAAGAAAAGGAAGATGAAACAGACGGACTGTTCTACTGATCATTGCAATCAGAACAGCATACCAAAAAAGGGAAAAGGAATACATCTACTTTTCACTCACGCAGCTAAATCGATTTGACTGATTAATGTGTTCACTGGTGAAAATACTGAAATAGAAGAAAGTAGGCAGAAAATTAATAAAGGCATTGTACATAAAGCAACAAACAATATCGGCGATAAAAAATAATAAGACAAATGGTTCGATGTACAGAGAGATGATAAAGCTAGGGTTGCTGTCTGTCAACCTATAAGAAACATTTTGATAATGTATTATGATTGGAAGAAGAGAAAGGGACACTTGTAAGGTGATGGAAGATCAGTTGTATTAGATTCGCTGATTACTTAATGATTCTTATCGAGTAGATTATGAATCTCAAAAAGTAATTTCAAACCTAAGGAGCAGAATAAAAAAAAAAAAATAAAAAAAAAAAATAATAAAAATTCACATCAGAAAAAAATAGGCTAGTGAGAATCAAGCAAGATGAGTTTAATAGAAGAGAAGGAACATAAACAGATATCTTCTACAGAAATAAGATCAGGAAAAAACTTGGCAAAGAAAGCTTTAATCAGAAAGAAACGCTTGTTAGGCCATTGAATGGATTAATAAGTGTTAAAAAGTTTGGAAAACTGTTTCGTGTAGGACGTTTTGTTTTATGGATGTGAAATTCCATTATGGAGAAGAGACTGAAGACTTAAGAATAAAAATCCTTTGTGTAGGGTTTGGTAGGACTTGTAGAGAATAACGTGTGTGTGTAAAGTGAGTGAGGATTGAGGGGGAACTGTACAGAGCCAAAGATCACAGAAATCTCCTAAAACAATAAGAGGAAACAAAGCTTAATAGGACATGCCCCCAGACGTAAGGGACTCCTATAAAAGCTTTGAAGTGTGCAGTAGCATGGAGGAGGAGAAGAGGTAGAAGAGAAATAAAGTTGGCGCAGGACGTAAACTGTGGAAAATAAAACATTATCAGAGTGCGCCAAGGGTGGAAATGGCAGTAGTGTCTAAGACATACCACTGGGTACAGCTTCGTTTGCAATGGCTTTCTGGGTGTCCTAAATGAAGTGAGTGAAATCTTGTCACATACTATATGATGTCAGGGAACAAAGAGTAATCAGATGGTTCTACAATTGGAACATATTAATGTTTATCACACAGCTTTAAAAAAAATTTTGCTCAAACAATACGCTTAAAAAATAAACATGACCGGACTACACTTAAGTAGCAAGATATTAGGATGCACCAGTCGAGGTTCTTTAACAAGCCTCATTTCGCATGAGATTTCTAAATCGAAACTTCTACAGTCGTTTCTTGATATCAGGGTGAGCAAAAATCTACGTTCCATCATCATCAAAAGCCTGTTTTTTTATTTACTATTTATTTAAATGGAGTAGCTCCAGTGTCTAACATCAAAATCAAATTTTCGCTAGCACGAAATCCTTAGCCTTTTTACGGAATATGGTGGGTTAGCATTCATCGTTCGTTCCAGGGCTTCGGGAGTGCACGTCTTCGATCTCCGGTTTTCCGGATTTCGGTTTTTATTGGTATTCAAAAGCCATTCCAAGCGAATGTCAAGAGATTTCTTCAAAACGCTATGGTTGAATTACTTCCTGTCCTTTTTCCCAATCATTTTGCCTTTAATAACAGGGAAACTGAAGAAACCGTAAAGCTCTAACAAAAAGTCTTTCTACTATGGAGTAAAAAAAAATCAAACCGCCAAGGTATATTTTATTTCAGCAAATAGTCAACTACATTTTTTTTATAGGTCTGTTTCCGATATCAACCTCTCTCGTTTTCAGGGAAAAGTGACTGGTTTAAAGTAGTAAGTGGTGCATTTCAAAAGTTAATTTAGTACTCACATTTTAAATTCTTAACTTACAATCTTATGTTACGATTATTTACATCAATTTTCGTACTGACCAATTTTTTATAACATAGAAGCGGACATGATCAAATAGTTTTACATCATTATCTTCTTCAAGACCCGTTTCATTACATCTGGTATTAAGCTTGAACCACTCCACTGATAGTACATTAAATGATAGTTGCAATTTATTAAAACTATTTTGTTAATATTTAATTGAGTTGCTTATAGATCTTGAACCATCGGATTTGCTGAAATACAAGCATAACTGAAACTCGTGGCACACTTAGTTTTAAACAGATCTTTAAAATTACTGTCCCCATCTAAGTAATACATCTGAGCGTTAGTGGTTACAATAGTTAGGAAACTTCGTTATATACAGCCATCACAGCACCGTTTCAGACAGTACCATAAGTTGATGTACCTGTGAGGAGCATGTTTTGGTAGCATAAACTACAATCTGCATAAGCAAGACGTCAGCATGGTAACATCTTCTACTTGACATTCGATCCGCCGCAGTTCAAAATCTGAACATTGAAATCCGTGAACGCTTTCGTTATACCAACCACATCATAGGATTTTAAATGTTATGCTAATTACTAAACTGAATTGAGGTCATTAAAATTATTGTGAAATGATCTGATAGTTATTGTTTGATAATTAATTTCATTTCGTGTCCATTTTCCATTTTTATTTTTTGTCACGATTAATAAATTGATCTGAAATTCAAATTCAAGTTTAATAAACCACTGATAACGTTTTAAATTCATTTGATTTGTAATTCATATGGAACTACCATCATACCTCCCAACCCTTGTAACTCATTAAGATCATTAATTTTCGTAAAAATGAATTATTTGTAATCTGAATTATTTTCCATGCCACCTATTATTTTCAAATAATTGATACACCAGTCAACCAGTCAAAATTACGGATATATTTATTCATTGCAAAGTGATGCACTGATAAACCACAATTTATTTTTCAGGTGTTACTTTGTGAGACACATTGCAGTTGTGACTTAACGTACACTGTTGTAAGAACAGTTGCAGTAATGCTTGTGTAACATAAATAGAAACTGAAATTTACGAT
Source organism: Vandiemenella viatica (assembly GCA_031002005.1). Lineage (NCBI taxonomy): Eukaryota > Metazoa > Arthropoda > Insecta > Orthoptera > Morabidae > Vandiemenella > Vandiemenella viatica. The sequence goes on from JARYHS010013630.1 coordinate 276,970,973, forward strand.
TGATGAATAAACTCAGACAATGTTTGTAAGTTGGTATCTTAAATCGTAGCAGCAGAAAAGGTCACTGACTGTGAAGTCTACTATCTTCGCGACTAATAATATTTATCTCTTTGTTTATGGCTTTACGCCTGGTCGACATTGACTTTAGAGGCAGAAGAGGATTAGGGGCAAGTAACTGGAAGCAATTGGCCTTTTCAAAGAACAAACCCGGCATTCACTTGGAGTAAATTGTGGAAACCATGGAAAACAGAAATCTGTATGGCCAGACGAGGATTTGAACTCATTTCCTCCCAAATACAGCGCCATAACCATAATGCTCACCCACCTGCGTCGGTCGTCTACGATTTTTTGGAATAGTTGCCCAAATTTAGAATCCTTAATGTGCAACGAAAGTTCTTGGCGCCCCGCAGAAAATCTTTTTGTGAACTGGTCAACAGCTGACGGGATTTAGAACAAATGAGTCTGTATTATTTTAGTGCTACATTAAAACTTGGATTCAAATAATGGAGGTCTGTGTTTGGTTAAGAGAAATGCCTATTTTATTTAGTAATTAATATTAAATGAGAGATAATTGCTGTCTTTGTTAAACAGTAACATAGTAAAACCCTGACATTGGACAACATGTAAATTTCTAAATAATAGTACATGTAAGGAGCTGCTCCATTTTTGTAATGGAGAAGAAACTAACTCCATGCCACCAATGCGATGTTAACAAGCAAAGCATGGATTTCTTAGTTGCGGCGTTTACGAACACGTGACCAAGTACCCTTGTTGCCCAGGTGACGACTCCTGGTAGTTGTGGAGTAACGGGGTAGCAGCGTCCACCCCGTATATCACTCGGTATTACGGCTCCGCTGTTTCCGCTGAGAAATTGTTGCAATGGCTACCGTAATTAATTGCCCAAGTTATGGCAATGGCAGTGTGTCGCCATTGATTACAGATATAACGATTCGAATCAATACCGTCCAAGTTTAATAATGGGTCCCCGAGCAAGTAGTTCAATCCTCAAGATCATTACGTAAGTAAATTGTGTCACAATGTATTCTATGATGCCATTTTTTTTTTACGTTATCCTCTATAAATCGTAAGCACGTTTAGTGTAGTTTAACCAGTTAAACGGTAAAAAAGCATATTATATATTTAATTAGTGTGGCAAAAATGTTACATTTATAAGGATATTTCAGAACACGAACAATAACTATACTTATTCAAAAAACAAGGGATAAACATTGCTCTCAAAACAGACAACTGAATACAAAAGCAAATCAGAACACAATCACAAACAAACAAATTCAATAACTCTGGCATATACCAACTGACATGTCAGAACTGTGAGGCAGTTTACATCGGCCAAACAAGAAGACAATTTCAGACAAGATATAAGGAACACATGCGAGCCTTAAAGTACAGCAATCATTCAACTTTCTCCGAACACCTCTTAGACAATAATCATTTCCCCACAAATTTAAATGTAGACATGAAAATCCTAACAACAAACAACATGAAACACAATATTTTAACTCTGCAAGAAAATTATCAAATTCAAAAAGCAATAGTCTCAGGAAAACACGTACTTAATGACCATGTAAACTTAACCAACCAAACCTTGTTCAAGCTAATAAACATCGAAACTGACGTAAAACAACATCAAACACACAAAACACCACCACAACAGTAATATAATACCACGTTGCGTCTCCGACTTCCACCACACATGCACATTTAGTTTTAAAAAAAATTCAAAACACACACACAAATTCAATTACGAATTTCAAACTCGCCGCTCACTACACTACCGATAGAGCACCGTCAAGAAAACAGCAGAACAGAAAAAGCGCACACATAAAGTTTGACAATGTCGTGCATTGAAAACTATGCCTCAACATTAATTGCTAGTCAAGTCACGAGAGCAAACTATACCAAGTGCAATAGTGTAAAAAACAAAATGCTGGTTGAGGTTGCAGGCGAGCAACGACCACACCTCAAAATGCAAATGTAAATTACAATATAAAACCTATCCTAGTATACTTATGTAAACAAAACGTCTTGCATGACAATCCAAAACGGATATACAGTATAAATATTAGTAATCAAACTGATATATGAATATAAGTAATATTATCCTTCTATATAAGAATAATTTTGGTAAATCTAAAAATCATTATATTCAAAAGTTAATAACAAATCACATATTACAGCTAAACTGTACGCTGAAGATACCTCGACGAGAGGCGAAACGAGTCCGGAAAATAAAAACAATATCCAACAATTGTAATGGCGTATTATTAAACAAAAAATACATTATTATACTGGTATTAATTAACATTTGTTTAATACTTTCTTTAAAAAATATGAAGAAGCAAAATTCCATCAAAACTATCACAACCTTGTAGCTATGAAAATTCAAGATTCATTAAAACTATATATATATATATGTTGTACTAACATCATGTCGTTCATATTACTTTCGGAATAATAAACCCTACAAAAACAGTTCTTGTAAAAACAAGCCAAGACTCGGGGTTGTTATTACAAAAAGGTACAAGAAATTGTTCTGAGCCAAGTCTACACTCTTATGTGTATTAACTTCAGTTTATAAAACAGAATGGTTTCTTTCGGTGTTATGGATCGTCTATTTAAAAGAAAAACCAAAGAAAAAAATCTGATGAGTTGGTCATTAGTTACATATTTCATGTTTTTGTACACCAGACAGTAAAATTTCTGCCTATATAAATATCTTAATTATACTGTTTAATCAATCTTACAAACACAAAATTCTCTTACATCTTTCGACTTTGACAAGACATTTTAGTAAAAATCGTAAAATGTAAGTCAACCGATTTTATCTTCATTCTAAATCAACAGATTTCCTCTCTGTGATGAAATGTTCTCCAACTTGGCGTTAGTCAGTGGTATTTTTGTATTTTTAATCATTAATTTATCTTAATGAAATTATCTTGTTCAACACCAATGAAGAAAATATGTGATGGTTGAATTCGAGTTTTGTAGCCTCTCTCGCTTTGTTGACATTATGGCTGCAGTTGCCTTATACTGATTGGTAGTGGATTACGGTTCTATTGATTTTTACCGGAAACATTGATTTAATGTTAGACAGCCACACATACTGTCAAAATGAGTGAAATTGTCTCCACAGTATGTAATATGACATACATTCAGTGGCAAAAACAAGTACCGGTTTAGTCGGCTAGACAGTCAGCAAGAAACGAAAAAAACGTTCTGCTCTGAAGAGCAGGGTGAGGGTAACGGACTCCAATGAATGTTGATATCACGGTACAATTTTTTTCATAAATAATTCGAAAGTTACATAAGAATGCAGTTCCTCTCGACGTCGAGAATATTTGAAATGTTCTCGGGTGACTAGCAGAGTTAAAGAAGTGTTATAATTACACAATATTTAAGCGATCTCATACGTTGTCGCCATCTTTTGGTGAAATGCTGTCGAGAACGTGCGATACTGCTGAAGTTGCTTCGTTATGGAGATGGCCGAAGAATAACTTTCTATGTCGATGTGAGCCGTAGGCGCCAGTAACCAGTCCAGCCTAGAATGGTCCCCACACACCTGTCCAGCGTAACCCAGAGGGCACGGGGTGCGAGGCAGCTTCGCCATCCATGTGGACCCTAGCTCTACACCGTTCCAAGTACTATGTCATCTTCGCCGCCTTTAAAACTTTAAATTCTAACATCACTTACTTAGTGAATTTCCTCTGACATATCATTGTTGGTACTAAAATCAGAAAATACTTATGACAGATAGAGCTTTATGCGTTTTACTTACGTCTTGTAATGAACCAAAAAACAATCTCAGAATTCTAGAAAATCTTTTAAACCATGCTCAAGGAGCAATAATGAAACCATATGGATAGTTGCTTCCATGATATGTTTGCCTGACAAATGCCAAGAAATGATCATGCAAAAATTTGTGTGTGCGGAATGTATATTATAAACATTTATGGGCTAATAAGGAATGGCTTCTTCTAATTGTTTCTTACTTAATTAAATTAACAAAAATTGTAGGGTTATAATTACTCTTTGCCTATGAGCATCATTTATCTTGAAAAGTAAATAATTGCTGAAGAACGCCGTAGTTGAATCACAATTTCTGTTAGGTGACACAGAAATGCAACGGCATTACAGAATTTAATGAGAGTGCCGTCGTTCATGAAGTACCCAAGGCTTGAATTGAAGTGACAGGAATCGGCTGCCGTTGCGACAAGTGTAGATCGCTATGTAACATCAGAGAGCTTATAATTACAGCTGGCCTTTACATTGCGGGCGCTGGACAAGGGAGCCAGCTGGGCACAAAGCCGACGCCGAATAATTCATGCGGCCGCCGTGGACAGAGCATCCGGCTCTCCTTTGATTGTGGCTCGCCCACCCGCACTGGCCGTTCCCGTTCACACAGTTCTCGTTACGAAATGAGTACATGACGAACCCTATCTCGTGAAATAAAGGGGATACATTATTAATCTCCCAACTGACGTCAACGCCTCTCTTTAAAACGTATTAGTAAATGGAAAGTTGAATTAGACGAAAAGGCAGTGACACGCAATACACTACATATTCTAAATCAGTACCTAGTTCGAAGAGACAGTGAAAGTTTAATTAAGTTTTATTAATTTTTAATGCATAATAGACAAATATGCTTCCCTCCACAGACAAGTATTAAAAGAACACACGCTGATAGAGTGCAGAGAACGAATTGGTTCCAGAAACCTTCGGGATGTGTTAAAATAGAATAATAACTTCCTGAGAAATCCTAAATTGGTTTTAAAATTATATTAAATATTTTCATTAATTTTATTCTCAATATTAACTTTAAGTTTCCTACTACTACTGTCCTTGAATTGAAAATTTTATGGTGCTGTATTTCTAAAGTTCTTAGTAAATATTCATTCATTATATCCTTTTAATATTAAACGCTAAACGCACTTCTCCAGATTTTAAATGATTCCATTTTTCTTGCTCCAATTTCAACGATTTCTGTGCTTGCGAGCATATAAACTTAGAATTTTTTTAATACCTTAAAAATAAAATATTTTGTTAAACAAGTTTCTTCCTAATACAGATAATCTAATGGTAATACTTTCATTGCCTACCCACGTATGGTAATTTATTTGAGAAATAACAGAACTTCCTTCTTAAACTACAACATATTGCGAGGAGCGCCGTGCTGGCGAGAACTTTTCCTAGCAAGGAGTCGCCGGGAAGTATGAAACTAGCACACGAGAAGGTAGTCCATTCCCTCCACGCAACTGATTACCTAGTACCGAGCTTTTTGGGTGAGTGGATAACGCTCTGGCCTCGCATTCGGAAAAACGGTTTTTCGAATCCCCGTCAGGGCATCCAGATTTGGGTTTTCCATGGTTTTCCCAAATCAGTCCACGAGAATGCCGGGATGCTTCCTATAAAAAGCCATTGCCGAATTCCTTCCAGTTCCTTGTCCCCAGTCCATCACGCCTCTAATGACCTCGAAGTCGACGAGGCGGAAAGCCAAAAAAGAAAAAAAAAATATTATTACCTGGTTTGTCCCCGTTTTCTCGTCTGTTGTCAGCTTTCTAAATGAGGCAAGGATCCAAGCTTGTGCATTTATAAACACAGATTCTAATTCATTAGTGTCTTATGGTGAAATGAGGACAGCTGGATATCTCCAGTTGTTTTTAATTGTTTTGGGAAAGACAGGAGGCAACATAGCAAACCAATTCAACTGAATTATAGCTCAATGCTATAATACACTAAATCCTGCTTCTCTAATACTCTGCGTCATGTTTCCTCGTATCTCCAAGTGCGTGCTTCATTCATCTCCTTTTTTTTTACGGCTTTACGCTTCGTCGACAGCTATGGTCATTAGAGGTGGGATGGGACTGGGGGTCAAGGAACGGTAAGGAATTCGGCCATGGCCTTTTTCAGGAAGCATCCCGACATTCGCCTGGAGTGTTTTGGAGAAACCTAAATCTGGATGCCCGGACGGGGATTCGAACCCGCGTCCTCCAGAATGCGAGGCCAGAACGTTAACCGTTCACCCATCACGCTCGGTTCATTCATCTCCTTAATTCTTATTTACCAGAAAGATCGATCGATTCTCTCCAGAGTTCCATTCCCTGCGGAATATTGACCACACATATTGGCTGACTGCATTACGCCGAATTTCAGCATGTTTCTGTTGGTTCCGCCATAAATTGACATACAACTGCGAAAAGCTTCTACTCTAGGAAATTCGTTAATTACCATTGTCGGACACAACAAACAAACTGGTAATTTTAATAAAAAAAATAATAAAAAAAAACTTAATTGGCGAAGGACTTGCAAGCAGAGTTAAAGACCCGAAAGGCAGGTAACGTGATAAATTCTTCCTGGAGGAACAGGAGTGTTAACGTGTTTATTGTGGTTTCCTGCAGCTTCTTGAACTGTTACAAAATGGTCCAATTTTGATATTTAATTTAGATTTTTTGTAATTTAGAATGCACTTTATGGCCACTAGTTATCTTTTGATTATTTCAAGTAGGAAGCTATTTTTTGAGCTATTTCCTGCCATTCATCCATATGAACAATACAAAGACATGATTTGCAATTCACATAAAACATCAATGAAATACTTATTACATGTTTATTCGTTCTTCCAATCAATCACAAATTCAGAATTCTTTATTACGATTCATCCAATTTCCTTCCTGTTCTCCTCAATATCACGTAAGTTAGTAAGTCTATAAAAAAGGAAACTAAAACCGGAGAATAGTTTTCAAACCTATAATGATGCTCTTTGAATGATTAACATGCTTTCATGTAAATCTTCCATCATTTGCTTTGTATGGACGCCTCCTGATCATGGCCTAGTGCTATCTCATTCATTATTATTATTATTATTTCGTATCAGAAACATACAGTTACACAATCACAAACATCAATTTATGCTGGACCAGAACTTGGCCACCTACAGTGCATTTTCTGAAGCCTCATACAGATTAGCTGCCGAGCAGGATGCTGGACACAGTCGACACTGGAGCATGTGCTGGACAGTCTGGTCTTCACCGCAGTCGCACTTGATATCATTGATCTCAGCATAGCCCCATCTTGCCAAGTTCACTTTGCATCTGCCCACTCCTAATCTCAGCCTATTCAAAGACTTCCACGTCAACCATCCCTTGTCATAACCAGGTGGCAAAGATTCAGACACTCTTCCCCAGCCATGCGGAAGGAAAGCTTTAGCTTCCCATAGTTGTAACCTGGCTTCTTCAGTTGTAGCTGTAAGTTCCTGAGATATTCTTAGGAAACTTTTCCTGGACTTCAGTCTTTGCCTGTGAGGTTATGCCCAAATGGTGGATGAGATTTTTCATGGTTCACTTTCCTCCTTTCCTTGTTCACTGCTATTCCTGCGAGACGGTGAAGCCATTGGACTAGAGTTGATTTTAAGCAGCCTGTTATGATTCTGCACGTGTCATTAAGTGCAATGTCTACTTATTTGGCATGGGTTGAACTGTGCCATAGAGGACAGGTATACTCTGCAGCCGAATAACATAGTGCTAAGGCAGAAGTTCGAATTGTTTCAGGTTGGCTGCCCCACTGCGATCCAGCCAGTTTTCTTATGAGATTGTTCCTACTGGAAACTTTAAGTTTGGAGTTCATCCAATGTTTGCTGTATGTAAGTGATCTGTCAAGGGTCACTCCTAGATATTTTGGAGTGTCACAGTGTTCTAGTTCGACCCCCGACCACGTTACCTTTAACCTACGAGTTGCTTCTTTATTCCTTAAATGAAAAGCACATACTTGTTTCTTCGTAGGATTTGGTTTAAGCTGGTTCGTGATATGATACCTTCATCATTACTACGTTGTGCAGTTTTTTAAATGCTCTAAATTTGTTTCAATTTCCGGCTTTCAAAATCGACGGTTGAATTTTCCAGTGAAAATTTATTCCTATTCCCAAACACTTCTAAAAGATGTTTCGGTTGATGCTTTCGACATTATTGTCTCTTCTTTTAATTTTTTGAAAGTTATTTTAATATTTCTGTACTTAACATCACATTCGTCTATATTTCAGCATAACATTGTGCAGAGTTGAACATGGCTGTTATATTTACATTCATGGAATATTGGCGACTTAGGAAACTTACACATTAATATTTCACTTTTTGTCTAAAATACTCGACGGGAACTCAAGCGAAACTAATCACGCAGGGAGTCAGTATCCTATAAGATTTGTCTATTTATTTATGTTCCAATTCACAAATTGTTTGCAACTCTACATTTCGCATTAGTTGAAACAAGAAAATTGTAATTAGGCTAGAACGTTTATATAATTACATGTTTGCTTTTCAAGGTCATTAGGACTATATTTCTTGCGTGGTTCGCAGCAAGACATTATTGTGTTCGGATATTAGAATTTTTCTACACCAAGTTTACAGGCAAGATTTAACTCAGGGGTCCCTAAAGAGGTCGATATTAAACCAAAGTGGTCGATAAGAGGGATCGATTAATACACAGGGGTCGACGGGGGGTTGATTAATATAATGGGTGATCAAATGAAAAGGTACGAAACGACATAAAAACGTAACAGTTAAATATTTGCATATTCCGCCATGGGAGAACGTAGCGAGACATCTCGGGATGCGATTGGAGTCTCTGACTGGGATCGGAGCATGCGCGGGCGCCGCATGCGCAGTAGAGAGCAGAGGCTCTCATCAAAAGCGGCGTCCAAATGATGCGGCAGTCCGTATGAGGACAGGATGGCGTACAGGTGGGGGATGTGTACTGTGAGACACTCCGACGCCTACGCAGGTCCATCAAGAACAAAAGACGGGGGCTGCTCACGGAGGGTGTGGTTCTGCTCCATGATAACGCGCGTCCACACGTCTCCAGAGTCACACACATGGAACTGGCCAAGTTCAAGTGCGAGACGTTAGACCATGCGCCCTACAATCCGGACATGTCGCCCTGCGATTTCCATGTGTTTGGTCCACTGAAGAAACGCCTGAAAGGGAAGCGCTTCAACTCGGACGACCTACTCAAGGACGCTGTGAAGGACTGGGTCTCGTCACGGCCACAGGAATTCTGGGAACAAGGAATCCTGCGGCTTGTTCATCAGTGGGATCGTTGTGCTCAGGCCTATGGTGTATTTTTTGAATACAGTCTACATTTCTACCCACCGTATCGTTTCGTACCTTTTCATTTGATCATCCCTTGTACTAAAGATGATCAATTAAACTGTCTAGGGAAAGAAGGGAATATCCCAGTACCAGTCAGAAATAAAAAACGGAGGAACAGATTGAGCCTGGAAAACCGTGGTGATTCGTGACTAAAACTTAACAATTTTCAACCGTATATCAATAATCTTTCTGCTGCTCTTCAGATACATTCATCCCACTAACATCAACTATTTTAATAAAAAATATATGTTAATATACTTTTAAGGTATTCAATAGTAGTCGCAAAATGACAGTAAGAGGTTTTTTTCATCAAATATAATTTATATTAATTTTTAAAACATAATTGTATATTTTACGTTCTATGACGCATACTGTTTAAGAACTATAGGAAAATTTCCATCTGTCCATATTTTTTAAGATTATAATAACAGTGGAAAATTCCTCTTTTTTCAGTTAATGTTATTGATGGATTTTATAAGATATGGGAAGTATAAATTCTTTCGTTGGGCTGTTATGTAGGTTTATTTATTGCTAAACATCAGAAATGATTTATTTAATGTTTGTATTAACTACTTAATCTAGGGGTCGATAAGAAGGCAAATATTCTATGAAGGGGTCGATGGCATAAATAGTTGATTTAACCCCTCAAACGGCCGTCACCAATTGGCAGCTGATTATGCCCGTGCATCGAGCGTTCATATTTTGTCCCGGGTTCGGATGTGAGACACGTACTCCGTGCATGATCCTGGTGGGCGGTGAACCATTCCATTCGCAGACGGGCAGAAGCAGGTAGCGCAGGTGTTTGGCGGCGCCACCGTCGCTGTTCCGGGATTTATCGCCCCACAGGCAGAGCGCCCGGCGAATACGCAATATCCCAACCAGTAAGGAGGGCGAGGCGCTGCGAAACTGAACACCTCGCTGTGGATACGTCTTCGCACAAATAACAGCAGCCAAACAAAGAATGTTGGCCAGTGCACAGTATATCGTGGCTTTCTAATTTTCTGCATGCTGCAGTTGGAAATGGTAAGCATGAGAACAAAGAAACTTATTACAAATAAATAAATAAATACATAAATAAATAAAATAAATAATTACGTCTGAAAAGAGATAGAATCAACATAACCAATCTTCTGACAGTTTTCGTGTATGCATTAGTAATGGAAGTAAAATTTCATAAATATTTTAAAGGGGAAATAGAATTGTCTAAAGTAAGTATTCAGCTCTAATTGATTTTATGATTTGCAATCCTTTTAAGACGCAATGGCACAGTTAACCAATGTTCCAAAAAAAAGCTATTTTCTAAATGTGACGTTTACAACAGCAAGCGGAAGGAAATGGAGAGCAGGGTATGCTGTTGGAAACCTTATGTAAGGTCGACGTGTTAACGCATAGACCTGAGGCAGCGAATGTAGGATGTCCAATTAGAGAATTATGGGTAATAAGTGTTTTGTTGATTTCTTTTCCATCAGATGCAGATTTTAAAATGCATAGTCGGTACTGTTCAAATTTTCACACTATTACGTAAGCTAAAGCAAAAATATCGTCAGTGTAGATGGGTGGCAGACAGTGCGGATACAATGCGTGAACTTAAATAACTTCCATATAGTGCCATCTCGAGCCACCCTAGGCAGGTATTCCGGTGGTTTTATTCAATAAATACCACTTTTCTGGTAAAGTACAGTACGTGTCGATGACAGGTGCATATAGTGACCTCTTTGCTGATGTCTTTGTTTTTTGCATTGGTGTAAGGCTGAAGAACGTGATCATGCATAACGATTTGGCTTTTCTGAAGCTATTCAGAATCTAAAAAGTAACAAGTTAATAATGGCTTAGTTACATTCCAAACGCGAAAACTGCGGCTGCCTACGTTTGAGAACCAGCAAACTGGACCAGGGAGGTACAATGGGCCTGGTTGTAAATTCGAGGTCTGTTGCACTGGCTGTGCTGAATACAGTTTTCAGACTATTTTCCACGATCATCTAGGCGAAGGTCTGGGACTCCATCCGCCTCATAGTCTACGCATTTCACAAACAAAAATACACATATCACGCAGAACACGAGCTAAATGGTTTGCAGACAGATGACAACACATCTAAATCACCGTTAAAGTAAGTTCTGCCAACGGAGGCAGTAGAAGCGGGAATAAAACTCCACCAAGGCGAGCCGGACGAGCCAATTAAAGCCATACACTTCGTTTAAAAACGTCCACGAGAATTCTAATCAAATCCATATGCTACTGACTTGATGAAACGTGCAACAGTAATACAAACTACTATTTTGCTGTTTTAAGTTTAAGGGACCTGGTTCAGAAAGAGGAAACAAAATTCTCTCTAGGCCTTAAATAGTAATATCCAGCTTAGTCTAAGTTTTATTGCTATTCAGCAATCCATCCAATAGAATAGCGAATGTAGTAATCAAGAAATGCTTTATACAGGTTTTGATAAATGTAGATATTTTAGGGATTCAATTCGTATAAAATATTCTTTTATCATGTCTCCATTCATCTGATTTATGAAATTCTAAAAATGATACTCTATTACCCAGAGATACGTTCAACACACTGCAGAAAAGCTGATATTTTCAGTGCAGTATACAATTTTTTGCTCCTTCCCTCCATTCGTATCTCATTCAAATAATGTATGTTTCGATGTGTAAAAGCATTTAAAGAGTTGTAAACCGTAGAGTTTTCTTACTTTCAGAAAAATTAAAATGTGTAAAAGATCAAAAATAAACTTGGCTCAATCAATACAGTTGTTATGGTCTTGATGATTCTGTTGCTGAGTGATGAAATTGCTTTAGCATCTCAAATCATAGAAAAGCGATGATTGGTGAAAGAATAATACCGACCGCTACCGAAGAATTCCTTGACGGGCGTGTTCTTTTGCACTGGCACCAACGAACACAGTGCCTTGGTGGCCGGCGCTGGAATTTGTCTCGAGTGGGGAAAGTATAATTCAGTAACATTACCTGACAGCAGAATCCGCCATACAACCAATTCCATCAGCGCAGAGACAGCAGCTTATAAAGGCGGCAAAATGTTGCTTGTTGTGTTACGTGTCAACATACAGGGGAGACATATAAGTAGAGATTGGGTCGTCACTAGGAATACTGTACGTCATTTGACATGTTTTCAGTGATACGTTCCCGGCTTGTTGTGTCTCTTAAACTGGAATACGTAACTCAGTATAACGCTGTCAGCGTATCGACAGGCAGGTCGTTGTATCTGACAAAGCTGGCAGGAGTTATGCAAACTTGGTAAGGGCTCTGTAATACCTCGTGTTATTGACAACCACGTACATGTGTCACTTTGATATTGTCAGAATCGTTCATGTCTTTTAGTTAAACTTTTGTAGACTAATATTTGAGCAAATTGCAAGTCTCGTTTGTAGTACTAGATAATATACTCGTGTAAATGACTAAAATTCTCTTTGCTAATAGATTGTAAGCACCAGGATTTCTACTGAGTCACAATGAATTATAATAATGCAGTATTACTTCTAGAAGCGTTAATGCTTAATTGGATTCACCTCGTATTTCGTTTTCACAAAATGGAGGTTTCTTATAGTGATGTGGAAAGGAGTTGTTAGAAGTCCGTAATTCCAAGGAACTGAAATGCTAGGAGAATCTTTACAGCCATTTCTGGAGTTGGGAAATCGCAAAGTAGTACGTCGTTAATACAAGGACAATAAATTTTAATTTAAAAAATTTAAATGCATATTATAAAGACTCAAAATCAAAGAGTATAATCAATAGTTTCGTATTATCCAGCTACAGGTCAAGGAATGAGTTAAATATTTTGCTGCTTAAGAGCAACTCACTGCTCAGTTATACTAAAGTTTGGCATAAAAAGATATATATTCAGAAGAACAGTAACGTTAAATAACAGAAATCTGGATGCCCGGCCGGGGTTTCGAACCCGCATCCTCCCGAATGGCTGGCCACAGCGTTACCGTTCACCCCCTCGCTCCGTAAAAATTCTGAGCCTAACCGGAGAAATTGTAAGGTACGAACTCAGAATTTTAATTGTTCGTTTTATATGTTACGAGTAGTTTATCTTAGTTAAAAACTGATTGCACCAGATATTACTTTTTGCACGGTTAAAAAGCAAATAATACAGATTTATTCGAAAGATCTTCGAATAATAAACTCTCGTACTTACAGAGTTTGGAAGATTAGTGGCACTACTGCCATCCTAATTAGAAATGTAGATGATCATTTACAAATAATATCAGGCTTATTACCAAGCTAAGCTCACGTGATATGTCTGTATCCACAATTGCAAAACTAGCAGAAATATCCTATTCAGGAAATTATTAATACAACATTTCACGCACTTGATGAAACTTATGGATATCAAATAACAGACAACGCAGTAACAATCGCAGTGTCGTGCAGCTAAATTTATTTGTATTAATGCAATAATAAATTTGGATCAGTGCGCACGGCACGCTTGTGGTATTTGAACAGCAATATTTCTCTCTCCTCCCTCTCTTCTTTTAAATGAGATTTGGTCACTTAGACCATTCAGCGTTGTTTTGTGTTCCTTCAACTAGTACGTGTGTTTCTCGTGTTAAAATAGTGCACAGTATGGACGATACAGTAGGAACACAACACTTAATTAAAACTAACGATGCTTACAGCCGAACTCGAATTGGGACCCTAGGTTCGTGAAGGTGGCACTCTTGAGTCACACTTTAGAAGCTAGCTACGAGTATATAACATTTTAGCACCTATCACGAGCTAACGCTGTCTAGTATACGGAATGAAAACAGCTAACCACAAAACCTAATACTAATGTGTATTCTGTGAGTGAAACGTATGTTTTAAGCACAAACAGCAAACCATAAGCCTTTATAGAAAAAAGTTTAAATGACAGTATACAGAGTGACTGAAACCCCTCCGATGTCTTTATCTGAACTGCCGGTAACCGTTATTTTCAAAACATAGAGTGGTCGCAGCTTAACACCATCAGCCTCATCCCAAGTATACATCTTAAATTAATTAAACAGTTAAATCAGTTTATATTCACTTAGCATATGGTATCTACTTGTCACTTGCGGCTCTAATCTTTGAGTTAACGACGTTACATTACTTCTATTCCTAAATCTGTCATAACGTTTTTCATTAAATATCTAAGAAGTATTGCGAATCTACATGCCTTCGTAAAGCCTATCCGTATTCTTTGATGGTATCAAGCCATATTGAGCGGTGGTGTTTTAATAAACGTCTACTGAAGAAATTATTTGCACTTCCCTGGGTCGGTTTAATAGTGGTACAAAGCAACTGCCCGAGACAGGGGCGGCTGCAAAAATTCAGAAGAGAAATTTTTAATGACGTCTGCCGTGTTTCCAAGTGTTCTATCGCAATTCCAAGACAACAAAGTCTTGAGAAAACGGTAGTTAGGGAAACTGAAATATATTAATTAAAACCAGTGGTGGACCAGTCGCACTAAGAATTGTTAAAAGATGCTAAATGGAGATGAAGATGTTCGTCCGAAAGTCTAGAATATTCATAATATGTGTTCTTGACAGGTTTCTTTTTCTGATAACATTTTAAAACATCTAGCAAGAGAAAATTAAATTTAGAAGTAAAAGTATAAAACATCATCCATGTATAACATAACCAAAGAATCTATCGACGTTAGTAATGGAATCATCAGTAAGTATCCTTATCATCAGGAATACTGTAATAACATACTAATTCGAGGTGTAGGGATGCATATGTTACTGGTACTACACTGACCACATTTGTTAGAGACGTCAAATGTCTATATCTCTTAGAATCATTAGGGCTAAATGAAACGAGTTTACGAAATTCATTACCAAGTGATTAAAAAGATATTGCATTGCATGAAACAACTAGCGAAATCAGCATAGAGCATATGAGAATAGCTGGATGACTATTTACGGGTGGAAATAGTTTTTTATTATTATTATTTTTAATGGTTTTCGGCATCTTAGGCCATACAGCCAGCTCGATAGTAATTATATGTCAATCAGAGCTTTCAGTTTCTCCAGTATTGTAGTGAACAGTGTGTCACTCCACATTTTATCATATTAATGGGACCAAAGTGTGAATGAAAAGGTTGGTTGGAGAGACAGGGTATGCCACCTATTGACGGAAAGATGTGCTCTCTCTTTTCATGGTGAACGGTGGGGGTTGACCAGCGGCTGAGACACCTCATCGGCCAATGGAATTTCGCCCGCCAAAGTGGACAAAGGGTGCGTCGGTTGCCGGAGAAGGACGACACTGAGCCACAGGTGGCCGAACAAGCAAGACCTCTGTGCCACCTCTCAGTGGGTGCAGATCAGAAGGTGTGTTAGGAAGTGTAAAAGTTATGTGTCTAAGTGTGTTTTCAGCGGGAAGTAGTGCAGCGGTTGAACCTATGGTTTAACAAAGTTTACGGTTGCTTGGTGCAGCGGTTGAACCTGCGGTTCGACAAAAGGATACGGTTGCTTGGCGCACAAATGCACAAGCTCCTACAGCACCAAGTGAGAAAATGATAAGGTGATTATATTCTTACCACTGAAATTGTTTATGGATCAAAAAAAACTCCTGTAAACGGTCCTGGGTGAAGCAATTCACCAGTTAAGAACTTCTCATGCTATTAAAATTGTTTTTTATTATTTGAGCTAGTCGGACAATTTGTATTGAGTATGAACAGCATATAAGCCTAAGCATATAGTAGTCTCATGTAGGGTGGCGCCCATAGTATACAGTGTTGTTTTAGATTTGATTATCGTGTAAAACAGAAAATAATTGTCAATTCTGTTTATAATCAAAGGTATGTTTTATATGTTAAAATAAATGTTTGCTTTTATAACTAATTCTTTGTTCAGAGCGAATCTGTTCACTCCCTGCCAAGATGAAATGCTTTAAAGATATCAATACAAGAAATTTTGATCCAAAATTAAAATATTAAATTTTAATAATTTTCGTTGCTATTTAAGCACAGAGACGGTCGGACCGTCACAGTATTAATATCCACCAGCTAATCAGACTCACACTTAATCACCAATGCTCGCGACCGGACTCGCTAGCACGCTAGCCCCTACGCTACCGAGGCCGCCCGCCGGAAATAGTTGCAAACGTCTTTCACACACGAAATTGGTTTATCATATCTACATGATGACTATGTCAGATCCGCTATCTCGTCCAAACGGTGATCAGATCAACCTGTAACCCGTGTCAACAGGTCTCCTTCGAGTTGGCTCACTGCGACGGCGAAGATAACTTCTTGGGCCCGCGTTGATTGTGGTCGCTGTGTTAATTTTTAATTAAGTGTTTTAAATTTAATTCAATTACGATGGAGTGCACGGCCCGGTGGCAATTTCCCTAAACATCCATTTTCCCCACTTTCCTGTAACCAACTACTTTTTCCCTTTACAAATTTATACTTCAAATTTTTCCAACGCTTTTGGTAGATTATTCATCATTTCTCTTGGTAACTTATTCAAATCCTTGACCCCCTTACCTACGAAAGAAAATCTTCCCACATCATTGTGCCTGAAATCGAGTGCCAGCTTGTAGTCATGGTCATGTTTTCCCTACCATGCTTACGCTTAATTATTACATCAATATCATTCCACGCCTCATCATCAATATACACCTTGTACACTCCCATGTATCTCTTCATCATCCTCCTATCTTCCAATGAATCCCATTCCAGCTCTTCTGTCATATCGGTTACTGATTGTGTTCTGCGGTAAATACCAGAGACAAATCTAGCAGCCCTTCTTTGTACCCCTTCAAGCTCCTGTTTTTGATACCCAAAATGTGAGTCTCATATTACACCATCATGTTCAAGCAATAGTCTTACCAAAGTTTTCTAATTCAATTCCTTTACTTCTTTGGTACATCCCCTCATCACTTACCTCACTACTGCAGGTATTTTACACTTTTTACTTCTCCCCTTACAATGTGTCCTGTCCAGTTGAGCTTGTAATCAAATGTTATGACAACATATTTACATTTCAAGTCTTCAACAAGCAAATTCTTTCCCCATCTTACAATCATAGTCAACTAATAAGCTGACTCTTCTTTGTATTTATCTTCGTCCCATGTTTATCAACACAGTTAAATATCCTGTCCAGATCACCCTGCAGTTGTTCACAGTCCTCTACTGTTTTGATCCTATTATATAGCATTATGCCATTTGCAAACACCTTAACTTCTGATAATAAATCATCAAAACAATCATTCATTAGAATAACGAATAGCAATGGTTCCAATATGCTACCCTGTAGCACTCCTATTTTCACTTCCACTTCTTTTGATACTGTATTTACTACCATAACTTTTTGCTTTCTATCATTTAAGATTTCTTCTACCCAACACATCACTTTCTCATCCACTCCAATAGTTTTTACCTTATTTACCACAATTTTATGGCTCACTCTGACAAAAGCTTTTGAAAAATCTAGCCTCCCTTGTCTATTTCATCAGAAATATCTTGCATACACCCTACCAACTGTCCAATAAGAACATAGTGAAGACAAATCACTAGTCGATGGCATTCCAAAACGCAAGAAACCTCTATACCCGTACCGCAGTCCATTCGTCGATACTCGTTTACAAATCTCGACAATCAGCAAACATTTTCCGTCGTTTCATTGGACCATGTAAAATTTACAACAAAACATCCTAATCTTATACTGAAACGTCCTGCTTGGCTCAAGACTTCTCCTACCATTGCCACACGCGACAAATACTTGGAACATTATATTACGTGGAAGGTTTTTTTCCTTATCTTGTATATCTTTGTGAGAGTATGCAGAAACCAAGTTTTCGATCTCCGACTCCCTTGACACAATTTTCTGTGGCCAAAAAAGTGAAAGTTTCGGTACTTGTTTCAGTTTTTCGTCTATAACTCCTTCCTCATGATTCCCAGCAAGAAAAATTATTTTTAGTTTAAAAGAGAACAAAATTTCCTACAACTATTGTATCACAAAGTGTTTTCTAAACTCAAAACTAAGCGAACTAAAGTTCTTCGAAAATCAGCAAAATTTCACACTTTGCTGAAAAGTTAGATTTTTACTTACTTTGTCTCTCAAAATGACCTGGAACCCATGTATATATAATTGATATGTATGTATTTCTGCAAGACATAGTATTTATATATGTACTATACTTTGATTACTAACGGTCAATTCAATTACTATACGGCATTGTTGGCCGGGAGATTCGGAAGGGTTGTTCGGCCGCCAGGTGACAGCGTATTCGATTCGCCGCGCAATGCGACCCTTTGTGACTATCTAACCTAACCAGTAATAGTACCGGGTTTATAGAACTTACAGCTCAACGTTTAATCCAAACCACGGAAGCGTTTTGGTCTACTTCATATTACACAACAAGCTGTGGCAGAGCTGAAGGTCAGTTTAATGGCCTTTGAAAATCACAGATGAGACCGGAATTTCAATCTCCAGCTAGACGCTTTAACCACTGAGCTACCAGACCGCTCTATTACTGATGATAGTAGACCGGAAATGAATGCATAATGTTATTGCACAAAGTTATTAACAAATTATAATAAATTGGTAATAGGGTAAAAGTTGGTCATAAATCAATTTCTTTTTCGTTTGAATTGTCCCAGCTTATCAATGTCCTCACCAAGAATTGTCTCTCATTCATTCATTGCATCAGGATCAGCTTCCTTGAGCTCGAAGAATGCTTCCTCTCCTTCATCTTGTAACAGATGTGATCCGAACACATTTGATGTAGCGCATGAAATATTCAGCAAATAAGAATAAGTGAAAGGGTTGGAAACAAAGGCAGCCGCAAACAAACAAGCAACTGCTCTTAATGGACTGCGTGTGGGTCGAACACCGTTAGCGGAGCAGGTACGCACTGTGATAGAAAGTGGCTTACCGGGGTTATCTGTGGTATTTCTATTAATTTTACTTAAATTTGGGCGCCTTTTATATTTAACTTTTAGATTGCATGAACAGTGTTAATTTTCCTTTTACCTATTTATAACAGATACATAATTATTTAACAAGTTTAAATCTTACAATTTATTTCTGCATTTACATTTGAATAAGACACGATTGCAATTGAATATAACTGGCACATGTTAATCACAAGGAGAACAATCTTATGAAATTTCCGGAATTAACCAATTGTTCCACCGAATTACTTTTTGCTAGATAGAATTTTATTACATGAGTCCCGATCTCTGCAGATCGCTTTGCTCGGGTGTGGAATTTACTGGTAACTTGAAGTATGAAAGCAACTAACGGTTGAGCTCACCAGACAGTCCACGTGGTCTTGAGACTCGCAGTTCCTGCTGCACTGTCTCGGTCACTATCTGCAACTTCCACCTTCACTTGTCCGAGCAGGTCACTCCGTCCTCTCCGGCTCGCGGGCAGAAGATGATCTTCTTCCCGGGGTGCAGAACATGGCGTTCCACACTCCCCAGTCCTCTTCTTTTTTTTTCACCAAACTGCTTGCCGGATATTCCCTCCGCAACATGCAAACAAAACCTTATGTTAGAACAAAATCTAGACATTTTGTGCTCATTGGTCAGTCACTCCACTCGCCATTTTTGGAGCCTCCCGAATTTGTACGGGAACACACAAACATTTCGCCGAAGATGGCTTGTGTCTGAACTCCGTTGTATGCCCCCTGGGGTGAGCATTATTGTTGCTGTCCGCCTCTTCAAGGTTACCACGTACCTGCCCCGCTAACGGTGTTCGACCCACACGCAGCCCATTAAGAGCAGTTGTTTGTTTGTTTGTGGCTGTATTGTCTCCAACCCTTTCACTTTTTCTTATTTGATGTATATTTCACGCGGTACATCAAATGTGTTCGGATCACAGCTGTTACACTCTACTTAAGTCTTAGGAATGTTTTCACGAGGCAGACCAGAGCAGTTTTTGCAAGCAGCTGAACAGAACAGCCCTGATTTGCGACAGCTGCATAGTGTAGTACCAGGTTTCATGCAGGATCATGATCATGATACAACCTTCGGAGTAAACTCAGGTGCAGCGTCTTTTATTATTGTAACTGGAATAACTCTGGACGAGCCTTTTCTTCATCAGTGTTAATGGGTAAGTTTCTCGACCCAGCAATGCTTCTACTTGGTAGTACAAGCGTATTGAGTGAAACATCTGATGTTGGTCGCAACCGTGCTAGCTCCAATGCATTTTTTGGGCAGATTTCGTAAAAAAAATTTCGTATTTGAGCCCTTCAATGTTCCACAAGCAATGAGTCCGTACTGTTCCACGATGAGATTTTCCCCTGCGTGTTCTGCAGTTAGTAGTCTCTGGAGGCTAGGAGTTCTGAGAAGTTAGCATGAATATTACTTTTAGATATTATTGGTACTGAACGAGGCAGCAGAATTTATGTTCCCATAGCCGAAAAATGCTGATATTGTATCACAGCCTGTAAATGCATAGATGAAGAGGACATGTGTTGCTTCAAACTTGAAGGAAGTGGTTGAGTACCATAAACCTGCCTCCTTGTCCTTCCCTGCTTTATAGAACAACTTGTCGTCTTATCAAGGCCCATCAGCAGAGCAAGAAAGCCAATATACTCGTACTCACATAGAATTGTCGGATTTACTACTTGGGAAATAACTGTGCAAACAATCAATCCAGCTGCATCTTCTTTTGTCTGCTGAGCTTGGTTGCCACTTTTTTCATTTTGCATTACTATCAAAATTACACAGTTCTTGCTGCTCTCATTTGCTGCGTCACTGCGTCACTTGTTTTCTCACTGAAAATGATGTCTACTGAAGTATCTTAAGTTTTCAAATGAATAACCTTTCAGATGACTTTATTCCTCTCTGTGCAGCATCACTTCGGGCTCCGTCAAATCTGACTGTGATGTTGGATCTATAGTGCGTTCTCAATTAGGCTTCATATTTTCCACAGATGGAGCCAAGGTTTCCACTATATTGCCACATAACCTTATGCAGGAGGCATCGTCCCTCCACAACAAAACTTTTTATATTGGATGTTGCATCTTGAAGAGATGTAAACGGTTCCTCTAGATACAAGTTTGTTCCTTGAAGTAAGGAACAAATTCAAATGTAAACAGTACTTCAAACAATTCAAATGTAAAATAATGGATTTATGACTAATTTTTGACTTATTGTGACTTCATTTTGACTGTGTAAATAAGCTTTGTGACATAACATTAGGCTCTCATTTTTATAAATCCGTTTTTCAAACTGGTACAAAAACCATCCGTAATAGAGCGGTCTGGTAACTCAGTGGTTAAGGCGTCTGACTGGAGATCTAAATCCCGGTCTCGGCTGTGATTTTCAAAGGCCATTAAACCATTAAACCGACCTTCCGCTCCGCCACAGCTTGCTGTGTAATATGAATTAAGCC
This sequence comes from Vandiemenella viatica, assembly GCA_031002005.1. NCBI lineage: Eukaryota > Metazoa > Arthropoda > Insecta > Orthoptera > Morabidae > Vandiemenella > Vandiemenella viatica. The sequence goes on from JARYHS010013630.1 coordinate 276,992,466, forward strand.
AAAACGCTTCTGTTGGTTGGATTCCACTTTAGGCTGTTAAGTTTCATAAACCCCTTACTATGGTTAGGTTATATAGCAACAGAGAATCGCAGTGCGCGGCGAATCGAATACGCTCTCACCTGGCGGCCGAACAACCCTTCGGAATCTCCCGGCCAACAGTGCCATATGGTTATTGAATTAACCGTTAGTAATCAAAGTATAGTACATATATATACTATGTCACGCAGAAATACATACATACAATTTATATATACAGGGGTTCCAGGCTATTTTGTGCGACAAAGTAGGTAAAAACCCAACTTTTGGGCAAAGTGTGAAATTTTTCTGATTTTCGAAGAACTGTAGCTCGCTTAGTTTTGTAATACAAAAGTTGTAGGAAATTTTGTCGTCTTTCAAATTGAAAATAAATCATTTCTTGCTAGGAACAATCAGGAAGGAGTTAAAGACGAAAAACCGAAAAATGTACCAAAATTTTGAAGTTTTTGGCCACATAAAATTGTGACGAGGGTGTCGGAGGTCGAAAACTTGGTTTCTGCATAATCTCACCAATATATACAAGATAAGAAAAAAAATCTTCTATGTGATATAATGTTTGTGAGACCCTCTTTTAACGATCCCGTCTCTGGACTATAAGAGATTTCCGTGGACAGTGGTCTGTTGTTTGTAGGATGCATATTCTGGATAGCAAATTGCGGCTCTATTAACTTCTGGTCGTAAGACTCTCCCTGCTGACTTAATGGCTTCTCCTGACGCCATCACGTACACAAATCAGTCGGGGAGTGCATTACGTTTAACATATTTTTGTGACGAATTCTGAACAATGTCTGACGTCATGGAATGACGCGAAACATGCAACTGATTTATTTATTGATGAATGGCGTTTGTAAAACGTAAAAAATGAAAGACAGCTATTGGCAAATGATTGTTGTTGGAGGCAAAAAAGGGACTCGTTTAAAAATGTGTAACGTTTACTCAAGCCAATATTTACCACTAACACTGTCAAATCAGATAAAACAATCATGTGACATAATGAGAGGAAGAAATTTCCTTTTCTACTACCATATACAATATCTAACAAATAGAGTTAAACTTCGTACCTTCGTAGGGGTACCTTCCCTACTGTAATATGATTTAACTTTAGAAGCATAGGAAACCTTAATTATGACCTTTTTTTTATCATTAATTACAAGAGTTGAATTTTATAGGTACTCTAAAATTTAATATACTGCAAGAACGTTGATTATTTTCCAGGATCACAGGTAAATTACCACAATGATATTGTTGATCGCTGGCAATTACATGTCTGGGCGAATTTAACGTTAAACATTGTATAGAAACATGGTATATATGGAAAAGCAACGCCCAAAGCTACATTTAGCCAATTTGCAACCAAACAAATGATGGAAGTTAAATCGAACTTAAATAATCAATATCAAAATTACATGAACAAGCAATATTCAAGTTACATCATAATAACCTCGTGAAAACAGAATCCAATTCAGTTTGAGTTATGATGTCCTCGTACGTCAGGCGCTACAAATGGTTCTTAGATGCCATTTGAAAAAGAAATTGAGAGGCTGCACGAAGGATTGAATGAACACAACTAGTTCCAGACGAAAATGTCTTTACAGAAATAGGCCTTTATACGTTTGGGCCTGCTAGCTCAGTGGGTTTCATTTATCAATTTCGAGCATTGATGTCTCGCGACGCTTATGGGTCCCTAATAGTTTCCTAAAATGCACAAGCCATGGCCTCGATGGTTAACACATTACCAACTGAGTCTGCGACTGCAGGCGGCGTGGTTCGGAGATGGGCCCGCGGCAAGCGAATCACTCCTCAGCATTCGGAGACCGAACGCGCTCGGCAGCGTTCGACTTCTCCAAGAAGCGAGCTGCTCAGATCAGCCTCTCGGCTGAAGCCACGAACAGCATCCAGGATAGCGTCCAGGATAGAATGCCGGACGGGGCCAGAGCCGTGTCCAGAGCCAGAATCCAGAACAAGCATCAGAATCAGAATGAGCTCTCGCCGGTATGGGAGCTCGTAGGAAAACTTTCGCATCTCGGGGACATGCGGTATACAAAATTTCTAGAAGTTATTCGTAAGAACTATAGTGATTGGTGCTGTAAAAGGTGGTCCGAAGTCACATGGTATAGTTGACTAGTGATTGCTTCATTCTTCCCGCAGTTCGCGTGGCTCACAGCGTGGGAGGGCGTCCTAACCGTTAGCCTCTAGCGGCTACCTGCCTTGCTGGCACCTGCAAAGGGTAATCCGGGTGTCTCGCCTATTGTTCGCACGCCATAATCCGGCGCGCGCCGTGGTGAAAACCAACCGTTGTCCCTCACAAAGGACGGCTTGAAATAGCGACGTTCACACAATTCAATAATTGGCTTGTTTCCACAGTGTTCAAATAAATGAATACCCACTTTGTTTAAATCCACAGTACTTTTGCACATTGAATATTAAAAACAACTTTTTTAATACAGCACTTGAATAACACATACATGTAATTGACGCCCGAGTTTTATCAAGTTTATTAATAGTTCGAACTTGGAGTGTCATACTACACCTTCTAAAACATTAGTACTGTAGAGTGACTTCGTCAATGGTAAAATCAAAGAGCCTGGTATCTACATGTTCCATTATAAACACTCTAGATTTCCATATCTGTTGGTTAATGTTATATGCGATTGTGTAGTGACACCATTTGAAATGCATAGAGGAACATAAACGAGCAGAAGGTATGTCCTTTGTGCCTTGATGTTGGTTATTTGAACATTTATTTCTAAACTGTAGAAAAACAACTGATTAATGGGCCTTAGTACTTCAGTTATATAGTTGACTGTTAGGGATAACGATCCGTAAAAATATTCTACGACCGTTATGTTCTACCAAAACATATACGTCAACAAATATAAGTGCGTACTTTACCATGTTAGCAATTTCAATCAAATACATAACATATTTAATTACTATTGCTAATAAACTAGTCTGAATTATGCGTACATACACTACCGTTTGTGAAAATTGCAACACCAAGAATGAGATATGTTATTAAAACGAAATTTATTTCAAAGACTACTTGCACATCACCGCGAGAACTCAGTCGGCGTGAAGCCGCTACGTGCTGCAGTCAGAGCCAAGAGAGCCTGGATACGCTGCTGGCAATCACACTGCAGCGTCGTATGTAGGGTCCTCAACAGTGGTTGAAAGAGGTCCAGAACATCAAGATGTCGAATATATTAATGTTTAAAAAAGCTATGAAAGGCCTGGTCCTTGTGGGACTCCGTTGCAGTATCAATCTCCGTTTAGGCGTCATTCTCTACAGCTAAAAATTGCGACCGTCCAGTTAGAAAATCACGTATCCATCACTACTTGTTTGCTATACTCCGCACACTAGATTCTTTGATGATAAGGCGTTGGAACCGTGTGGAACGCTTCCTATTAATCCAAGAAATCATTCCCGACTGTGATTTTCCGCTTCGGCAATTTCAGCTGATGTCTTAATTACTCATCTAAAGCGATCCAACATCGCATCAGAAATGATCTTTGTTTCTTCAAAGAATAATTACTTTTTCTTGACGTATGTCAATGTGTTCTCAGATAACTGAACGATCTAATTTTTCTCCTTTTTCGTTCAGTTCTTAGTGTACGATTATAGTTCAGGTTTACGATTTCTGTAGTCTTCGAATAAACACCAGAGTTACCATTTTTTTAATCATTGGCATTTGGTACCGATACACTTCAGCCAAAACCAGGTTAACATAATTTAATTTTAAAAAAATTACAGCGTATATAAATAATCATTACTTTTCTACATGTTCTTTGGAAATATAATGAATTGTCTCGATTGAAGGTATACTATGTTAAAGCCAAAACCCATCTGAACTGCTGGATTATAGTTTACTCAATATTTCACAGATACCGGAACGTGTCTATTGCAAACTTTTATTCAGCTATTGGCCCATCGACATCCGTTTTATTCCATCGTATTTTAATAATCAAGAGATTACTTGACTATAAATATACGGTTCCCAAGTAATTACTCCCTATCCTAGCTATTATTAATTAATTTAAAAGATGTATACGCGTTTTTATCTGCGTTCTTATATCCATTTTAGAGGCAGTAATAATGCATTATGCTTCCGATTGTTAAATGAAGATGAATATACAATTAATTAGAGGCGCTGTAAATCTTTGATATTTCTTCGAATCTTATTTGATTCGTGGTGGTAAATTTATTTTTATGCAATGTGACCGTATTTTGTGCCACTCGTCTTTATCTTTCACATCAGCGGTCGGCAACCTTTCAGCAGGCAAGGGCCACAAGGTGGCAAAACAAAATAAAGGCCGCACATACACAGTAAAAATGAGAGAACTCAGTTTTCAAATTTTATTAATACAAATGAAGAAAAGTTACAAAAATTGATCTTACATACTAAATTCAGTGTGACTTTGATGTTGCATTTGACTTGCTATTTTTTGTATGTCAGCTTTCATGTTAGAAATTGAAATGCGTAATATATCTCTCAAATGCTCATCTGTGAGACGAGAAGCGTATTTATTTTTTCGATAATTGACGATTGAAAAAGTTTGCTTGCATAAATTAGTGCTTCCAAAAATTGAAATAAACTGTTGAGCAAACTTTAATTCGACAAAATCAAACGGCAAGCTACCATAAAATTTGACCAAATCATTCATCTCGCAAAAGGAGTTTTATAGACTCTTATTGGATTGAAGTTCAATCACATTCATTTGTAAATTACTGGGTACATCCTAAACATCGCATGGAAAAGGGTTTGCAAAAATCTGCAGTTTGTTCGAAATCTTCTCGAAATTATCAAATCTGTCACTGAATTGACCTTGTAACTCCATTAAAATGTCTTTCATTTTCTCAATTAAAATCAATGCCAGCTTCCTCGACAACCTTTATTCAATTCGGGAGGTGATCTAATTTTTTTTTCATCAATATTTTTTATGAAGAGCCGGTTTTAGTTTGGAACGCCTTTACTTCTGTATGCATATCAGATATTAGTTTGTTTTTCCCTTGATCCTTGACATTCAGCGTATTAAATTCATGAGTTAAATCTGTCAAAAATCCAAGATCTATTAACCATTTAGAGTCTGTTAGCTCTGGAACAGATTTACATTTCTGATTCATAAAAGGGTTGATTTATTTTCTGAGTTCGAAAAATCTTTTCAGTACTGCACTTCTACTTAACCATCTTACCTCTGAATAATAAAGGACATCTTGATGATCTGCTTCCATTTCGAATAGAAACTCTCGGAATTGACGATGTGTCAACCCATTATTTCTGATGTAGTTTTCAGTGGATATAACGATGTCCATTACATTTCTCCATGAAACAACTTTGCAAAATAACGCTTCTTGGTGGATAATGCAATGAAAAAATAACGGGATTTCACATCCTATCTCTGCCAATTTTTTTTTAATTCTACCCACCAGGTCCTTGTTTTGCCCACTCATGTTTCTACCTCCGTCAGTTGTTAGACTTACCAATTTTTCCCACGCTAATTGCATTGACGCCATTGCCTATTCGAAGTGACAAAACAAATATCCCCCTTCAATCCACATAACTGTAAAAGTTACTCACACACGTTAAAGTACTTAACAATTCCACGAGAAAATATTAGATGCTGGGCAGTATCTGACACATCATTACTTTCATCGGTAGCTAAGGAGAATCATTCAAATTGTTGTGCTTTTTCCCGAAGTTTAGCCCTAAAATCTTCAGTGCGCCGGGAACAAGTTCTGGAAGATAAGCTTATATTTTCAAATTTCTTTTTTTGATCTGGGCATACCTCTTCAGCCATAGCTAAGGCACATTGTTTTATTAATTCGCTGTCGGTAAGCGGTCGCCCAGACTTGGCAAGTATTTTCGCCACCCTTAAACTCGCACGTATGTTTGACTCATTATTTTGAATTTGCACTTTAAAAACACTTTTTTGGTTCTTGAATGAAGATTTGAGTGGATTAATTTTGTTTTTCCGGGAATCAGCAATTAGGTACGCAAATTTTGCTTTATGCTCGGTATCATAGTGACGTTTGTCGTTATATTCTTTTTGTATAGCAAGGGTTTTCTGGCATATTAAGCATAGGGGTTTTCCATTGCAATTAATAAAAACGTATAAATCTGTCCACTCTATTTTCTTCAATTAACTTCCTCTTTTTTGTAGCCATCAGTAAAACTTATAATCAACAATGCCAAATACACACTGTAAGAATAAAAGCCGTGTTGAAAACATGTCATTTAATTTCGCTAAGTAATTGTATGAACTATCAATATCTCACACTTACCAAACTGTAAGCAAAATATTAGGTACTCGTAGGTCACAGAACAATAACTAAATCGTAGGTACATGGCCGCGGGGGCGGCGTGTACACATGAAATAACTTGTTTCACTCAAAGACACAGCCAGCGCAGACGGACGGCGGGCGAGCGAGAGAAGATTATTGTCAACGCGGACCTATTGTTTCAATCATAGGAGAGAGTGGGGGAATCTTTCCCGCTCGCACTTGTCCTGCTCTGTTCGCGTAGTTCATTCGCTGCGCTGTTAGATCGCGTTTACTCTTTTATGCATTTATAATTCATTATTTTATGATACGGGCTTTCGATCTGATTTTTATAAGACGGACACGGGCCGTAAACAGAGAGGTCACGGGCCGCATGCGGCCCGCGGGCCACGCGTTGCCGACCGCTGTTTTACATGAAAAACCTGTGCCACCAATAACTAGCCGATTGTCTTGTGTAGCTCACATTGATCCCTTCAATGGATCCCCACTAATCTGGACCACAAGATCGTTTAGAAGAGCCACCTGCAGGAAGGTGACAGTGTGGAAGGTTTACAGTTAGTTTCAAGACATGCTTAAGTCATGCCATTATTCAAATATTTTATAAGTTTATAATTCACTACAAACACGTCAAGCTGCTGAAATATTCACTGGCTGTCCTCTCAAATTGTTAGATTTTGAGCAAGTAAACACAAAAACAACACTTCTTAGTTAACAATCCATTGCACTCGATAGTGTGATATGTGTCGCACGTTATAAGTTGTTCGTGACGTATGAACTTCTTCCCGTGGTCTACATGCTAGTATTCGAATCCCCGTCCGGGCATCCAGATTTGGGTTTTCCATGGTTTCCCAAATCACTCCAGGCAAATGCCAGGATGCTTCCTTCAAAAGGCCATGGCCGAATTCCTTCCCATTCCTTGCCCCCCCCCCAATCCTTTCCCCTCTCTAAAGACCTCACTGTTAGAGAGATGTTAAGCAGATAAAAAAAATTACATGCTAGTAATAACATCGGCTCTACCACCGTTTTTCTCCTTTGTTGTTTCCCAACGTCTCAGAAACGAGGACAATCCACAAAACAATATTGCAACGCATTGATATAATTTTAAGCTATTAGATGCTAACATATTCAGTTGGAGTTCCTTTCTCATGCACTTGGTTCATGTAACATAACCACTTAGTCTGCAGGCTGAGAACAAGGCTCCCCACCCCGTTCTGTTGGAAACCCTTACTATGCTTTAATCAACCAATTACGGGGTAGCCACCTGATAGTCTGGTTAAGACTAGCCAACGGGTAGCTAAGTTCCCCATCCATAGGTACCCTCTAGGAAACCATTTCTCTATCTGCAGTCAGACCCATGACAGTCTTTCAACGAAGAAACAACATAATTTCACGAAGGAAAAACATGCGTTCTATTTACCTTCTGCCGCCTAGGGAAGGTACTCCCGGTAGCAGGATTTCATTAGTAATATCCTTGTATTGATTCAGAGTTATTTCCATACAGTATTTCCGTAATTATTCAAGTGTTTGTGCATGTATCACAGTCAAACTGAATTAATTAAAACTAACTTAATCTTTCCTTCGCCACAATACGTCAGCAACAGTGTCGACTAGTACATATTTTTTTTTACCCATGAAAGAGTTGTTTTTAAGATTATTTTTGGCATGTTAGATATAATGATCGTCTATCTGTTGACGAAAGGTGTCAGGAATAAACTAAGAAGCTGCAGTAAAATCATATATACCTTTAAATGATTACTGGCCTGGCTGAGCACGAAGCCGAGGTAGGATGCATGTTACTTTAGAGCAGTAGTTCCCAACGGAGGCCAACGGCCGATCCCCCCCCCCCTCCCCCCACCGCTGCTTTCGAGTATTTATACTTCTGTAAGTGTTGCATCAAAGAAGTTTCCAATTGCATTCCCATATCCAAAAGAAGTTTTGATGCATTCAGCAGTTTATTAGCTGAGACACAGAGTGTAATTAATGGAACTTGACGATTTAAGATTGTTGATGACAAATAAGGCAATAAATACAAAAAAAATTAATGTCACTTCTAATTAATAATATTTTTTTCCATAATATGTTTTTGTTAATCAACCTGTGGACAATACGCCAATATTGTTAACTAGCAGTTACCCGCGACTTCGTCCACTTGAAAGTGTGTTAAAGTATGAGTTTTTGTTACTGTTCAAAGTACGACCAGCTGAAAAATTTATACTTGGGGTTGAAATTACGGTTAACTGAAAGAAAAGTGTATCTCAAAATCGGGAAATAGGTAACAAAGGTGTAACACACTTTACTCGGCAACAATCGACGTCTCGAGTCATTTCTGACGTCACTACAATCAGAATTCGGCAATCGGCATGGCTGCCACATTCTTCACTCCAAATCCACTATGCACGGTCGAACATTAGTAGTAATTTTGATTTTTCACATTTTATGACATATATTACCTGAGGTGTTAAGTTGAAATGCAGGCTGGACCAGAATCTTCTCGTTACATCATAAGGTAGGAGTAATTTGGTTATTATTAGTAATAAATAAGCTGCTTTCATAAATGCCATGTTAGTGATGACATGTATCACGACGTAAACTATTCCCTCATACTCTACTGTTTGCACTGATTTCTACAAAAATTTAGAAAAATAATTATCTACGTTTAAGTTTTAAATGTTGGTAAATTTTTTTTGTAAGGTTACAGAGAGTACATAGCAGCAAAGAAGAAGGCACACAGGAAATAAATTGAGCAGAGGTAGTCTCTAAACCTTTACTTATTTGTTATAAACATAAAAATACAACATATCGCACAGGAACATTTAGTGAACCGGCTTTTGTTCTGGTATACTTTTAACATTTTTAATTTTTTTTAAGCTCTGATCATGTGCATTAGTTTTAGTACTTCATTTAAATCTGTTTAGAAATTATGGAGTACATCCAAAATTTCTCATTTACATAGATGTAGATATCTTTTGATGAAATAATTTTAGAAATCTGTGCACTTCATCTAAGAGGAGCGCCATCGAATGACTCTATCAAATAGTGGGTTACGAGTCAAAAAAGTTGGAGCAAAATGAGTTAGATTATTTATGACGGGTAGGCGAATAGGTGTAAGTGTATGGGGGGGGGGGGCGGTGAGTACTATTTTAGAAAATGGGACGGCAGTTTAAAAAAGTTCAAATGCTGAGATTAGGAAAAACATTTTACTTTCACAATTAGTTAATGTACTTCTGATTACGGTCGGCTCAGTTTAATCATGCTTAAAACTGTTACACAAATACATAAAACTGGCTGCTATGGGGATTAACTAACTGACGGTGGAATTTACGTCATTTTTACGCGTATGCGATACAAAACCAATCAAAATCTGGAACTATAAGAGGTACGCAGTTCTAGAATTTTAAATATTGTGACTGTCAATGCAGTTAGTCAAATAATGGTCAATTAAAAGCAATGCTTCACGAAGATAAAGGAGTCAGTTATTTTTGTTTTAAGAAACTTGACATCCTATTTTCGATACTCGATTACTATGATCTGCTTTTAAAACATGAACAGAAAACATTGTAATCAAATTTTATACGAATTGTCCTTATTACTCGTCGCTTTGTAATGTAAACAAAGTATCAAAACATCCACCGCAAAACGAGAACAAACCTAAAAAATTAATGTTGAAGCTTGACATACATACCAATGTAAGAACTGTCGTGATTCACATGACGTAATGGTCGTGCGTACAAGACGAAATTAAGGTTTCAGCGTTTCTCATGGTAGTTAGGAAAATCTGCAGAACACCAACAAACATATCATAAACGTTAAAGAGGAAACGTTATCACAAGAAAATTTTAAGTTATATGTAACATGAAGACAACGCAGTACTCCTCGAGAGATGATACCTTTGTATTACATTGTCTTACAGTTTTTTAATAACCGCTCTTTATTAAAAAAATAAAATATATGAATGGAACTAGCCCCTGTTCAGAAAACTTTCGCGTTAATTTTGGGTACTTTTCTGTTAAACATAATTCTCTTTCGTAATTTTATCATGAATTTAGAACTGAGATGCTAAATTATTTTAAGAATTTGTCAATAATTTTAAATTGTTTTTTTATACAGCTGTATAAAGTTTAACCGCGAATCAATAAAAATGCATTAAAACGATAATACTTAAAAGCGCTTACGAAAGTCAAAGTTGAGTATGGAAAAAAATGAGAAATGATCTCTTGATTATTTTGAAGCTTATTTTGATAACGGAAAGTTCAGATATATTTGAACAACGTAACAGTTAATGCTCCTAGCCACGTTCATGCAATTTACTAAGATATAATTTTAAAAAAATTTTATCAGTCTATTTTATTTCAAAAGCGTTATAAATGAAAATATCTGAAACAAAGAACGTAAATGAGAGCTCAAACATTGGCAATGTATACCTAATTTTTTAAACTTTGTTACTTCAGACTGCAAATGAGGAAACGATTTAGTTCAAGAATTAAAGTGGCGTGGTGACCCTGCTGATATTTGGAACTCTGAATACTAAACGACTATATTATTGTCGAAATACTATCACAAATAAAGTCCAAAGATGTTAGTGGAAAGAACGAAAATGTCCATGGTTCGACTGAATATTCGGAATAATCCATTACAGAAGCGCTCGTATTGATCATGACCAAACATGAGTGCGTGTTATCTCAACTCCTCCCCGGAAATGAAGGCCACCATTACACAGATTCTCTGCTACACACACAAATGACCCAGGTTATTGCTGCAGTGTTTGTCAACGTCTGCCGAAGTTACGAATCGCTGATACCTGTAGTTCATTGCATTTAGATGATAGCTGTATCCACTTAATATTCGCTCCACCATTAAACGTAAAAATTCGTGTTATTCACAGGTAATAAATATTGTTTTTTCGTTTGTAACGTTGATGATGCTATTGATTGCATTTTACTGTTTTATTAAAGCTGAACATTGCTGCTATTCGTCAAGAGTAATAATAAACTGTTCTTTACTAATCCACTAAAAAGATGAATAAAAAAAGTAAACCGGATTTGAAATACTGTTATGACCAAGAATCTCGTTTTCTGCCTTGAATTGCATTAAAATACAATTTTTAACAAACGATGTAACTTATCTCAATCCATCTTCATACAATACAGGCTTTATCAAAAGCATATGAACTGAAGTTGTATTATGAATTTAATCGTTATAATTTATGCTACGCGTACTTTGAGTCCTGAAATAGACAATGTTGTCATTACCAAAAATGTATTTAGCGATGCATTTCATGCGTTTGGGTGTATGTGCATCGTTTGATTTTGAAGTTGTAATGGTTAGGTCGAAATCAGAATGTTCTTGGAACAATAAAGGCTATGAGGAATTCAATTATTGTTAGTAATTAATAAGCTGATTTCATGAGTGCCATGTTAGCGACGACGTGTATTTCCAAAAAAAAAAACAAAAAAAAAAAAACAACCCCAGTTCACGTCCAGCCTGTATTTTCGCGTGGCTTTCTCCCTAACCACTTCAATTTTGAGATACGATGAAGAAAAATGGCTAGAAATTTGGGGGATGGATAGAAGTTATAAGCAAGAAATGCATGTTATTACTCACGTCATAATGTATACTTATAGTATTACGAAAAGTAGCCACCGTTTTCAAGATCGTTGTTAATGTAAATGCTATCTTTGGCGGTAAAGATATTTTTATAAATGGCCGTCGTCTATACTGCCCAAACTATCGCCCACGGTAACTTTCGTGTTTACTTAAGTCTAAAGTACATTTGTTATTGCTTTAATATGTACCTTTTATACTCAGGATAGTGTGGTCAAAATTTCTGACCGAAAGGACAACTGATTCTCGGTACGCCCTTATTTGACAATTAACGACATGGTTTCATGTAGCTTTAATTTCTTATTTTTAATATATTATACTGTGTTAAAATATAAGTATAACAAATATAACTTTCGAACTATAGTATGAAAACCGAATCTAAGGTAACAACTAAAGGAAATATTTAAATGAAATTCATATTTTTTGCTTCTACAAGTTAATAATTGGTACTAAAACAAAAAAGGGTAGAGTATTTCTATATATGTCAAGACCCACGCGAACGAAGCAGCGGGTTAATGTTAGTCTGGAATATATCTGTTTGTCCCGGCTTCACGCAGAAAATATAGGTTTTTAACCGGTTTTCATAACTGAAAGCATGAGAGCGATTCGGCTTTTGTATACCAAATGTAGACAGTCTTTTTCTGTTTGATTTAAAGTATATGTGTGCAAATTTCCATCGATATCCTATGAAAACTGTAGGTATGTATAAAATACAATTAAGCGAATGCAGAGGTGGAGAGTAGTTTGGTTTTTGTAAAACTAATGCGGATAGTAATTTTCGCTTTGTTTTAAAGTATACGTGTGCAAAGTTCCATCGAAATAAGATAAATGCTGTAGCTCTGTTTAAAGATCATTCGCAAAAAAAAAAAAAAAAAAAAAAAAAAAAAAAAAGCGGGGGGGGGGGGTAAAGGTAGTGATGGTTTGAGTTTTGTAAAAAGAATGTCGACACTATGTTTCTCTTTGTTTTGAAGTATACGTGTGCAGTATAGCATCGAGATCTGATAAAAACTGTGTGTTTCTATAAGAAACATAGGAAATTGAGAGGGGTCGGAGTAGAAGGGGAGAGAGGTTGGGATTGTGCAAACCAAATTTAAACAGAATTGTTCTGTATTTTTTAAAGTATAGGTGTGCAAAATTCCTTCAGAAACGGGTAGAAAATGTATCTATGTATACAGAACATGACAAAAATTAAAGGGGATGGAAAAGAGTAAAAATTGATTGGTGTCTGTAAACCAAATGTAGACAGTATTTTATTGTTTCTTTTAAGATATACGTGTGCATACTTCCTCAAAAATCGGATAGAAACTGTAACTTTGTATAAAAATAGTGACAATAATTAATGGAGTGGAAAAGGGGGATGGCTTTTTTTTTTAACTAATGTAGACAGGATATTTATTTTTATCTTTATTTTAAAGTAAACGCCTGCAAAGTTCCATCGAAATTAGATAATAACTGTGAGTTTGCATAAAAATTAAGGGGTGTAAAGGGCGACGGGGATTGGTTTTAGATTTGTTTGGTTAGAAATCTTTTCCATTAAAAAATACATATATGTACGAACTACCAAAAGTGGTGAGTTGAGCGGTAACGCTCTGGCCTCGCATCCGGGAGGATCCTCGTTCGAATCCCCGTCCAGGCATCCACACTTCGTAGGCGAAAGCAGGAATGATTCCTTCAAAAATGCCATGGCCTAATTCCTTCCTGTTCCTTGTTCCCAGTCATTTCCCGCTTCTAATGACCTCGGCGTCAAGGAGGCGAAAAGTCAGATACAAAAAAAAAAAAAAAAAAATATAAGCTAACTTTCTTAGTGATTGGGAAAACTGTGTCGAATATAGCTTTCTATAAAGAACATTGACAAAAATTAAGGGTTGTAAAGGGGTTTTATACTGTTTTGGTTAGAAACCTTCTCCATTAAAAAATAAATGTATATGACAATTTTCATGGAAATCAGTCAAATTGAGTCGACTGTAGCTCTGTATAAAGGTGATTAACAAAAATTAAGGGGGAAAGAGAGGAGAGGGATTAGACTTTTACAAACCAAATGTTGACACTATTTTTCTCTTTATTTTAAATTATCTGTGTACGAAGTTCCATAGAAATCAGGTAAAAAGTACAGGTTTGTATAAAAATTATGGGGTGTAAAGGAGGAGAGGGGATGTTTTTTGGTTTTCTGATCAGAAGTCTTCTCCATGAAAAAGTACACGTATATACCAATTTTCATGGAGATGTGCCAAATGGTGTCGACTGTATCTTCTTAAAAACAACATTGAGAAAAATAAAGGGGTAGGAAGGGGGAGAGAGGTTTGGTTTTTGGAAACTAAATGTTGACAGTATTTTTATCTTTATTTTAAAGAATATGTGTGTAATATTTTATTTAAATTGGATAAAAGTGCGTGTAGGTATTAAAATTAAGGGGTATAAAGATGGAAAGGAGGTGGGTTTTTTTGGTCTGAAACTTTCTCCACGAAAAAGTACATGTATATGCCAATTTTCATGGAGGTCTGTCAAATAGTGTCGACTGTAGCTTCTTAAAAACAACATTGAGAAAAATGAAAGGGTGGAACGGGGGAGCGAGGTTGGATTTTTGCAAACCAAATGTTGACAGAATGTTTTTCTTTCATTTTAGATGAGGAGTGTGCAAATTTCCATAGAAATCCGATAAAAATGTGGGTTTGTATAACATTTAAGAGGTGTAAAGGGGCAGAGAGGATTGTTTTTGAATGAAATTTACATGGAACCGCTTTGATGGTATACACTAGTCACTAAAAAAATCATTAAAATTGGTTGATAACTGACGAATATATCGCTGAACATACATCCAAAAAAAGACAAATCAAAATGAGAATCTCTTCTTTTTCTGAAGTCGGTTAAAAAAGGAAAGAGTCTAAGACCCGTCGTTGACTAGGAAACAAGAATAGTAGTTAAAAAAAATTATATGGCTCCTGGTTTTTTACTTCTAAACAGTAGCAAAATAATCAATAAATCTCTTACTAGATATCGTCATCAAACTGATTTTCTTTCAAGATTTGATACGAATTGTATGATACCAATTATTAATTAAAATAAACAAATTGAAATATTTGTTGATACTTATAACAACGTAGCAGTGAGAGGGTTGAAATGGTAATACACTTCATCTCGGTACAGTAACTAATGTATAAGGAATTAAATAACCATAAACTATGAAAATATTTCAATTTAATTACCATTATGTTCCTCCAGTGCCATACACATGCTATTTCTGATGTAGGATTATTATTCTTTATTTTAAATTTTTTTCTGAAATTGGAAGATACAAAACGAAAATGAAAAAATAAAACAGGAAATAGTCCTGACCTATTGCACCGTAGCAGTCCTGTTGTATGAGTCGGTATATGGGATCAATGGACCACACTACGTATGAAACAAGGGAAGGATATGCGATGAAAATAAAGAAGTTGTCAATAACATGCTACGACTAAATCTCGGATTGAAACTAAATTGGTCTTCTAGATATATTCTTAGCTGAAGCCATGTGAAATGATATTCTTCAAGTTCTTTTAGTATTAATATAATCAACTACAATCTGATCCACTTTTCAGGATTTCATTGGCTATTGTGTACCTTGGAATTTTTTATTCTACCTCCATTCCATGAAGACATAATATTTGGTGTTTACACATATTTGCCACGCACTTTGTAAGTAATTGTGCAGTGATACCAGTAGTAATAGTAACAGATCTTTGTTATTATTAGCCTACTCCTTACCAATTTAGTATTTATTCCTGCTGGTTTTGTATTTTTACGTTTCTTGCATTCTCAAAGATAGTTTCTAAGCATCTACATCTACATATATACTCTGCAGTTCACAATATTATGGGTGGCAGAGGGTGCTCAGCACCAAATCTAATCTCTTTGTTGTGCATTCCAATCCCTAATGGTACGAGGGAAAAAAGAATTCATACAAGGATCAGTGCGGCACCTTATTTCTCGAATTTTATCTTTCCTTGGACGAAGTATTTCATTATTACACTCGTAAGTGAAAGTGGGAATACACATGTTTACCAATAAGTTTATACGAAACGTGCGTCGTCTATCTACCAGAGACTCCCAACCCAGTCTACTAATCAGTTCTGTGGCGCTTTCATAAGAAATGTAGCAAGCGGTCACGAATCGAGCGGCTCTTCTCTGTACTTTCTTTTCTTTCCATGTCCATTTCACACCAGATACGGGGCGCAGTGCTATGGCTGTTAGAGGTTGAAGAGAATTAGATGCTTTAATCAACATTCTATACTTATCCCTGTTTTAAATCTCGTTGGGGTCAATTTCCAGTTGTTCGTGATCTTTCCTGAGTAGCCTCGTCCACTTTGTGTTAGTCGATTTTGGAAGTGAGTCTCTTTGTCTTTATGTATGTAATAAACACTAGTCTTTTCCCATGGCTCCGTCTATGTGGAACTCAAAAGTCCTTGGTTATTTCATATTGTAGAATTGTAAACTATCATAAATTCATAATTAATTTACTAGCACTTGACACAAATTTTATTATGAAACAACACCGTAGGCCATGTTTTTTTTAAATTTTTAAATGTAACTTCTTCATTACAGCTTTCATTATTACCTTTACAAAAAATACTGCATTCAATCATAAAATTGCCCGTAACAATTTACATCATGTGAGATTTTATTTTAAAATCGGTGAACTCATTGGTTTCGCCAAACCAGTTTAGTGGTTTGTTAAATCTCAAATTATCGATCATCTTTCGAGGGAACTGCGCTTGATTTTTTCTGTAGACTAGGAAATTAGCAAAGGAAGGGAGATCCCACAGGTAAAGAGACTTAGTAGCCTCCTTTAAAAGACTCGCCTGACGAAGAAGTTTGGTTCAAAGATGTCTAGAACTGCGGATAACTTAAAGCAGTACACGGGGTCTCCTCATTTGAAAGCCAGTGTGCTGAAAAACAGCTCGTAAAAATATGCTTCTTATTAAATGCACCCTACACAGTAAAATAACTAACTGATAACTGACGTAAATAATTTAATCAAGGAACCAAGAGGATAGATCTGAGCAACGTGTTAGGGTGAAAGTTGATGACGATGGAAGCATTCATCTTATTTCACACAGAGCAGACATTAATATAGGCACCAACGTATTTCATAATCGTCCCTTTTATTCGTATGCATACGTTTTTGGTAATTCCGTATATTTTAGTTGTAAAAGTACTGTTATTTTACCCAGTATAACGCATGAAAAAATATAATTTTGAAACGGATCTCTCACGGTATTTACTATCAGGTAACTAGTTTATTTTTGCAATGGTATTTCGTTCCTCAAACGAACCCGCTTCTTGGATAAAGCTAAGAAACTAATTTCGGCCAAAAAATTATTTCTTAAATGCTCATAACATTTTTCACCAATAAGACATGTAAATAGAAACATTAATTTGATATCCATGTAGGCTTATTCTTTTTCGACTACGTAGTCATAAAATTATGTCGGTATATTACCTTAACGTGGCCAAAACTGAGAATTAATTGATAATTTTCGTACAAATTCTATAATTTTTAAATAAAAGTTTGCAGCCCTTTCTCTATTGGACTGAGTCATTTTTAATGAGATGTAGCTGAATCCCCATTTAATAGTTCAAACACATGACCCCGGCTTAATCACTGAATATTTTAGTTTGAGTTCAAATATTTAGCACTTCGCGGCCCACCATTTTTAAAAATTCCGTGTTTCCCTTTAGCATTCAGCTATATTTGACTATTTTTATGTTTCAGTCTATTAAGTAAACTTTTTCACTTTTACGCTTTACGAGAGATCAGATAATTTATTTAGATTTTAAGAAGAACTGCATTATGAAAAAGTGTATGCTAAAGGTTGACCATTGTTGTCTCACTAACAACCATTAGCTGACCAACTTCATACAAAGTGATGATCAGTATTTAACAACACAAAAGGGAACTAATGAATTTTCATTCCGATACTTAATTATTACTAATCTCTGGTTAAGAGAATCCGATCACCGTTCATTTTTCCAGGATCACTTTCATAGAATTCATTATGTGTGTGTAACGGGCGTTGGTTCTAACGAAATTTTTAATTAAAAGTGTAATATTTCATTGAATAGTGTTTTTTCATTTTTTCAAATGTTTCCGTAAACATTTATTAAGTGGACAGATATTGAATAAGTACAATTATTTTTGATTTCTATGGTCACATGCCTATCTGAACTGTTAATAGAACCTGCAAGTTTATTATTTGCACTATGCAACCAGTCGTAGCGTACTAGGATATCTGCGTTGCGCTCTATTTATAGTCTGTTCAAATAACGTATTATGCGATTTTTCTTTCGACTCTGTCGTTTCTGAAATATTAAATGTGTAAAAACGAATTACTGAAACATGATTCATTTTAGAAATATCTGTTTCAAGTGACCTCATTACCGAAATGATGAAATGTTAGGGAACCTTTTAACGGGTATAATATTCAGCTGGATTTGGAATAGTAAAACATTTTATCGGCTCAATCGTAACATACGATGCTTTTATAATTAAATCCTCGTTCGATCTATTTACTGTCGTTCGTAAAGTTCTTGGTCGTTAAGTACCCGAGTTATTTCAGGTTACGAATGTGAGTAGTGTCTGGTGCTATCGCGAAGGGAAGCTTTATGTTAAGATCTGTATAATACCACCGTTAGAGCAGTCACGGAATTCCTGCTTATTCGAAGAGTTGCCCTGGTGTCAATTTATTTTTGACATCTAATATCCTATTGGAGCCCACAGATAACCTGCAATCGGCAACTCAACCTCTATTTTAATCTAAACTCCCATTAATCGCAATATATAATATAACGCCCACGGACTGAATTACTCACACTATTCACTGCTGTAAAATGGTTTTCAGAAGTATGAGATTTTAGAACTCTTCTTTCGTTTTAATGCGAATTAATGAGTAAAATTCCATATTATAAGTTAGAAAAATAATAGCGACCATTAGAAAAAGTATGTGTTTCGAATATCTTGTTGAGGCAATATTGATACAAGCTGACAGTTCACATTCTCTTGTCTTGCCACTCGGTTCTCTTCGCCAATGGTCAGAATCATGTTCCCAACCGTCTAATGAAGGGTATTTCAATCTTTCATCGTAGGCGGCGGAAGTTTCTGTACGTTGTTAAATATTTTCTCATACCATCTATGAAATAAATTATCAGAAACTTAACGAGTTGCATTTTTAAAAGACTTCTCTTATAATTGAATTCTGTATTCGATTTATAAACTCCAAATACATATAGTAATTGACAGGACGGTCCTCGATGTATTGTTGTGGAATATGGAATATGAATTAGCACGGTAACGAAACATTCGAGTTAATTCTCGTTAATGAGGTTGCAGATCATCCAGTATTCAGTCTAGGTGAGAGCAGTGGGTTGTTTTATAAATCACAGTATGCAAGTGTACACGGCTCAAAATGACCAGGAAAAATGCGCAATAAACTGGGAACCCATTTCTCGAAAAGTATTCTTCTCGCAATTTATCACGGTATATAGATATAGTTTGACTCTAATTTCCTACAGATATATAGTTTTTAATGTTGTAATAACCGGCAAAGTAACAGTCGATCCGTGTGAATTTAGGTATCCGTTTTCTATCGACCAAACACATATCTCGCATTTGGTAGGTTAAACAGCAGTCGCGTGACCCTCATTTCATTTCATCTACATACTATAACTCTTAGAAACGTAACAACCATATTTTCATGAATGATGTTTAATAAATGTAGTTGTTAAAAAATGCATGAATAATATTAACTCAGTAAACCAATTAAATGTAATAATAACTGATATACTAATATAAGTAAATCTAGAAAAAGTAATAGATCCTAAATAAGCTACTGTCATAGTTAAAGAACCCCCTAACACTGTAATGACTAACAACCCCAAAGACACATTGCCCCACGCGCTGGTAATGCTATTGTTCAATTCAATTATCAGTGAATTTAAGCGCACTTTAAATTTAATAGTACATGGGAAAGTAACCTCAAAATTCTTTTACTTAATTTACCCTCAGCTTAAAAAAATGTTTAAGATATAAGTGTTTTTAGCATTTGTCAGTTAAATATGGCATGTAGTCCAGATTTGGAAAAAATTTGATGTTTTAGGCAACATAGTTTTTGGGTAGTAAAAAGAGTCCAAAATTGACACATTTGAGAGTAACATGTGTCTTCGTTCTCATGTGAAAAAGAAATATGAAAAATTTTGTTATAATTTTTTATCTATCATATTTTAGACCTTATTTTGTTTCAATTATGAACATCATGTCGTATCTGACATTACCAGAACCAGTTCTAAATTAACAAACGCCAATCAAGTATGTTTTTGTTGCTTGATCCGCCATTTTATAATTAATCTTAATGCCAGAATGGGTTCTCTTGTTCCTCGTTTTTTTTTTTTTTTTTTTTTTTTTTTTTTTTTTTTTTTTTTTTTTTTTTTTTTTTTTTTTAACCCAATTCCATCTTTACTCAATACCTACCTTTTCTATTCATCTTATTATTGTAGTCAGTAATATTGAAGCGTGGATGTTAGACTAATAGTGCACCAGTTTTCACATTTGTCAGCTTGTGAATTCTGCGGAGTGTGAAAATGGTACTTTTATTAAAATCAGTTGAAATTTGACCTGTTTAATAAATTTTTAATGTCGATTTGAATCATATTTATATTCCTTATTTAACTAAATATTTTGGTAGTTCTGCAAAATTCACGCAAGTTCTACTGCCTTAGTTGATTTAAAAGCTTTGTTGTAACACTACATATACCATGTTCTGTATTGATTTTTCGGTAATATTTTTTATATTTTTTGTTTTGATTTAGCTTTGCACCTCGTCGATGTCGAAATGAATTAGAGCCAGGAAAGGAATGAAGACAACGAACGGGAATGAGTTCAGCCATAGTCTTTTGAAGGAACTATCTCAGCATTCGCCTGGAGTGATTTGGGGAAACCATGGAAAAACCAAATCTGAATGCCCAGACGGGGATTCAAACCCGCATCCTCCCGAATGCCAGGCTAGAGTTTTACCTCTCACCCACCAGGACTCGGTTTTTAAGTCCAATTATTAATGTTGTTAATGAAATCAAATAACTAAATGTTATGTATTATTCTCGTGGTCATAGTTTCTTATAAACATCTGAAATCACAGAAAGCAGAAAAATATGACGAAAAATTAACAACGCCTGTGTTGCTTAAAATATAAAAATCTGAAAATATTTCGTGGTTTCGAAATGGTATTTCTCATCTATAAATACAAAATAAATGAAGCCTTAAGCCATAATTACAGTATACGAAACTGTAAGATTATTTGAAAGCAACATTATTGTTTAAGTAATGGTATATACGTGTTGCCACAACGACTACGGAGTAAATAACATATATTACTTAGTATTCAACAGTAATCTTCTGTTGATCTGTTACATTTCCGTAACTCCTAATTAACTAAATGCTTTTAATTCTGAGAAGAGACGCTGATGTAAATACAGCGGCTTATTTGGTTCCTCTCAGGTAATAAGTTTGCACAACGCCATCCTTTCTCGCAATAAAACAGATTGGTTGTCGAATTATTATTTGTTTCTCTATGAAGCGACATTTGTTACTGTTTAACGTAAGCTCAAATAATATTAAACAAGGTGAAAACTATTGGAGTGGACGAAAAAGTGACTTTCTGGTTAGAGAA
This sequence comes from Vandiemenella viatica, assembly GCA_031002005.1. Classification (NCBI taxonomy): domain Eukaryota; kingdom Metazoa; phylum Arthropoda; class Insecta; order Orthoptera; family Morabidae; genus Vandiemenella; species Vandiemenella viatica. The sequence goes on from JARYHS010013630.1 coordinate 277,014,078, forward strand.
ATTCATAATAGGTAGAAAGCAAAGCATTAGAGTAACAAACGCAGAATCAAAAGGGTTGGAAGTGAATATGGGATGCCACAGGGTGGTGTATTGTGACCATTACTATTAATTATTCTAATGAATGACTGTGTTGATGGCTTACCCTCAGAAGTCAGGTTGTTCGCAAATGGCGTAATGGTATATAAAAGGATCAAAACGGGAGAGGACGTGAACAGCTGCAGGGTGACATGTATGCATCATCTAACTGGATAGATCAACATGGAATATAGATAAATGCCAAGGGGAGTCAGGTTGTTTATGATTATATGATGGGGACAAAAATGCTTGTAGAAGTGTAAATATCTTGGAATAACATTTAATAGTAAACTTATCAGGCTTGAAGGAAACAGTTTAGAAAGCAGGACTACAAATATCGTTTGAGAAAACGAAATACATAACCATAGACGCAAAAGACCAGACATGGACAGTGAAAACTAAATATGGTGATATTAGAAGAACACAGAAGTTCAAATACCTTGGTGAAATTTTAACTCCCAATGTTAATGAAAAGGCTGCAGTGGAAGATATGGCGCGAAAGATGGAAACAGCTTTCAGGATTTGTCAAAAGACATACAAATCAAAATTACTCTCCCATCAGGTGAAATAAAAGCACTATAGTACGGTGGTGAAGCCAGAATGTTTATACGCAGCAGAAACACTAGTCAGAAAGGGATTGACGGAAATAGAAAAGAAAGAAATAAAGTTTCTACGGAAAAACGTGGAACCAAAAAAACTGACAGGAAGCAAATTTAATTTCAGTGTGAGATCGAACCAAGATTAATACGACAAGTTTGAAAAGGTATCAAACACTATTAAGAAAAGGAGATTAGCTTTCTATGAACCCATCAAGAGAATGGAATCGGAAAGAATGGCAAAGAAAATACTCAACTTTCAAGAGAACAAGAAAACTCAAGTTTCATGGGCGAAGGAGGTCCATCAGGATCTGAAAAGATATGGGATCAGCATGGAAGACATACAAGACAGGAAATTATTCAGAGGAAAAATTGCGGAGGCAAAGGATCTGACTGAAGAAAAACCAATCAGGAAAAAGAGGGCATTTTTAGAGGAAGAAAAAGCACAGAGAATGGAAGAGTACTGGCCACGGAGGAAGGAACCTCAGAAGAGAAAAAGAAGTTGCGTAGTCGCTGGGAAAAAATAAAAATAAAATCAACTGGGCATGGCACATTAGGCAAGGTTACAAAATTCTTCATTTTCATTTACTATAGGGGATGTAAGAGTATGTAACAGACAAGTGAGGAAACTGGGTTGCAAAACTTTAACTAGACCATTGCTTGAATATGGTGACATATTTTGCCACCCATATTTTCGAAATCAAATAAGGGAATTGGAGGGAGCGAAAAAAAAGGGTATTTGTTTGCAGAAATTATGGCAAGACCACAATCAATAGCTGATATGATAAAGGAGCTGGACTGGGAATCATTGAGGAGGGTGAAACTGGGAGCGAACAATGCATATGTTGGTGATGGGGCTTGGTGGGATGCTGGTCAGCGGATTAGGAGTAGTGCATTCAAATGAAAAGATGGCAATGGGCTCAAGTTGGCATTCGATTTCATGAATAGGAGAGTAGGAAATTTTTCTTTTCCGTGTATTAATGGTGTCAGAGTTGGAATAAATTTTCAAGGAAAGTGTTGGATTTAAAATTAAGATTCGCAAATAACAAAAGTTGATGGATGGGGAACTAATATTCAAAGTATACAGGATAATAATAATAAGAAAGGGAAATTTCCACAGGAGGATGTTCTGCATTACAAATAAAATTCTATTTGAATTTAATTCTGGTTCCCTTTTCTTTTGCAGTTTAAAATTGTTTCCTCTCCTTTATTCTATTTCGAAATTCTCAGCACACTACTTAATGATTCGTCCGTTTATGGGATAGAAATAGACAACAAACTGTTCAAACAAAGGCTCGCTATTGTAGATGCAAGTAGGGCACCTGTCGAGCGAGTGTATAGGTCATCGTTCCTCCGACCCCCTAAACCCAAAATTGTCTCAAGATGAGGATGTGAGTAAATTCACAGGACGTTAAGCGTCATTCGTGAATGCCATGAACGTGTAAGATGCAGAACATTTCTAACTGCACGTCGTTTATCAAACTTATCAAAGCAGAGCGTAAGGTTACAAATCAACACAGCACACACTGCTGCGAAAGTTATGAGAGAGCAATTTCATCGCTCCCCGCAAAAACGATACAACTTTTATATTTGAGTAAGTTCAAAATAAAATGCTGTTTATTCCGCGTGAACAATCAAACAAACAAATAACATTTCTCCGCCAAGAGAGGCTGATTTAACGAGCCCTGGTTGCTGGCGAGACTCACACTAGTATTGACTGAGCGATTGCTCGTTGGCGGCACGCCGGAGCGCACGAGTGCCATCTGGTGGCGAACTGTGGAAGGTCGCCGGCGTATCAATTCCGGTAATGGCTCCCCTCGAGCCTACTGGAGGTATTAAACTGATAGCGAACAATTTGTTAAATGGCCATCATGCTTGTTTCAAAGACACTCAATTACGACACTCGTTTTTTCCCCCCATTTTTCTACTGCATTTGAAATCGCACCAAACAGCAGCGTAGGTGGAAATATATATATTTCACGGTTTTCCATCCTATCCAGTAATGGAATAACTAGTAATTAAGAGGAAGAGAGAGAGAGGGATAAAGGAAAGGGAGGGCAACCCATTGATATCTGAACTGTAATTAAACTTCTGAATAAAACCGATGTGTCACAACAGAACTCTTCAATATAATTTTTCTCGAAAATTTCACTCGTTAACGTGAATGTAATAGCGTTACCGCAGTGTTTACATGTTCACATATAGGCGAAATTGCTCGTTTGTGCGTTCAGCGAAACGGCATGCATAAATTAGCACAGAGTTTAATTGTGCATGAAATGCGACGTCTCAGTTCGTTTCGCTACTGCATAGCGCCATTCATCGAAAGCGTCTGGCAAACGCCGAAAATTTATTCCATTTCCGCCGCTTCAGGCAAATAATACAAGCGTTCAAGCGCTGAATAATTGAAAAGCATTTCACTAAAAGTAATTGTATAAACTTGACAAAATATGAACAAGAGAGAGTGAAACATCCGTTGAAAAATGCAGATGTTACTGAAAGTCCCATTTACCGTGTAAGAAGTCGGTGACATCTGAAAATGTTAGTTTGGAAGCAACTATTTTCCACAAAAAACAAATACACCATTCACTAAAGAAAAAATTACAGAATTAAATAAATGTCTCATAACGTTTCAGAATATCAAACGTTACAAACGATTATGATTTCTGCAGTGGTTATGAGATGTCGAAATACGTAATAAGAGTGTTTCAATACACCTTATAATTGTTTCTTATACCACGGATTGTCCAGGGCCTGCTCCACATTTTTTTTTTTTTTTTTACCCATTTCCTGCCTCCCAGTGACTCCTAACCCCGCTGCTATGTCTTATCAGCATTCTAGCGTAATTTTTTAATATATATATATATATAAATCAAACTGCTCTCATTAGCATTCCCTGCAGATTCTGAATATGATAATCCTAACATGGGTCTAATACGTTTCCACCATACTGAAATAACAGCATACAGCAGTTTTTTTATTTTTCAATATAAAAACAGTATCGCGTGCAATAGGAGAAGTAGTTGAATTCTGTTACTTAGGAAATAAAATTACAACTGATGGCCGAAGCAGGAATGATATTAAAAGCAGAATAGCACTAGCGAAAAGAGTAGTAGAGTTCCCAGGCAGTGAAACAAAACCAGTGTTTAGTTTTCGGTGAACACCTAAAGTAAGTCGGAGTTACGTTATTGGAGCGAACGGAGTGAAACTTTCATGTATCACGCCTGAAATCCAACGATAACATATGTGGAATGTAATTACAATGAAAATTCATCGTGGGCTACTGGAACATAGTATCGCTTCGATCAGGATATGGCATTAATGTGTTGTAGTGGGTTACATCGTGGCATCGAAGAGTTTCTCAAATGGTGTTGCAGTAGGTTATGTTCTTATCGGTATAAACCACTGAACGACAAATTACTAGACAACTCTTTGCAAGTGTCATTGATGGTGAGTATTTGTATGACGTATTCATATTACAAATATGAAGTCAAGAAACCTATCAGTTTGGTTGTAGCGGGTGGAAGAGCACACAACGCTCTTCCCATGTTGAAATGAAAATTCGGTGTAGCAACTAGTACGTATAACTGTGGTATATGAGCTGTCAGTTCATTTTGATGGTGTTTCGCATTGCATGAATTACGATTAACTGGAAAAGTTTCTTTTAGTACTTAATGGAGCTTTTTTCGTTAATGTAGAACAGTAAGAAAGATAGTAAAACTGTATTTGGAAATAATTTACAATGCACTGAAGCCAAAACGCGCTTTGCAGACCGGAACAATAGACCAGGAAACAACCGAAGATATTCAAGATATTCAGATATTAATTTTTCACTTTTACTATAACATAAATGAAGAAATGTGGGGTTTGAAAAGATTATGGCAATCAACGTAATCCATTTGATTGTGAGTTTTGTCTCCGAGTGCTCTGGCTCCCCTGACAAATTCATTATAAAATGAGAAGTTTTTTCCTTTGTTTTGCGCGATACTTTTCTTTTGGAGGGGTCTCCCTAATGACGGCATGGCGCCGCTCACCTGCAGCCTTATTAGTGGCCCGTGAGCCTGCCCTCGCAACGAGACAATAAACTGCGCTGCAGCGAGCCGCACGCCGAAATAAAGAGCTCTCCCGCCAGGGCGGACGACGGCATTCCGGACGTTTATTAGGAGGCGAGCAGGCAGGTCAAGGCGCCTCGCACAGAGGCACTGCACACGTCCAACACCAAACCACATTCGGATTCTTCGCCTCGTGTATCCACGCCATGATTACGTTTTGCGCTTGGTCCGACGAACGTTATTCGTAAACGAAATACGAAGCACTAGCACCTCTTCTAAGATCCTCTTCTAAGGTATTATGCTTATTTCATCAATTCTGGAATCAGTATATATCAGGCACTAATATTTTTCAAGACAAAATGTTATTCAGTTCATTCAGACGAAACATCGACAGTTTTCAGTTAGAATGATATTTTTAGACATTTCCCAAACAATTATTCAGAAAAGTTGAAATCTGCTGTCCCCAACCCATATAATTCAACAACTAATCAATACAAATATCAGAAAACGCTTGCATACTCTTTCCATGGAACTGGCTCCTGCTATACAATTACACAAGGCTGGTGTTCGTAACGCTATGACTTCACGCACCCGGCTTTCGTTGCAGGATGAACATCGGCCAGAGATGTTAGTACGCAGTGGAAGTTATAAGCGTTATTTATTAACAATTCTATTTAGCCAAGAACCTGCAAATAAAAGAAACTCCAAATCATAGATTTAAAAGTATTTATTGTGTTTAAATTAACATATTAATCATTAGTGGGTTTTTATTCATTTATATTCTCTCGCTGTGCATGTTTTCGTTAAATTCATAACTCACAAATATGTAAAATAAATTCTTTAATTTTCAAGCAGCAATGTTAACAGAAGTTTTGATTAGATTGAAATTTAGACTGGGTCAGAATGAAAGCTGGCATTTGACGCGACAGCAGAGGACATGAATAATTTAAGTTAAAAAAAAAATAATTTAAGTTTTACATGTTACTGAAAATATTACTTCCTTTGATTGACAGTAGTTCCACGTTGATCGGGATTAATGCTGCAAATACCACGGTTAAAACTAGTATTACGTGGCTTATTGTAAATTGTTAACATTTATTATGTAATTTCGTTTGCTTTCACTGACGCCATATTACTGAGGTCATTTTTCAGCTTAATGTACCAATCTGAAGATGTGAGAACCCGTGAAGACTAACTCGGGATACAGTGAATGTATTAAGTCTCATGTGATTTAAACTTTAATTTTCTATCGGCAATATTAGCGAAGATTTTGGTTAGTCTGAAATGCAGCTTGGACTCATATGACAACAGAAACTTTATGCTACAGCGTAAGGCACGAGTAATTGTATTGAGTGTTATTTTATAATAATTCTATTTAGTTATGCAACTGCGAAGAAAAATATTACCAGTACACTGCGTTTAGCCTGATATTTTTTACGGGACTGAGGTTAGTATAAGAATAATAGAAGTCATTCGAAGGTAATAAAATTGGGTAAAACTGGAATGTCACTGTCATTTTCTTAATTTTTCTAATTATATATCAGCCAGATGTTTTTTGAAACTTCAGTAGCAAAGTGAAATGTTGAGGAATAATTCTATTGCGTTTCATCGGACACGTGACTCGTTCGTAACGCCATATTTCGATTCTTTTATATAAGTATCTCTTAATGCGTGTTAAAGGCCGACTGATGCCGGCCCCGGTTGTGCAGTGTTAGTGAAATAGCTTCGCGTTGCAGGGGGTGCCGGTTCGAGTCAGATCCAGGGCGTGTGTGGTTTTAATTGTTTTATCCGACCTTGCTCCCGTTATCATCTGTAACACTAGAAGAGTCAAATACAATTGATGAGAAATGAACAATAAACACAGATGTTGGTTGAATGGCTGTAAGGACGAATGCTGTTAAAAAATAGAAGCCGGCTGATGGTGGCCATGCGTCGGACGATCACAGACATATACAGAAAACTATACCATGTTTATATACTCGAGCGAGTGCAGCACCAGGCGGACGGTGGAGAAATAATGTAAGGGCCTAAAGAGACAAGTTTGTGTGTGCGACGCTTTCTTAGCAACTGCGAACAACGTCTAACAAATCTGTGCTGTCCGTAAATATCGGTTAGCGTTTTATATTGATTCTCGCGAGACCTTCGTGTTCACCAGCGGTACCAAGCAAGAAACCTACAGAAGCACGATAATAGGCTAGAGGGCATAACCATCAAAAAATAAAAAATATATGGATTGCTCCTCTGTGTTTACCTACACAATCAATATTTCTTTCATGTTTAAATGGGAATTAAGAGCACAATTTAAAATCCCTCGCGACGAAGTTGCGGGCACAGTTAGTGTTTTAGGCTCGCGTGGTCGTAATGCTTAACTTAACCCAGTAGTTCTATTGGGTGTAAGGGCCCTACAGGAAACCGAACCACGGAAGCGTACTGGCGTACTTCCGATACTTCCGAGAGGTGAAGGTCGAGTTGAGGGCCTTCGAAAATCCTCGCTGAGACAGGGGCCTTTCGATTTCCAGTTAGACACCTCAACCACGCAGCCACCAGACCACTCCACGTACTATGTTAATACAATGTGAAGAAGCTTTCATATATTATTTTACAATATTCTTCTCGTATCTTCTTGTTTTAACTTCTTCTAGTGAAATTGTTATCAGTTCGGCTTACCATTATAAATCGATAATCAAATTATGATTTAACTAAAATTCTAACTTATTACAAAAAATAATTTTGCAAGTCACAATTAATCGAGTGTTATGTTGGCCAATACAACTGGGAGAATTTTCAGCTAGCAGCAACGTGTAGGTCGCAGCTTAGCCTCTGGGTTCACGCTGGATGTGGAGATTTCTAATTAAGGGTTCTTTGTGTGCTACATTGTGCCAAACAGATCTGCTGCAGAAACGCCTGTGGCATGCAACGGTATATGAACTTTTGTTGTTAATAGCTAATTGAAGTGCAACGTTTTTATTTGATATAGAACAGGTCATGCGTAGAATAGAAAATAAAGAATACTCTGTTTCGCTGACATTTCCAATAGTATCAAAATTACGTGCCTATCGCGGATTTCTTCTAGTGATGCAACGGAAGTATCATAACGTAAGAAGAAACAGAAACAGATGTCAAAAATAAAAGTTAGTGTAACGGAAAAGGAAGTATAAATATTATAAAGAAAAATTTCAAGTATTCTATTTTATTAAACTAATATTCAAAATTAAATAGCTATGAGTTTTTCGATTTCGAGGAACTTTGCACACTTATACTTTAAATCTAACAGAAAAATACTGTCTACATTTGATTTACAAAAAACTAATTCCTCTTCACCTTTATCCAATATTCTTTATACAAACCAGCACACAAATACGTTTAACAATCTGTCTACTTTTGGTTTGCAAAAGCCCAGCCCTTCACCTTCTTTATACCCTCTTAATTTCGAATTTTCTTCATAAAAATCCATAGTTTTTATCCGATTTCTGTGGTAATTTGCGCAAGTATACTATAAAACAGAAAAATACTGTCTACATTTGGTTTATAGAAACTCACCCACCTTACCCCATTTTCCTACTTCAAACTACTCAGTTTTTTGCAACTACCTTGAAAACAGTAGGTCGTAGTTGATGGTGATATTCCAAGAGCCCATAAAATTTCTTATTAAATGGCGTTGGACCGATTCCGATCGGACAACTGTTGACCAAGAATTTCGAACTTGAGATTTAGTAATTGTTTTAAGGTTTTGTGGCGACACACAAATCTACAGTTTTTATGCGATCTCGAAAGAACATTTCACATAAATAAAGTGAAAAATTATTAATAAATTTGGGATATCTCTCCTAACTGGTAGGAAAATCTCTCAAAGTGGATAGAAATGGAGAATATTTATTACAATTCAGTCAAAAGGTATAAAACACCATAAGTTTCATACCTAGCAATGCTGGGTACTCCGCTTTTGGAGAAGACGGAAAGATCAAACACGTTGTATATCTAAAAGTAGTAGAATAAACTTTTTCTAATTTAATTTACACTCAAAAAATCATTGACTTTCATTCAACTTGTACTGTTGATATAAATGTGTCATTTTTGCATATGTGCACCCACAAACAGGCATGCCGGGCAATGGTATTTTATAAAAAGTAGTTTGGTCACTTTTACACCTTACAAAATGATCTAGTGTTAATATTTTAGACCAGGCCCTCTAAACAATTGTTCACCGGCTTTGCTGCTGAGAGTGGGGGATGGGGGTGGGGGCTAGTAAAAACTGGCGCACTATTGGCAAAAGATGATATTGGTGCACATTACATTTCCACCACATATAGCTATCCTCATGTAGAGATAATCTCTTATCTTTTTTGTACTCCCAAAGGTGTGACTGTAACTCCAAAAGTAGATTGTTAATATTGCCGGTTGTAGTCGATACTTGCAGATCTTCAGTTATATTTAACATGGATTCAAACATTTTTAACGATAACACTATCCGGCTGGACACCCGAGAGGATTTTGTTGCATCGATTCGCCGGGAAAGTCTCCACTCACACATTCTTACATGATGGCATAGACTTGTAAACTCCCGATTAAATTTCCGCTTAATAGTTGAGGAAGCATAAACGGATGTGAAAAATCGTGTGGAACTTTCGCATTTGTGGAAGCAGAAGTAGAGGTCTGTTGAATCACTAATTTTTTCCATCCAGTATCTTAAAAAAAATGCCAGTTTGCTCTGCAAATTTTATAATTAATGTTTGTTTCATTCGGTTGTTACTGATGTTTTTGTGTAACAGGACGTTAGTAACAGCCTAGTAACATCAACGAAAAACAAAATAATGATACACATTTCATTTAATACGAATTGTATTCCATGTTTCTATATTTTTCTCCATATTAAATAAACATTTAAGGTCATTAATAAAGCATTTCTTATCAAAAACAGCAGTTTAATGTTTTATGCTAGACAACTGATTTGTCATGCTTGTAGTACGAATTTAACATAGTGCAGGATAATACTAATTAACTAAAACAAACGAAGGTTTATTATGGGAACTGTGCAATCACTATTGGTTTTCATTATTTTTAATTATGTATTTAAAAATTCGTGACATCGTTTAAGCAGTAATAGTGAAACATACCAAATGAAAAGTCAACATTAAAAACCGAAGTCTAAGTGGACTCGGATCTTCAACAAAAGATCATGAATACAAATTTAGATTCACTCACGCCATTCAGTAGAATATCAACCATAACCTGAATGAAACATATCAACGAATAATGAAATGTTATATTCTATGTATTGCTTATTCACAACTAGATCATGAATTATTTTAATGAAGATTTCCCCATAAAATCATCAGCAGAGACTAAAAAAGACTTGGTTCATTCACTTCAAATCACTATTTGAGTGAATGTAGGTTCATTAATTGCTCGAAATGCAATTGTAAATTCCTATAAAATTGTATATTAATTGGAAACACATCCAAATTTCCACGATTTAACCTTTAGAACCTCGGCCTCGTAGAAAACTGACTCATCTTTCAAATTTTAAAACGTGCCACATCATTTCGCATTTATTATCCCAAGATTCTGCAATTAACTCTTCATCTATGAATACTAGAATGCTTACAATGCGCATCTTAATCGTTCGTTTGATTTTCGTTGACTCTATAGTATCACATTTCAAATGCTTCGATTTTTCTGCTTACTGGTATTTCCAGAGACCAATAAAAAATTCGTTTAGCGAATGATATCACATAAAAAGCATAAAAACTAATTAATTTCTTTTCCTAGTCCAGAAAATTGAATAATTCAAATCCATATTTCAAAAGGTTCTTTCTCATGCTTATTTAAACCATCGTTTTTAAGTTTACACCCTAAATAGCAAAATTATAACACTGCATCTGCTTCTGTTTTGGAATTAGCATAATTTTATTGGCATTGTTTCAATCTCACTCCATGATGTTTCTGTTGATACTTAATCCAAATATCACTTAATTTTTTATTATTGATGTCTTTCAAAAATATCTCTGAATCCTCATTCCTAAGCGCAATTGCAACATCATCTACAAATCGTCACACCATTAACATTTCTCCTTGAACCATTGTATCAACCTCAAATTTTATTTTGCCATTTGAATGCTAATGTAACAGTTTAATTTTATTGTACTACATTTCAGCAATACACCACAACAGATTTCCATAGTGTTTTAACATACTCTTTTTTGATAGAGAGAGAGATTTAACAACATTTACAATTGAAAATGAGAAAACAAGTTAAAAAATCAACGATTAAGCTATATGAAATTTTCTTTAATTTCCTTTATAATTAAAGCACATCTATCAAGAAAAGAATTTTCGGTGTGTATAAAAAAAAAAAAAAAAAAAACCCTTGATTGTGGGAACGAATCACATTGTCAGCTCCTCAACCTTTGTAACTACAGTGTACAATTTTTCGAATTATAAATTTTATGATCAAATATGTTTGAATTATTGTTAAACTTTCAGGGCAACATGAAAGTAGTGGGGATTTGCCGAAGTTCAGACACAATGAGTGCAGTCATGTGTATACTAATTAGGCCACTTGAGCGACCACCTGCTCCCACCAACTTAACCTTCACCTGCCTTCGCCACCCTACTAACCCCAGTTTAGCTGCCTTACCCTCCCTCTACTCTTATGCTAATTAGACCACTTGAGAATCTATTGTTCAATTAATCTTTTGTTATGCTAAGTAAGACAGTTGAGAATCGATTGTTCTAATGTTAGGCCACTTGAGCAACCACCTGCTCCAAATAGCCTAACCTTCACCTGCCTTCCCCACCTCACTTTAGTGACCACGTGTGAAGTCACCCCACATTGACCAGACTTTTGTGGGGCAAGCAGATGTTTATACACAATGGCATTATACGGGTCGCCTGCCAACGCAGGCTACAACAAGCTCACCCCACTACCCAGCACGCCTCCTTTCATCAATAGGTCTGAACAGGCTCACCCCCCACCACTCGATCAAGCAGGACAAGGCAATCCAACCGGCCTGCTGACCTCAGTGTTCATACATGGCTCGTCTGGTACTGTTGTTCTCGTCGGTGTACCAGCTCAACGCTGATGACTCAAAGCGTTTGACGATAGATTTATCGTCCAAGCACGAATATGAGCCAGTAGTAGTGCTCGACAAAATGGGTCACCGCACAAAAGCTATACTAACGTATGAAGAATGGAACGTGCTGACTCAAGTATTGGCCGTTGTGTCAGATTTGTTCACCACAGCCAGTGCCCAGACCGACGTTCACTCGGTGAGCACACCGTCTCCTTTCGTATGGTTGCCTGGGTGAAAAACAGTATATTTAACCCCAAATGCTGATTCTGCCAGCGGCGTCTACTTCGGCGATTCGACTTGGAAGAACCTCATTGACGCGCAGCCTGCAGTGACCAGTGCCTTGGCCATCAAGAAGAGGTGGGGGTACTTAGTTTCAACATACTACTCAGAATTTGTGGAAATTTTAGCTACTAAAGTGCTACGAGAATTTAGTATTGCCACAGTGCAAAAACTGGTTGACGTGTACATTAACGATGTTTATGTGGCTCAAGTGACTTACAGTTCATCGCTATTCAAACAAGAACTTTTTGCGTATAAAAATTTACTTGTATTGCCCGATGTTAATAACATTGTAAATAAGAATTACAATCCTGGATGTGATGTTTGTGGACCGTATATGATGCCTGTGGACGTTAAGTGCAAGAAGTGATGTATACATCGATATGAAATTTGTTGTTAATAAATACATGTATAAAAAGTATAAATAAAAACACATTGTATTTGATTTGATTTCTTTTTATTTCACCCACCATTGGGAAAGTAAATATACATTTTCAACAGCACATATAGCATTACAAAGTAAACGTCGTTTACAAAGCTTTGTCAAATTATTCTTCCTAAGTTCTCGTAGAGGTGGGAATCTTCAGTATTAAAGCACACTTTCTTATAGTTAATCTTCTGAAATCATCGAGCCTTCTCCAGTTCTTTAACACGTATAATTGTGTCATATTCATTGGTGATTGCATGTGGAATAGTACATAATCTACTGTAGGTTACTCCAGTTGCGTTCCAAGGTATTCCATGGTAATTATGTGTCAACCATCTCGCTGTTGGGTCGTTACTTCCACGTCTTGGTGAGTTTACAGAGATGAATATGCAGCAATAATGTTCTCTGATTATACTACGCACACGACAACTTCTTTGAAGATAAACGCTCCTTCTCTCGTCTTGAATCTTGCGCGTCCAGGAAGATGGTCGTCATGATAATGAGCGGCGCTAGATGGTGCTACGTCGGTTTATGTGCTTAAGCACAACACTTGTTAGGGGTACGTATTCCACTACAGGGTCGTGAAGGATTAGGCATTATGCGGCGGTGTAGGCTGGAATATTGTCAGTGCTGTCAAACTCTATATGAATATCCAGACGCCCTGTATTTCCCGACACATTTTGATGTGAACAGTCATTCACGGCGATAGGAACTGTGGCGATAAAGTCTTCTCGACTACCTAGCAGTGAAGGATGGTCTCGTTCGTAGTAAGTCTGTTGGAATCTTGCATACAAGTCGTACAACACTGTGATTCGGTTTTTCTTAAAGTCTAAATTCATGTTCTCGTGTGGGAACGTGCAGGATAACAGAAAGGTTATCCCAGAATATATATTTTAATGTCATTTTATTTCTTTGTAATGTTAGAGTTCCATGGCCTGTTGGTATTACTCTTTTAAACGGTTTCTGTAGCAACAAGACAGACGGAGATAACTAGAAGATGGCCTAACACGGCACTAAGGAGAGCCTGCAAAACAAGTCCGATTATGTATTTAAAGCTATTTATTTGAAGTAATAAAAGATTGATTTAAATTGTGCAGCATATAAAGGCTAACTGATTAATTATTTGCTTTAGCCGCACACAAGCACAATCACGACAAATAAATATAATCACATCGTAAAATGCAACACGGCACTTTTCAAATGATAAACTGATCATAAGAAATACAATATACGCCACATCGTTTAGGAATACATTGACGAGATTACAGTGGTCAAAGGTGGCTGCACGTAATTCCGCATTCCGTTTCCTGTTTGTTTGAAATTCCAGAACCACGAACCTAGGTTTCTCCAGTTGTATTGATGTTTTCGAAGACCGAATTTGAGACGTACTTATAGGAAGCAGCGGCTACTTCAACAGATCACAACTACTGAAATTAATGCGAAGTGGCTTCCCACTGTCTACAATCTTAAGCAATGCTACTGTTTCTCTCTCACTTACTTGCTAATGAGGCACCACCCATGCGAGTTTACTGATAGGAAATATAATTTTCTGAGTGTTTGGATTGGCTTGTAAGTATTAATATGTATCGTTCCTAGCTCTAATAAGTATTAGTTCTTGTTTTACATTTGGAAGTATCCTTTTAAAGTCATCACAAAAATCCAAGATCATACTCAACGGAATACATACATCGAAGTAGCCATTTTCAAGATCGCGTTGTCTCCATCCTGCGTTCTTCAACAGACCAATTTGTTGAGGACTAGCAGAAATAAGAGTCTTCAATGTGTGTGAGTCTCAATTTATATTTTGGTCTATTTCAACTCTAAGTTCTAACCGAATTTCCTCAAATAGGAACGCGAATGCTTTGGATATGAGGAGTTTGTAGCTCCCACTACATCCAATTTGACAAATCTTCCTTCAATATGCAAGTAACTTTCGCCTGGCAGTGTATATGTATCCTGGTTCTGAGTAGGTATCCGAATTTCGTCATTATTATTAAACGTTGTTGGCGTTTGCGGTTGATGACTCAAAAACTGTTTACGTATCACAGACTCGCCAAATTCCACACTGGAAGTTATATCAAGCACCTTATCTATTTTTTACTTTATAACCTAAGAACTGTAGGAAGAGGACGTTAGCAGGTATTAACCACTTCACTGTTTGAGTCTGACGCTTCTTATTATAACTAGCACCCATTCTTTATATGTAGTCTCAGAGTGATAGTTTTTCCTCGGAAATCTACTAAATTGCCGTCCTGATCTACAACTCTAATGTAAATGTTGTTGAGCATTTTCGCCGTGATGGGGAGATAGATGACGTTTGCAGGTACTTCTACAATATTGTATCCTGGTGATACTGTTGGAAAAAACTCGTGTAGTGTATGTCCCAGCTTATCGTTGACGTAAATTCAAATACATATGCTGCACTCTATACATATCGCGTTAACTTTGAATATCTGCACAGTGTAGTCTTAGGTATGAAATCCAGGCATTTCGAAAATCCGAGGAGTGAGCCGAAATCTATTTCTACGGGTTTTTGTATCTCACAATTGAGTGAATTGTTGTTTGCTCTAATAACTAGTTTCTCATTATTTGCAAGCCGAGCCAAATAACTTGCCCAATCGTCAATATCGTACAATCCTGTGGGTATATCTGTCACTTTATTCTTCGAGTAATGAAATTTACTATTTGTCTCATCAATGTTCGAAATCAAATTGTATGTTTGAAAATCGAGCCGATTGTACACTCGTCTTCCCTCATATCTATCGGTGGAAAGTAAACACAACCCAAGACCGAACTATTGCCGGACAAGCAGAGTGTCACAGACATGTGTGTTACCCCGACCAAGGTCCATACAAGACTGATGATATACATTTTGATGCAGGAATTTAAACATTATTGTCCACATACGTGCGTACCAAATTCCTGGTGTCGCTGCACATTGTACAGTATTCTTTTACCTGCAAAGTACTACTGCAATTCCAATGGTGGACGTAAGTCACCAAAACTGTCAAAATATTTCACTACACCATCCTTGTAACTGATGTATGCTTCTTAATGTGTTCCATCATTTTCAGCAATGTCCAAGTTCACAATTCCACATTCATGTTAACGAATTTTTTAGGTAATGCATCGCGCATGAACACGGCGTGAAAATGAGGTATACGCTTTACATGTCTACGTATATCAATCATCATCCCTCAACGGCTGCTCTGACTTTTTTTTTAATCCCGATCCATCTTTCCGGTACAGTTTTAAAAAAAGATCTTTACCCCCATTAGCAACTGCCTCCATGGTTTCATTGTGCTGTTCCTATTCAGTTAACTGCTTTATTGCTTCTTTAGCAGCTTTGACTGCTCTGGAGACGGCCGAGGCTCCTCCAGAAAGAGCTCCGGTAGCCGACAATCCAGCAAAAATAGGC
Source organism: Vandiemenella viatica (assembly GCA_031002005.1). NCBI lineage: Eukaryota > Metazoa > Arthropoda > Insecta > Orthoptera > Morabidae > Vandiemenella > Vandiemenella viatica. Next base: position 277,029,995 of record JARYHS010013630.1, read on the forward strand.
ATTAAAGGGAGGATGCCACCGTTCTTCGTCTTCTTCTTCGTCTGATTAACTAGAAATGCAGTTGCCCGTTCACCGAACTTTGCATCTTTGGCCCTCATTCTGTTTGAAGCCTTCTCCGCTAGTAAGCGGCCAGCATAGCGTCCGTCAGTACCCCGCGCATACGCAATGTCATGTTCCCTACATGCTTCATCCAGTGGATTGATCCCCGTTTTACCGAGTTTCAACCGCTTTTCTAGTTTTGTTCAAGTTCCACATAACTGGTATGTTGGAATGTGTGCTTCAAATGGAATTTTGTCGATTATCTTGTTTAAGAAACCACGACCCTTCTTCTTCTTCCTAGTATGAGGGATTGTTATCGACTAACTGATTTTACATGTACGCGCGCCTATATACAGCCAGAGCAACAATCGAACCCCATCAATATGCGTTTCGTCAAACAACGGAAAACATTACCAGTGAGTAATGTGGATGTTGCCGACGCCAACTCCCAGCGGAAGAAGAATGGACATCTATTTCCTGAGACGTTGAGGGGGATAGTGTGTGGACCATCAAACTGTGGCAAAACTAATCTTGTTCTATGCCTGCTGGAACACCCAAATGGACTTAGATTTTAAAACGTGTATGTGTTTTCCAAGTCGTTATACCAACCAAAGTAACAGTTGTTAGGTGAAATACTAAAACCCATTAACGGAATTAAGTATTTGACATTTAGCGATAATCAGAGCGTGCCCCGCCTACTGAAGCTCTATCAAATTCAGTATTTGTATTTGACGATGTTTCATGTGAGAAGCAGATTAACATGCGGGATTACTTTTGTAAGGGAAGGCATAGGTCAGTACTTTCTTTCTATTTGTGTCAGACTTATAGCCGGATACCAAAACAGCTGGTTAGAGACAACGCTAACTTAATCGTGCTATTTAAACAGGACGATATAAATCTCAGGCACATTTACAATGACCATGTTAATAATGACTTGCCGTTCAACGAGTTTAAAAACCTATGTAGGTACTGCTGGAATACTGGCAAACATGGATTTGCGGTTATTGACAAGGACAGCGACATGTATTATGGACGGTACCGCAACGGATTTGATTCATTTTTGAATAAATAGCCAAGCTCACTTAGTACAGTCATCATTACAACCATGGACTAGTTTGGGATAACATCATCGATGCGGAGCAAGAGAGTGTTGGTGTACCCACCTCAACACATACTTCTTACAAAAGAAGGAAGATTGGATTGTCAAGGTAGAATACTCAAACATGTAGCTGACCACATCGATGATGATGACGTTGTAACTAAACGATACACTAACAGATCAATTAATGATGGTCTATTTTTTAAAAATAAAACAATAGAAGTGACTACTGTTGAAAATATTGTTGCAACGGATACAGTTCAGGAGAATTTATACATACTAGATACAGGTCCAAATTATAGTGAAATCCCTGTTGCTGATATGATCCTCTCAGTATTCAAACAGAAAAGGGTTGACGTAAGACTGAAATGGGTAAAAGCTGGATATCAAGCAGGGGTACTCCATGTGAATAGTGGTGATAAACTTCGTTTTTTCCCCCCATATAAGACCCAAGAAGCATTTACAGAACACGTAACTATGAGATATAAAATAGTACAGTGAGCATCTACAGGCATCATTCGTCGTTTAAATATGAATGCAGCAACAGTCGTCAAGGGTCCCAACCAGTTTATCTAATGGGGCCTGCATGAAACGGTACGAGTTCAGAAATTTTAAAGTGGTTGAAGTATATTAGCAAAGAGATTAGCTTTGGTGCTGAGCACCCTCTGCCACCCACAATTTTGTGAATTGCAGAGTATATATGTAGATGTAGATATTCAACCTTTCTAGAAAAAGAAATATATCGATCTGTGTTTATGAGAAACACATCCATTCAGTTACCGTCGAGGTCAGATAAATCAATAACTACAAAGTGAGCGCCATACCCAGAAAGATTGTGAAAGAAAATTGATTTTTAAACTGAAAATTGCAGTTAATATGTGCAGCCCCTCTAAATTTACCTGTGATATGACAATGATCACGGACCTTCACAGTACCCGGTTCATTGTCTTTCTCACAGATATGGCATACCGTAGCATCAGCAAACTTTGCTTCTTGCTCATCTGTCATTACAAGGGAAATATACCTCTTGTAACTTTTATCGATTTTCTTGGCAAGATTGACGAGTTCGCCATCAAGCCATTTCTCGGGATTTACGCCCGAGTAGGAGTCGAAATTCGACAGACTAGGTACGACTGGAAAAAAAACCTGGTATGCGGCAGCGAAAGGGACATGTTTCTGGACTCTAGTAGTGTGAGAGGCGTTAGGTGGAGGACTTCACGAATCATAAGTTTGTAACAGACTTTCAAAATCCGCATTAACGACAACGGGTCCCGCTGCTGATGCACAAAATCCTTAAACTTTAAGGTTTTATCGTCGTCGCCAGGAAAATGTACTCTTACTGGATCAACAATTGCGCAGTTGATTTCATGGCATTCTATGACACAAACACCATTAGCAGAAAATCAAATGTATCAAATATTCATTTGCGCTATAGATGGACAGTGGTCAAGAAACCTCGTTGTAACCCCTTCTATATCTTTATAGTTAACATTAGATAAGGTATTAAACAATTAGACGTTTAACGTGGAATGCGTACGTGACATTAAAAAAGGAAATAACTGTTATTATTATTATTACTCCGCGATTCAGTGAAAGTGTGTAGCGGTTGGTGTATTCCATCTATCCGAAAGTGTAATAGTTTGGAAGGGATATACGGGATATGGCAGGAGGATGCCATGGGCTATTTTTAAGAACCATCCCGGCATTCGCCTGAAGCAATCTGGAAAAACCATGGAAAACCAAGATCAGGATAACCGAAGTGATTTATCGAGAACCACTCCTGTATGATTGTAAGTTTACTCGCTCCTGTTCCGTTCTCTAATCGCTCATGGAAAAATTGAGTACAGAGATAAATATGTTCTGGTTCTGATTTCTCTTGTTTTCACGTTCATTTCTAGATATGAATGTTGCTGGTAATAATATTTGTTTGCTGTCATTCCGAAACAAGTCAGTCATCAATTTTTCAGTTAGCTTCTGTCGAGAAAAACCACTTCCTAACCTACTTTTTAGCTCTTTAACGTCTCTTAACAGCGAGGCCATGAAACGAGACCATGGACGCCGATTCGCTTGCCTGTATCTACTTAAAAAATCCATATATTACACAATACATTACAATGAACTAACTTTTTTATATATGCTTAACGTCTCTCTAACAGCGAGGTCTTTAGAGACGGGAAAGGAATGGGGGGCAAGGAATGGGAAGGAATTTGACCATGGCCTTTTGAAGGAAGCATCCCGGCATTTGTCTGGAGTGATTTGGGAAACCATGGAAAACCCAAATCTGGATGCCCGGACGGGGATTTGAACCGCCACCCTCCCGAATGCGAGGCGGGACCGCTAACCGTTACACCACCACTATCGGTTTCAACATCGCACTTACGCCTTCCCTCCAACTATATATACCTGTCACGAATCTGGCGGCTTTTCTTTGGACCTTCTCCAATGCCTCCATTAACCTCTTTTGATAGGGATCCCATACAGAACAACAATATTCTAAGTGATGAAGCACTTGTGACTTGTATGCATTCGATTTAACTTCCAGTATGCACTGTTTTAAGTTACGACGTAGAAATCGGAGCATATGATTTTCCTTCTCAATTAACTCCTCGATATGCTCATTCCACGACAAATGAACCAGTGAAGGAAGCGGATAATTTTGTGTTCCTGGGCAACTAAATACATGGAAAGGCAAGAATAGAAGGAGAAATTTGCAGGATAACACAACAGGATTCCACAGTCTGTCACCTTCTAACAGATCTATTCTGAACTAAAAAGGCAAGAAAATCATGTAAGGTAACCTTATAAAGTTGATATTTCAACTAATGCTAAGATAGAAGCAGAAGCATAGAAAAAAATACTTCCATTGCCTTTTGAAAGAACAATTCCGGCATGCACCTGGAGTTATTACGGGAAACGGTGGAAAAACGAAATCTTGATGCCCTTATGTAGGTTCCAACCTGCGTCCTCCGAAATACAAAGCCAGAGCTTAACAGATATTCCAGAATTCCTTCACAGTATAACACGCAAAACTAAAAAGGATACGCTTAGGATTGATCGAATTAGAGAGGAGCGATATTGTCCGGGGAACTAAATACAACATACTGATGTTTGGACATGACGAAGAAAAGATGAGGTCAGGAACACATGAGCAGCTCTCAAGCTAATTATATGGATGGAGGGGGTACTGAGGAGAGAGATAGAGGAAGAACTCTCATAGAAAGACAAAGACTGAGATGAAAGGACAAAATAGAAACAGGAGTTTGAGACACTGATGATGATCAAGTGGAAACGATGCTAATTGATGTGCAAGTTTATTAAGTTTAAGTTATTCAGTTTTTTGGCAGGGGTCTCTAACGCACAGCAAACGCGCTTGGCGTTATTCACGAGTTTCGGTGGTTCAAGCCATATAGTCGAAAAAAAAGAAAACTGGTGACGCTAGATTAAGTACCAGAGACATGGATTATATGTAAACCTCTCCTCAGTTCCTGTGGAGAGATGACACATACTCGTGCATCTGACTGGTTTTGTTGGATGGGAACATTAAGCTTGTTCGTTCCCTTGGTCTCATTCAGAAGGTGGCGGCATAAGATTTCATACTGCATTCTATTATAATTTTGAAAAATACAATGAACTCAACACACAGCTATCATAGGTTCTACACATCCAAACTTTTAACGACATTGAACATACCTGAAAAAGTAGAGAAACTACCCCTGAAAAAACTAGAGCAGGTGTAGCCGCCGACCGTTAGGACGAGGGGCATGGCAAGTTATTTGTAAAGTTTATGTTGCTGAAAATTTTCGAATACAACTCTGAAAGTATTGAAACTCTTTTCGAAAAATTTGAGCAAGTTTAAGTGGCTTATCGTTTGAGCCGGATTAAAAGCTCATACCTCATCACAATTAAGAGGAAACACGCGAATACGTTCACAACCATCCGATATAAATGATGCGTGTGATTTCGAAAGTAAAGAGCTAACCCTGTGACCTTCGAGAACACGTGCAGCCTCATAGAAGTGACGAATAAGCAGTAAAAGATAAAACGTCTATCATAATTTAGTTTCATTAAGTTAAGCCTGAACTTCGTGATAAACTAAGTTTCTTAAAATTGAAGTAACGGTTACAATCATTCCACTAGATTGAAATTTATATCACCTGTTTGCTAAAATGTTTTTGCACAAGTAATTAAATTTGCGTAGTAGTACAACACGAAAAACCATTTTCTTGGTTCTCCGGGTTGAGCAGTGTAGATTTTTGAAAACCTGACGTTTCAGTCACCTTCCTGCGGCTTTCTGCAAAGGACTCTGAAGAAAGCCACAGCCAGATGGCTGATACGTCAGGTTTCCACAAATCGACACGGCTCCACTCTGAGAACCAAGAAAACATCGACAATTGTCCTAGAATTCTACGCAATCATTAAAAAAAAAAAAGACAACAACAACAACATTATCCTTAGAAAGATGTGCAAGAGCAGCAATTACATCTGATATTCATCTTGGTGACGAGGATGGATGAAATGTTACTCTGCGGGTTATCGTCAACATTTGATTAATTATTATAAGTATAGGAATTTATATGTTATTTAAAAGATAACTTATCCCTACCTTAATGACCAATAGGAGCAGCCATTATCGATTTGATCACTTATTTGTCCTCGTTCCGATTCGGCCGTTTGCTGATGTTGACACTTCGTCGTCAACGAGAGTTACTATTAACGATTTTTGTTGGCAATGCTGTTCTTCCATAACAGCTAATATGACGGCAGTTTTTTAGATGAAGAGGTTTCTTCTTTGAATTGAGGTGGTAAAGAAGACTAAGAAAATCATAGTTTTCAGCATCAAAATTACTCAAAATTGCAGCAACTTTTTTTGTTTTTGACTATTCACAATATAACAAGGAAATCAGTTTCTTTTATTAATTACGTTCATTTTGTAATTCATACTGAAAATTATGTTTGTGATCATCATTTGAAATTGGGTATGATTTTGGGCTGCTAAGTAACTAACTGGGGACTGTAGTTGGTAATATTAATTTTAAGAACCATACATATTATGTAATTTTCAAGTGATTGCCAGCACAGCTTGCTTTTACTAAAGTTTCAACCAAAACTTAAGTAACTACAACAAAAAGAGTTCCTCGTCCGCTTATTATGTTTTTGCGCGAACTGCTCTTAGAGACTCACGGGACGTAATGACAGCCGCAAGCTGGCTTTCTTCACGCAGCGAATCCCTTGGCTTCAACTGAAGATATAAATTCTTCGAGTGAGACAAGAGCAGAAAAGGGATCTGAATTGGAGCACCATCTTTCTCAGTCGAGATAAAAACGGCCGTTGGAGGCCCAGCAGGCTGCTGGCGCTCTCTCATTGATCTTGAGATACGAGCAGCCAGCCGGGCTAACTCCAGCGGCGGCGGGACAAGTACCCCTCACAGCATAGAGCGCAGGCCAGCTCAGCAATAACACTAATCAGCCACAGAAATTTTTTCGATGTTTCTTCATCCTAACAATTTGTAACATAGGATGTAAAAATCTCGCCTTCATCAGTTATCCTGCTGTTTCTGGTAATGCAGTATTATTAGGCATAGGAACTATCTTTCGGTGAAATAATTTCTAAAACAATCCTAAAGAAGAAGATTTAGGCCCTATGTAGCAGTATAATGCAGGAAAAAATGATATTTTGTAAGAAGGAACTAAAAACTCACACTTATACTTTGACAACGTTAAACTATTTATTTCTAAACAGCTTGAAGATTTGGTAGTTTGAACAGACTGATTCATAAACTACGCAACTATTTTAATGTAAAAGATATTATGTAGCCAGTTTCTAGTTTAATATTAAAGAACTATAGCTTACCGAAGCCTCACATTCCTATCTATGCGGCCTTAATACCAATTTCATGTTAAACTTATATCAATAATTAAAAAATTTTCACTTCCCTAAAGTTTAAAAAAAAAAAAAAAAGTGAGTGAGAGTGAGAAGGTAAAGAAATCTGACACAAATTTAACAGTAATACAATACTGGTAAAACATTTTTACTTATTTGGATCGTCAATGTCATTAACACAGTTTCTTCTTCTTCTTTTCTTGTGCCAACCATTTGATCTTGACATATCCAGCCATGTGTCTCATCAGTCATTAGTAATTAATATTTCGAAAATATTAATTTAAATTTAAACCACTGATGATGGAGATCCGAAAACTGTTAAATTTAGAATTTTTGTCTGTTTGTATGTCCACGTGTCACGTAGAAACTAATGAATAAATTTCTACGAAATTTAGCATAGTAATAGCTTATGTCATCAATTAGTATATAGGATACTTTATATCCTAATTAATATCATATTTTATCCACGATACACAGAGCAAAACAGAAAATTTTGGAATTTGTATATCCCTGTAATCATATATCCGCTTAATATTGTTTGGCGGCTGTGCCTGGAGTACGGATAGATCCCCGTGTGAGATGAAATTTTTACGGGTTCTAAATTGACCTTCGCCTCTGACAAAGATTTGCTTTGCTAATGTGAAGATGGTCTTTAGTTCGGATTGTTCAGAATGTTCTTCAAACCAATCTAGAGCAATTTTGGTTCGGTGACATGGAGTATTGTAGTCCTGGGAAATTTCGTTGTTGTTTGTGGATATGAAGTACACGAATGGTGTCAAATGGTCTCTAAGTACCTGAACATCTACTTTCTTTGAGACCACACGAAATTATATATCGTCTGACAGAGCTTTCTTTCAATCGAAATGACTATCATCATAACTGCTACATACCCGGTTATAATGTGTTCAACTTTTCTATTAGATAGTTTATATACATACAATTAGTCCACTCTATTCGTACACAGGCAGGGTACCACCGATTCAATAATGCTTGCAGAAAAGCCATGTAAACTATACTGAAACGTCCTTGAGGGTATCTACAAATATAAACTTCCCCGCCTATTAATTTCTTCAAGGAGAGTTAGAAAAAAATGATGCTCTCGAACGCGATTGACGAATTGTGTACAAAATTAATTCAGAAGCAAAGGAGGAGAACCAAGGAAACGGAGAAAACTGGAATAATCTTCTGCTTTTACCAACTTATCCAATATTTCTTTGATATTTTATCTGAGATTTAACGGCACAAATATCAAATCCCGCGTAACGAAGTCGAGGGCACGGCTAGTCTTCCATAAACTGTTTCTTTAGTTCGATATTTCTAAATGTATTTGTTTCAAGCTTTACCAGTTGGCTGAAAACATAGAACTGACTATATAGAAGCACGTTTAGGAAGCTCAATTATTTTCTGGCCTCTGTTGTTTTTAATTCCACCTTCACACCCGTTATTTTCGATTCATAATACATCAGAAATTTTTTTTCTTTAAGCTGTGAGAATGTTTACGTAATAGGTTCATCTATTTCTTTATCTATATTAAAATGCTTTTTCTTGTTAATTCTTTGACGGCTTTCTTGTCTCGGCCGTCAGTCAGGACTAGAGGTACCCAACCTGTGGGGCACGCCTTCCCACGGGAGGGGAGACGTTGGGTTCGAAATAGCTTTCCCGCACGTATAGACGACACCCTATCTCTACACCGTTGCAAACACTATGTCTCCTCCATCACCTTCTAACATTACATACTTATTGAGTTTCCACTGATATGTGATTGTTGGTACTGAAAAGTAGGCTGATAAACAATAAAATTGTAACGGGGTGAGTGGGGAAGGGAGGGGAGCTTGGAAAGAATTCTTCTGACGGAAGGAGGGCGTGATACCTACCCCTAGTCTAGACAATGGGACTGCTACTATTTCAGCATCTGTATAATAACATTAGTAATTTGGTTAACTGCATTATCATATTCCTTAATGGCTGGTAAATAATTTTACCAACTTATATACATATGCGCCCATATCCCCTAAATCGACAATATTAGTATACTTAAAAATGAAATGTTGATAAGATTTCAATTCATACTATTAGTATACACCCAAATTTTTCTTTCAATTCCTGGTTTGCTTCCTCAGTTCAGAACAGGAATATCAGCTGAGATCTGGATACGAACCAAGTACCTTTCGATCTACAGCTCGACACCTCAACGACTGAGCAACCAGGCCATTAAGTATCAGTAGTGGTAGACTGCTACCAGGCCTGGAAATTTTTTAAAGTGTTGCTGAGTCTCATAATTACGTGAAACGTTTCCACTGAAGATAATGGAGCTATTGCTTTGATCCTAAGCTGGTTGATGATTCTGCCACGTTATTTACTATCGAAAATTGATTAATAGTTGGGCACCATGGGTTTGTTACAAAAATTAACAAGCTGTTAGTAGGAATTTACAATCATGCATAAAACTTCATGATAGAAAGAAGGCGATATAATATTTTCCTAATGAAACAACACTAATGTGTTCAAAAATACGATTGTCTCAAAAAAAATTTATACCTTTCCAAACACAAATGCAAATTAAATATTTACTGAAAGCAAATATTTAAAATAGAAAACCAATTAAACTTGCTCTTTGCAAGTCATAAATTGTCATGAATGTCAGATCTTGAGATTATCGTTTGACGTTACAGGGTTTACTACGACTAACTATATGAAGTGGCAGTTACAACAATATCCTTTATTGTTGAGATGTCCAGTGAATTATGTGTCGAATCGTGATGGTCCCATTATATTACGCTTAGTTGTTGATCTGGATGCAGCACCGAGCACGGTGGGCGAACATTACGTCCAGACATCGTATTCGGGAGGACGCAATTTCGTGTCCTCTTCCGGCCATACAGAAGCAGAGTCCTGCACGTTCCGAGGACCATTACAAGGGACTGGGTTTCTTGCATTTGTTCTGAGAGTCCGAACAGAGGATGCATATGCACTAAAATTTCAAATTTTATTAATCTATTACTCTAACATTACAATACACAAAAACCAAAGATTCAGTCTTCTCTTACCAACAAGTGTTCTTAGTGCTTTACGATAATTAAAATTTTTAGCGTTCATCATACACATTGTTCATTTTACTAAAAATTGCAACAAGCATAATGCTAAAGTCACAAAGTTAATATTGATTTTTAAAAATCCAATTATTCTTAACATCTAGAGAAACTGTTGTTTCAGTAAGTTAAGGGATTATTTCCGTAGCGTATCGAATTTGAAAGGGAGAAATATAGTAGCCAGCGTCTTCTCCAACCCTCGCACGATGCGACGAAGGGATGCGATTGGTCGAGTATCGAAAGGGCGAGTTGTTTAATGGACGCAGAATTGCCTTAGACAGCAGACATTACTCATTTTCTACGTGACTTGAGGCAAAATAATATTATTACGCATGAAATATACTATGGCGCACAAAATAAGACCGTTTCAAGGCGGACAAAAGTATTTTTTTTTTTAAAAATGTGATACTTCGAAAGTGAAATTGTCAAAAAGCAAACAACGTGAGAAGAGACATAATTGGCGCCTAAAAAAAATTTACGTTGTAACCAACGTAGCTCAGACTACAACATACCTTACGTTTTTATTATTTTCTTTTTTCAGTTTCATTACTTAAACTGATTCGTCTTTCCTTCAGGTTTTATTTTTTTGAAAAATAGGTAATGTTTGCTGTATGGTAATAGTTTTGACACTTACCTTTAGACAGATAAGGTCGGAAATTTTACAACATAATTTCTTACTCGGTAGGGATATATTCATTGGCATTTGTATTGCTCTAGTGATCGTTGCTGAGGTGTACTACGCTAGCACTATTCATTTTCGATATGGTTCTTGCGCTTGCCTTCGTGAAGTGGAGCAATATTTTAAGTGAGTAGACCTACCAATTACACTATAATAAGCGTAAAATAGCGGGCAGTCGATATTTTAGTTAAACTGATTCAACAAAGAAATTGAGACCTCGATTCCCTGAGCGATGAAAATATTTTCACATATTCCTCAGCTGTATTACATTCAACTATTGTTTCTAATAGTGCTTCATTGAATTATTTTTTTTCATACATACTTCTTACACCGTATTTTTAAAAGAGAAGGATTTAATTGCAACAATTTTTTTCTACCAAAATTGATTCCATATAGAAGAATTTAAGTTATTTGTTTGACGTAATTAACTTTTGCTAGTCAAGCACCACTTCTCAAGCGACTTCTCTAAGGATATAGAAATTTAAAGAAGTTTTCACTGTAAATTTCTGTTGCGAGTCGGGACCTAGTTTGTTTTCTTTAAGTTTTGTGATGAACGTTTCTATGCGTAGGATGTGATTACACATCCTGTTTGGTATTCATACCGCTATAAGGTCGGTAAGTTGTCGGAAGAAGGTGTGTATGGATATATTTTCAAGGCGAGTCGAGGCCTCGAGGCCGACAGAATTGATGGAAAAATATTCATGGGCCTTGCTGGTCCCGCCCGAAAGCGCTCTCTACATCGTCCTGATCGATAATACCTTTCCATTTGGATCGATCGGGTCTACTGTATGACGTCTGCTGTAACTGGCATGCTCCAAAGTACTAATTTCTGCCACGCGACAGGTGCTTTAGGTTTCACGGACACTTCTGCCATAAGTTACGTTGCATAACGTTTAGACCGTTAAGATAACTCATATAACAAACAGGTCAACTGCTGTTTATCCTTAGTGGAATTTCTCTAAAATGGAACAGGAGCTATCGCTTTAATTCCATGCACTACAAACTACACGAAACCATTTCCAGAAGAAATATCGAGCGCAATCTAACAGGAAAACCAGGGCTATTTTAGAAAATGTATGAGATATATTGGTTGATGTAATACTTCTTTTCAAATGATATCATGCTATTGTATGTTGTTTTTATATAGTAAAAATGTCAAGTACATTTATTATTACATTCAATTTATTTACAAGCAAATAAAGCTGTCACCGAAAAGCTATTAAATTTATGTTACTGCCGGCCCATGTAGCTCAGAAGGTTGTTCACTGACCTCACGTTACAAGGGTCACTGGTTACAAGGGTTACAAGTAGGACGCTGCTGACTTTACTTAAATATTGTGTTTATTTTGTTTACCACGATATCGTAACAATCATTATGATCACAAATGTATACATTGGATGAAAGAACAACATAACTGAGATATCTAACTTTACCAAATGCCAGAAAAGACTTTTTATTATGATTATATGCAGTTAATCATTAAAAACTGAGTAATTTTTAAAAACATCATTTCAGTTATAAGCAACGATGAAATTATTCTTAGAATTTGTTCCCATTAATTTATTTATGTAAAATGTTATTGGCTCGATAAAAGTTTCTCTGGTAACTAGTCAAGTAAGTTCATTGGTAAAACACGAAGTTTAGGCGGTCATTGGCTCTGCCGCCACTGTTAACTCGGCTAGTTACACAAGAGAATATTCTCTATATACAACGTCATTAAATCCTGCAGTCTTCCTAAATTCACCTACAGTAGCGTTGGGCTGTTGGAAAAACTTCGCAAAAGTAAGGCTAAGCTGCTTTCCACGCTTGCATTTCTTCAGCGACTGCGGAACAGTGAAGTCTTGGAGTCTCTCGGATAGTTACTCGAGAGAATTCTATGAAGAAAGTGTGAATATAATTTGTTGATGCTTATTTAAGGTTAGCTGGTGGATACTTGCTATATGAATATAGAGGTGGTGCTGGAGTGTAGGGCTCGCTGCAGCTAATAAGAGGCGCCTGACCGGCTCGGCAGTGCTGAATGGAGCAGAGGAGTGGATCGCGGGCGGCCGTTACTCATGGCGGTCGCCGGAGATTACGCTAATGCCTCTCGGAGCGACCGGCCCGTGACTCAGCACTGGGGCGGAGTAATCGGCAAAGCCACACCTGCGCTCACAGGAGTGCTCCGCCGCCGCACTGTCACAGTTGTACCATCCCCAAACTCAGGCAAGACAACAGCAGTAATTAGCTTAACTACTGCAGCAGTGTATATGTGGAATATTTCTTGGTGCTGAGTGTTGCTTCCCAAACAGATTTTATGCAATAATCCATTTCCAGTACTTGAGGAAATGTGAGTTTTCTGCTTTAAGTCAAACAGTAAATTCAGTTTCTTCTACTCTATAACGTCAATCAAGTAGCAAAATGGAAATAACAACAAATGGAAACAAGAACAGATACAAAGGTATGACATTTTCTAATAATTTTTGGTATGTTTCTTGCCTTTGCGTGCAGTGGACTTTCGCACTTTTCTCTCCGACGGAGCGCTAATTGTTATTCATGCAGCGTAATCCAGAATACTCCACCGCAAGATTATTTCCAGGGCGTTTATACGGTTATATGTAGATCTCCAATCACTTAATCACTCATTACACTACGAGTAATCAATAATAGAAAACAAAGTTATTGGTCGAAAGGAATAGTAAGTGATCCTTACTCTGTTTGAGAAAATATAAAAAGCTTATTGTTCTGAAGTTGAATCGACTTATTTCACGTAACCTGTGTTTGTTCTGGATGTCACTTGTCGGAGCTAGAATGAACTTCTTTCATCCCAATAGTCTGAAGTATAGAAATCGGCAAGTGGTCACCTGAAGGGCTAACATGCCTCCTCTACTATTTTACCTGCCTCCATTCATTAACTGTGGCTTAGCTAAGCTGCTGAATGATAGCGAAAGACAGCTGACTTGTCATCCGCTGGACGTAAGCCAGGAAGTCCACTCTTAAGCACACTGACCTGCTACCTCACACGTAACAATAAAACATATTCACAATTGGTTGACAGACATTACAAACACTTATTTCCATCACTGTCATTACTTCTAAATAAAAACGAGGAGGTTAAACGTATTTGACATCTAATAAAAATAAAACTAGCAACTTGTTAGTAAAAATATCAAAATTAAAATATTTTTATCTACTTACTATTTACAGTTACTTAATTGAAGAGTAAAGCTAAGTCTAATATTTTTTTTAAATTAAGTATATACTATGCCTTTTTTAAGTTAGAGGCTGCTGGTTTTAGTGTGGAAATAGATGATCAAACTGATTCTAGATCCACTACGGGAAAAATCACAAATGCCAAACAGATCGATGAAGCTGCTAAAAAAGTAACAGACTGGGGTAGAACTGGGAAGGAGAAGGTTGATGCTGAAAATATCACAAAGCCAATAATAAGGGTACTGGAGAACTGAAGAACTATAATCAACAAAGTAATAGAATTTGCAAACATCATAGAGATACACGAGCCGAAGGTACTTATTGGAGTAGAGTCTTTGTTAAAAGATGAAGTGCTAGACAACGTGATTTCTTCCGGCGTTTAAAAAGTGTACCGCAGAGATAGAGGAGCATTTGGTGGAGGGGTTTTCATACTGGTTGGTGGGGATTCAAATTTACCAGGTGTAAACTGGGTAGGAAATAAGATTAAGAATACAAGGGAACAGAGTTTTACAGATACCTTAATAAGTCGTAGAGCAGAACACTAGGTGATCAAACATGTTGGACATCTTCCTAATAAAGCTCGATGATAACCTTGTGGGGTGTCAACTGACCGAAGGAATAAGTGATCACGAAGCAGTTCTGACGGATAATAGAGGATTCAGTAAACTAGTATCCAAAACTGAAGGGAGAAATAGGTAAAATTATAAAAAGGAACATATTTTGAATGTGAAGAGATATTACAGGAAAAGTTTCAGCCAATCGAATGATGGCACAAGTACAGTAAAAGAATTACAGACCCTATGTACTATAATAGGGAGGTGAGGAGGTTAAAGAGGTTGGTAAAAAAATAACAGAGTTAAGTGACAGCAGGATAGTAGGGAAAATCTGAAACAACTAAAGAAAAAATTAATAATAGCAAAGAACCTGGCTAAAGATGGCTTAATGAAGAGTATTGTCGGTGCAGAAGAGTATGGATTGATGCATCTAGAAATTTCTATGGCTATGTTAGAAAACTGAGGGGAAGGGAGAATGTTGAGACAATTATAGATGAGGACGGAGAAGAGGTCACTGAGGATTTGAAAATGCAGAGATTTTAAGTAACTGGTTTAGAGACACCATTAGGGACAATAAATCAGTAAAGAGAGGGTCTAAATCGGAGAACGAGTTTAATAACAAAATTAGAAATAAGTAGGCCAAAAAATTTGTAATTCATCCTGATGAAAACATGAAGGAACTAAGAAATCTGAAAAAAACATAAAGAGGCTGGTGTATATAATATTACTACAAATATTTTAAAGGTAGCGGGATGTGACATTGTACCTACTCTTGAAATATTATTTAAATTGAGTGCAGATACTTGCCGTTTACCAGAGGACTAAAAAAGTGCGATAGCAGTACCAGTACATAAAGGAGGAGTGAGAAATAGAGTCGAAAATTATAGACCAACCAGTTTGACAGCTGTGGTAAGTAAATTAATGGAGAGATTGATATTTAACCACATCAGAAATATATGTGAGGAGCAAAAGTGGTTTTAAAGTTAGAAACATGGCTTTAGGCAGGGATATTCATGTGAATCTCAGTCGGTGGGATATATGCAAGATATTTCAGATGAATTTGACAACGGAAGCCAAATTGATAGTGTTGCACTAGACCTTTCAAAGGTCTTTGGCAGAGTGAACCATAAAATCGTAGTAAATGAGGTAAAAACTACTGGAGTGTATGATCGGATTTTCTGGGTAGAAGAATTTTTAAAAGGCAGAGTGCAAAATGTTAGGTCCGATGATAAGATAAACAAAAAATTCCTTACTTTTCTGAACTCAATCGTGACTGAACAAACTATAATCCAAGCGCTATTTATCTGAAAGGGGCATGAACTAAAATATCAATTCAAGAGTAAAGTAAATAGCTATCTAAACTGCGCCTTGCGAATAGGTTTAAGTTTAGTGTCACATAAAACACTGTCTAAATCCATGATAAGTGCTTGGAGGAGAAGATATGAATGTTGGTACTTCAAGAGTGATTTTTACATATTCTTTTCTAATACTCCGGAAGTAAGAGTTTTAGCTGAGACGAGAGCTGCGGTGATCAGCCACGATTTGAGTGCACCATTTCAGGAACAGTAAAGCATAGTTGATGATTTGATCAATAGCTTACTAGAGGAAATAATTATATAAATGTACCCAAGAAAAGTGTAAAAAAATCTATGTCTTTAGTCCTTTTTCAAGGCACTTTTTTATTTTACTTACAATTTTGCTAAAAATTATAATCACAGTACGTAGCAATCGTAATTTTAAATTTAATTACATCGCTTTGAATCATTATTTTTCTAAGGAGTCTCTTGTATCATAAACATTAACCTGAAAATTTGGAACAAAACCGAAAGTATGTTTAAATAGAAAGAGATAATTAGCTACTTCAGCAATCTACCAGTCCATAACATTTAATTCATTCAGCATTAATTAGTAAACATGTAATATGAATGGAGATAAACTCCAATATTCCATTTTAACCATAGCAACTACAAAAACACAGACTATCAGAAGAGGTACATTACTTTCGTTAACCGACTATTAGCAACAATAATACATCCACATAAAACTTGTAGCTATTTTTATGATTATTAGGCGTCCTAAATCGGTGTGTTTATTCTACAAGAGCGGAGTTTCTAAATGAAATGCCGAAGACAAACTACTAAAAAGGTACTCTGCTAGAATTTTAAAGTTTAATCGGGTCCAAACCTTGATTCTTGGAAACAAAATACGAAGTCACCTGTAAATATGACCGTTATAGGTAAAGTACCTTAAATTTGACACACCTCCTTCAATACGAAAATAGTGAAAAGGTCACAGCATACTAACGTGATACCAAAGTTCCCGACAGCCATAATATTTTTCGTAATCTTTTGTAAAACGAGTCTGGCATCTACTACTCTGGCTTCACATTAACGCAATATCCAGCTAGAGTTTCAGCGTTTCTGGTGTGAAGACTTTAATGATTTAAACACGGGGCTCCTGTCACAAACCGTTATGTAAGCATTTGAAGGGTTCCGAAGCTTATTAATTACAATCCGCTAGGGATAACACAAGGTTAAAATTTGTTTGTAAGGCCGATATGGTCACGTATCGATACGTATCTTCGACACCTCCCTTGCAGGTGATGTCCACCGCGAAACTATATAATGTGTCCAGTTAACTGTCAACGGATTTGTAAACCGATTATTGCAAAGTTTAAATACGCTGCTTTCAATCGGAAGTGAAGCTGAGAAGAACAATAAAATTTAAAAACAGGAGCCTGCAAAATAAAATATGTATATAAATTATATATAAAATAATATAAAAGATTGGTATCTTTATCATACAGAAAAATTCTTTTCAATACCAAAGATACTATATAGAAGCACTAACCCATGTTAGCTCTCTCTCTATATATATATTCTTTCATTGGAAGTATGTTAAAAAAATTAAAAAAAATTAGTAAATCTTGATCTTTAGTTCGGAAAAAAATTAAACAGGATAATTTCTTCCCGCTTGTAAGAGGACAGAATCTCTGTGCACATGGCTCATA
Organism: Vandiemenella viatica; assembly: GCA_031002005.1. Classification (NCBI taxonomy): domain Eukaryota; kingdom Metazoa; phylum Arthropoda; class Insecta; order Orthoptera; family Morabidae; genus Vandiemenella; species Vandiemenella viatica. The sequence continues at coordinate 277,047,535 of JARYHS010013630.1, forward strand.
TTTACTTTGTCAATGGTGAATGGTGTTTTGATTATTATGAGCAATGGAATGTTGTGAATATTCGTTCAATTTTTTTAAGTCACTAAATTCAAGAAAATACCGCATTCTTTAACGTCGGGATGTTGTGTGCCATTTTCTCAAACCTAAAAACGAGTACCACTTAAAATTGTCGCCCATCAGTAAGGAAAACAGGAATAAGACGTACAAACAAAATCCTTGGAAAAATAATGATTCATTAACATACACAAAAACGAATGCTGAAATACAAAATTTGTTAGAGTGCTTTCAGGATGTTTCATCATGCAAATGTTACCAAGACCTATAGATAAAACCGTGAAATTAGGACACTGCAAAGTAGCGTCGTTTAAATATTTGAATAAACGTATGTAATCTTCAGACAACCTCCAAATAAAAACAACACAGCAGAATGAATGCTATCGCTGAGACCAAAGTAGAAAAACATGTAACTAAAGTAATGTCCTATCACCACACTAATAGTGGACAATATATGAATATTTCTTCAACGTAATGGCGTTGGTTATGGTCCTTCCAAGAAGAGCAGTTCCTGAAATGCTTCCAACTGCTGGGAGAAGATAATGTTCCGACAAATGTAAGATTTCAAGATTTCGTTACACTAATTGTTTATATCCCTACGAACGTTTGGTATCTTTGAAAAGTTGTCATGTACGTTGGAAGTTAAGAATAATGAGGTTATTAGGATTATAAATGTCAGCAACAAGCACCAACAAATTCAAGAGTTACGCTTGAGGTCTACCACGTAGGCGGTGGAGCAACTTGTTTGTGTGCTGCGGGATGGCGGGGTAACAGGATGAGCGCGGGCGGCGGGCGCTAACTCGGTAATAGCCCTGGGAGGCGCTCCTCTCGCTGGCTGCTACTGCCACGCCGAGATCAATACAGACTGCAGGCCGCTGTTTGTCCGCGATCTCTCACCGGCTTACCGGCTGCTTCACACGTGCCACGCGCCGCATCTGTCGGAAAACCACCCAGCAGCATCTCCTCCCTTGACAGATTCCATCCATCGACAGATAAAACCTCTCTCCTACTATCAGCTTGAGAGTAAGTATTCTTTTCAATGGTGAAACTTTCAGTTCCTACACAATGGTCGTCATGTTTCCATATGATGTACCAATTTTATTGTTATCTGACTGCTGTCGGACCAACTTGTTTAAAGATTTCACCTAGGTCCTACAGCTGCACCAATTATGTCCCAAAAATTTACTTGTAAATTAAAGCGATATCTTTTAAAACAATCGCTAATTACAGAACGCCAAGAAAAATGTTAAAAAATCACTCTCATGCTTACAAGCTGAACTATCAATCGATAGTTGCACTCCTGCCTCTGACCTGATCTACTCTCCTGGTCGTCATATCAAACTTGTTGTTTTGAGTAACACATAAATAAGTTTCATATACGATGCCCAAAGAAATTTTTTTTTCACTGAACAAAATCGATAGAACTCTTCGCAGCGGGAAAAAGGTTATATGAACCTCTCTCTTCGTTTATGGCGGTGCAGTTTACTCTCATATCTCCCAGCACTGTAAGCAGGACAACGTAGATATCTTCTCTTCCACATTTATCAGTTTGGTGTTTGATAAACACAGAACAATAGCAGTACAAAATAGCACTGTAGCATCTCATTGTTAATCGGTCATAAATTCAGACAAAATACTAGCTATATTGTTGGATCCACATTTTTTTCAATTATCTTATACTACAACAGAAGAATATGTACGAATTATGGAACTCATTCCCTCACTTCCGCAGTGTCAAATGAGAATCATAAGCAGATTCTATGCCACCGTCGATATCTCATCAAACCATCAGAACCACTAGCAGACATGTGCATGATCAGTTTCCTTTGTAACATTTTTGGGTATTATACCTGTGTGTTGGTATCAACAATGCCACGCTATTTTTTTTATTTTTTTTTTAAGAGTGATTAGTAGGACAGTGTTTACTTACTTGATGGATGGTTTAGGTCAGTATTTCTTTCAAAGTGAGTTTTAATACCAAGACACGAAGGCAGTACACAGAAGCCTCAATGGATGTTTATCATATAATGAAGTTTCAGCTAATTCAGTATTGAATCGTATCGTTTGGAACTGTAGTTGCATCAAAGAAGATTTCTGTGCTCTTCAGGCTTCGCCAAACCATGCTGGAATGACTATAATTCCTCTATGCGTCATCACGTTAAATACAACTCATTTCACTTTGATAATTAAATGCGTGCAATAGGTTACTGGTGGGACACATGTGCAATGAAAATGTTCTTGATTAAGAGATCGCTTCGGTGCGTGCAGGCAATAAATCAGCTACCACTCAGCCCTGCTAACGATTTATGGTCATGTTAATTTAATCGTACCATTACCCCAAATTGCACTGCTTCAATCGCTGGGAGTATGCCATTGCAAGTAATGTGGCTTTGATAGGATTTTGATTACCCTTAAAATCGAAACTCTTGTATTAATACCTAATCAAATGTTGTTCTATAGAACATGATTGCCTAGAACTAAAACAACAGGTTATTTCCAATCATCGTTTGTTAGACCTTCAATGTGTTACTAGTGAAAATAATTTGCATCTTAATCATATTTTTGTGTCATTTTAATGAAATTGTAGAAATTTCACGACGTTAATTAACTGTAAGCAAATTAGTAACTAGTTTATGTATGTTGTAAGTTCATTGTTCATAGCGAAATTCTATAACCTTTACTACATCTAAATCATGGTCACACAAAATAAAGTTATTCCAAATTGTTCTTTTATTCCATCAACAATCACTTTGTAGTAAGAGAAATTGAATGTATTGAAACAGATGAATTTTATTTAGCTATATATTGATCGTTACATAAAGTACAATGATAGTGGTAGATGTCAGTAGGAATCAAAACAGTTACCAAGAATCTTTACAAAAGGTTATTACTCGGATTTTCAAATTTTTACTCCTGTCATTGGACCATAAATTTGGCGAATAAACTTAACGGTACTTTCATAATAAGCAGGAAGTGTATTGAACATGACGAAGGCTTTCAGCTCCGTAAATGTACTAAGATACTTGTTAATGACACACTTTACTCTGAATACATTACGTGGTACTTACATACTTCTGCTTATCAAAATTTTTGCCTAATGATGTGATCGATTCTAAACACTTTGAGACCAAGGTAGTTACTTATCCAAAAGATTAACTGTTTCACAATCGACTACTACAGTACATTCACAAAAGAGCGAATTAGGTTATAAAACTTATTATTGTTTAGTATGGAATTCACAGTTTGGGTATCAAATGCGGGTGATGGAAGAGTGCAAAGAACGGTAGCTACAATAAGTAGACCACAATCCGTAACTGATATAATAAATAAACTGAATTGAGATTCACTGTAACATAGGAAAAGGGTGAAGGTAGTGCTGAGAGTGCACAAGACCCATATTCATTATGAGACTTGGAAGGATGTTGACAGAAGAATTAGCAGTAGTTCATCGAAGAGGTAACCGTAACACAATGTGGCACTTGGTTGCATGCATAAGGGAGTGGGAAGATATTGTTTTGTGGATAAGGGAGTCAGGAAATGGAATTAATTACCATGAAATTGCTGAATAGTTTACCAGAAACACTGAACGATTTCAAACTAAAATTCGTAAAGGGGAAAAAGTAAATGGATGAGGAAATTATACGAAAGGATCTAACATCAAAAATTAGAAGGGAAAAAATAGCTAGGTAGGGAAAGTGTCATCGGAGAATACGCTCCATCGAAACTGAATTCTGAAAACACATATCACTCAACGGAAAGTTAAAAATCTCTGAAATACACACTTAACATTTCCATTTTCTTTAAAAACGTTGTAATAATCCAAACATTAAACCAACTATCTAACACTTTATAAATTTGATTTAAAAAATTAAATTAGTCAATACACTGTTTGTAAAAACCAATAATATATTAAACATGTATTAATGCTCTGCTGATGTCAAATTTTAGTGGTTAAATAATTAATAATATTGTTAATCGCAGATAAATGTTTATCTACACGTTGCAAACTGTTGCTTTTGCTTTCTGTGATAAGACGACAGTTTAACTTACATTAACTGTAATCGTGGTTTGATTAACATCCTAGCAACCCATAATCAAAGTATTGCTTGGTAATAAAGATCCAATGCTAAAGAAGTACTATTTCAACCTGATTATTAATCGGCGTAAGCAAAAGTACCTTTCTTGAAATCTTCTACCACGTTTGTTGTCTGTGTAACTCTTGTAAGGTACATAGTCTTTACCATAAATTATGATTTGTGTTGTAAATATATTTAAAATGTAATGAGGTCACAGAACATATATTTTAACTTTGTAAGGGTTTGGGAGAGACAATACTAGTCTTTTCCAACCAAATGTCAACCTCTCCTTCACGTGGTGCACCCTGTTTGCACGGACGAGGCTCTGGCGACTGAAAGATTCCCGGTATAAGGAGTCACCCACTTCTTGCCAACGGCCTCCGAAAGGAGGGAGGAAGAGCGGGGAGTGGTTCAGGGCACCCTCTTGCCCTTGGTGTTGGAAACGGCCCCTAAAGGCGGACGAATCAGAAATGATCAACGGCAAGGGGATGCAGAAGGCAACGGGAAACCACTGCATAAAGACCCAAAGGGTATCCCGAGGACATGTAATCCTCTCAAATTACATATATCATGATGGCTTCTTCCGGGTAAAATATTCCGGAGGTAAAATAGTCCCCCAATCGGAACTCCGGGTGGGGACTGCTCAGGGAGGAGTCATCAGAATGGATAGAAACATTCTACGAGTCGGAGCGTGGAATGTTAGAAGTCTGAATAGGGCAGGTAGGTTAGAAAAATTAAAAAGGGAGATGGAACAACTTAAGTTAGATGTTGTTGGGATTAGTGAGATTAAATGGAATTACGCACAAGATTTCTAGTCTGGGAAACACAGGATAATTATCACACAAGTTGTCAATGGAGTCACTGGTGTAGGATTTGTAATGAACAAGAAAGTAGGGAAACGGGTGAGTTATTATGAACAGTTTAGTGACAGGATTATTTTTGATGAGTTAGAAACTAAGCCGTCCCAACCACATTAGTACAAGTATATATGCCAACGTCACAGGAAGGACGGAAGAAAAGAAAAATATACGCTGAATTGAAAGAATTAATCCAATATGTGAAGGGGAGGAAAATCTAATAATCATGGGTGATTGGAATGCAATAGTGGAGAGGGAAAGAGGGAATACTGTAGGAAGTTTTGGTCTAGGAGAAAGAAATGAGCGAGGAAGCAGGTTGCTAGAATTTTGAAAGATATACTAGTAGTGGCGAACACACTGTTAAGAACCATGCAGAAGAATATACACCTGGAAACGTCCTGGGGATACAGGCAGATATCAGCTAGATTATATCATGGTCAAACAGAGATTCAGGAATCAAGTTCTAGACTGTAAAGCGTACCCAGGAGCAGACATAGACTCGGACCATAATTTGATAGTAATGAAGTGCAGGCTGAAATTCAAGCGAATAAGGAAGCAGCATAAGCAGAACAGACTGGCGGTGAATAAGCTGAAACAATCTAGCACAAGAGAAAAATTTGCAGAAATGCAGACTTAGGTCTAAGAAGTAACTGTGAAAGGAGCTCAACCGAGGACGAATGGAATGCATTAGACCGAAATAATGAAAGCTGGCAAAGAAACATTAGGCTTTAGGGAACAAGCTGCCCGAAAACCTTGGATCACAGAAGAAATTTTGGAGCTGATGGATCAGAGGAGAAGGTACAAAAATGCTCAGGATGAAGCAGGAAGAGAGCAGTACAGGCAATTTAGAAATCAAATAAATAGGAAATGCAAAATAGCAAAAGAAAAATGGCTACAAGAAAAGTGTGAAGAAGTAGAAAAGGAAATGGTCGTAGGAAAAGTAGATGTTGCATATAGAAAGATCAAACAGAATTTTGGAGAAATGAAGAAAAGAGGTATGAACATTAAAGCTGCCGATGGGAAACCTCTTTTAAGCTCAGAAGATAGAGCTAACCGATGGAAGGAATACATTGAGAAACTGTATGATGGGGACGACTTGAACAATAGTGTATTGGAAAAGGAAGGCGATGTCGACATTGATGACTTAGGAGATCCTGTTTTGAGGACAGAATTTAATAAAGCTCTGAATGACTTGAAAGCAAATAAGGCAGTTGGAATTGATGAGATCCCTGCAGAACTTCTTAAATCTCTAGGAGAGGAAGGAATCGAAAGATTATTCAAGCTGATATCAAAAAGTTATGAAACAGGAGAAATTCCAACTGATTTTAATAAAAATATCATCTTCACACTTCCAAAGAAAGCACAAGCCGACAAATGTGAGAATTATCGCACCATTAGTCTAACATCACATGCTTCAAAATTACTGACCAGAATAATATACAGAAGGATGGAAAGGGTAGTAGAAGAGATAGTAGGTGAAGATCAGTTTGGGTTTAGGAAAAATCGCGGTACAAGGGAAGCAATTCTGTCTTTAAGATTAATACTTGAAGGGCGGATCAAGAAAAACAAAGATACTTTTATGGCATTTGTTGATTTAGAAAAAGCTTTTGATAATGTTAGGTGGGACAAGATGTTCAAAATTTTAAAGAAGTCAGGTCTAAAGTATCGAGATAGAAGAATACTCTATAAACTATATAAGAATCAAGTGGCTGTAATAAAAGTAGAGAATCACGAGAGACATGCATCAGTTAAAAAGGGTGTGAGACAAGGTTGTAGTCTATCCCCGTTAATATTCAACTTGTATGTAGAAGAAGCAATGAAGAAAGTCAAAGAAAAATTTCCATGTGGCATAAGTTTTCAGGGAGAAAAAATCAGTATGCTACGATTTGCTGATGACATTGTCTTGTTAGCAGAGAGGGCTGAGGATATTGAGAAGTTATTGAATGGCATGAACAAAATACTGAAGGAAGATTTTGGACTGAATATAAATCAAAGTAAGACAAAAGTGATGAAATGTAGCAGAAATGATACCAATAGCTAGCAGATTAAATATAAAAATAGGATCGGATGCTAATAGGAGAAGTGAGTGAGTTCTGTTACTTGGGAAGCAAAATTACAACCGATGGCCGAAGCAGGAATGATGTTAAAAGCAGAATAGCACTAGCAAAAAGAGCCTTCATGAAAAAGAGAAACCTTTTAGTTTCAAATATTGATCTAGGAATTAGAAAGGAACTTTTTAAAACTCTATGTGTGGAGCACAGCACTTTACGGTAGCGAAACATGGACTTTAGGAATACCGGAAAGAAAGAAACTTGAAGCATTTGAAATGTGGTGCTACAGAAGAATGCTAAAAATTAGGTGGACAGACAAAGTAAGAAATGAACGAGTTTTGGAATGATGGGTGAGAAAAGAAGTTTATGGAGAAGCTTACAGAAGAAGAGACAGGCTTTTAGGTCATATTTTGAGACATGCTGGATTGGTTAATTTGTTAGTAGAGGGAACAGTCGAAGGTAAGAACTGTAGAGGTAGACAGAGATTAGAATATATGAAGCAGATAATTGAGGACGTGGGTTGTAAGGGGTATGTAGAAACGAAATGGTTAGCACAAGATAGGAAGGGATGGAGGATTGCATCAAAACCAGTCTAAAGACTTACGACAGCAACAAAAAAAAACGTTAGGTTAAAGGTCAAAGACGCCCATAAAAGACAGCGCGGAGCATCTTGAAAACCAAATGAAGAGAAGAGACGAAAAAGAAATTGTTTCATTTAAAGCTTGGATGGAATATAAATTAAATGAAAGAGGAAGTTTCGAAGGACAATCTCTGAATGAAGTTGTAATTTTGACAAGTAGTGTTAAATGTAACGTATACAGAATTGAAAGAGCATTAATGTATGGTTTTGTAAGACATTGTGATATGATAGGAAGGAATGTATCACGGAAATATCCGAAGATAAATATTGAATGTATATTATTTTGTTAATATGAATTACAGCAATAAATTATATTCCTAATGGTCTAAGGAAACTGAACAAATTATTCCAGAAAGTAAATAAATGAATGAAAACTTCAGTGACATTAAAGTAAAGATTTTTCAGATGATAAGGTGTTGGACTGAACCAGATATTTTTGGCCAGCAAGAAGCATTTCAAATAACGGTAAATATCTGGTAAGTATATAGGAGGAAAAAAAAATACGTGAGACTGCGTACGGACATACGGTCACGAACAATGTATCGAAAGGAAGGGAACAGAGAAAATAGTGCGACGCACCAGCAGCAATAACGCCTCACACACTGGCAAATAACAATAAATTTAGATATGTAATCTGGCCAAGATATTCTGGCTGATTAAGGGGCATATCACTGAAACGAAGATTTTGTGCGCAGTTGATTAGTTACTACGACGTATAAATATACAACATTTTATAATTTTTCTGTTACTTTGGCGTACATATTACCGATAATATCTAGTATTTAGCACAATAATAATCATCTGCGCTCTACTGCCTAAGGAATGGTTTCTAATACTAACTCTTTACTCTCTACAATAAATAATTTTCATTATATTAATGCTATCCTGTTTTCTATCCAGCTCCCTTCCTTGTACATTTCCGAGAAATAATGTATTTAAGAAAGTAGGAAGTGATAAGTTTTTAACTCGAAGCATTTTAATACCCTTGTATGAAGAATGATATTGCTCAAGTTTTTTTTACATTACGTAGTCCATACTTGTATCGTCGTGTTCCATATGTGCATTTGCGACATTCTTTAATGTGATGTTTTTGGTAAACGTGAGATATTTGTGTATGGCGTAATCAATTAATCTTTTCCTGTTGAAGTTTCCGTTTCTTCGTCTTGTATTCCAGTGATAGACCTAACTTTTGTGTTGTCAGTCTCGACATTTAGATCACCCTTATAATCATTTATTATGTGTGTAATTTCTTGTAATTTGCTCTAGAATACATAAGTGTTTGCATCATCTCCTTGAACATATAACTGAAATGTAGCTACGCTTTAGTTTAATCCTTAATTGAATTATACTTTTATTCTAAAATATGTAACTGTCAGTTTTCTTGGGGAGGGTTTTAGTAGTATATCATCAGAGCGACTTCTGCTTTCGCTCTGTCTTCACTATTTATACCACAGTAAATCTTCAGATTTAAAATCGTAAGTATTATTTTTTCAGCTGTTATCCTTGTCTATTGTATATACGTCATACTTTTGATGCTCGGTTGCTGGCCAACTGGTGGTACATCCTGTGTCAAGTTGCCTACTTACCGCTAAGGGACTGTTGTTTTAGATACGTAAGATACTCAAATATAATGTAACTATCATAACACTCTGTCTCTTTTATTAATCTTCAGGATTTCCTATCTGCCTTCTTTAATTTGTGTATATCCATGGAAAATACCTCACAAACTCTAAGAAACACAGACTTCTGTTGTATCTTCAATATCTGTATCTTTCATGGATAGTTGTTTTGCCCTGCAGTTCATGAAGAATATTTTCTACAGCCAAACTAATCATTTGCTTTATTTTCATTATTTCCAAGCAGCATCATTAAATATCACTGATAAAAATTTAACACCCTGTGATATGGACCTTGTAGACAGTTCTTTAGTTTAGATATCACTACTTTCTCTGCCGAGTCTTCCTACTTGGTCAATCGACTGGATTTCGTTGGCGGGCTTGCAACGGTCGTAGATGTCACTATTATAGAAAGCTATTATGTTCCTGGAGTAGTTCAATATGTTTTAAATTGCAAGCCAACCATAAATAAAAGTATGTATTTCGTTTAAATCCACACATTTTATTCATCCCTAGATTATTTCTTCTATATGTATGGACTTAATATTGAAGTGATAAACATACCCATATCTACGCGGTATGGTTTCAGGTCTATAAAGTTATGGATTGGTTGTTTTATTACATTCTTCAGGAGATGAATCCAGTTAATTTCGTATCAAAAATTTATGATGCGAATATTTGTGGAACAAACATTTTAGGTTTAAATACGAAAAATTATTTCCAAATGTTTAATGGACGAATCAGAAAAAGTAGCATCGGAAATATTTCATTACATCTCAAATTAACCACAGAAAATAATTTTTTATTGGTTTTATATCATGTCTTACGTTAGTACTTGAGCAAATACATAGGGACGTTTAAAAATGAATATTGAGGTTTTGAGGCTTTGCAGAATTTTTATTTTTTGATTTACAATTATAAATGAATCATAATAAAATGGAAAAAGCAAATTAAACTGTTTCATTTTCTCTATCTTCTGCTAGAAAGCGCTAAAAGTTCGTTGTTACTGCTGAACAGAAAGATTTTTGTGTTTCACATTCTACAAGATGTGAATCTATCTTCATAATTCAACAAAAGTTCCGTATTAACTTCCATTACAATCTACCAAGTGACAGGTGGTATCATCAGTTTAAAGGTGCTGGATGTATTTGTACAGGCAAGAGTACAGGACGACCAAGCATGACTGACGTTTGTTCTGAACAAGAGAGAATTTCCTTCGCCCGTAGCTCCAATAAATCTATTAGAAAGGCTAGTCGTAACAGTTCCAATGATGTCTGTGTGGAGAGTTTTAAGGGAACGCTTACATCTGCTTCCTTATCGTTTATAGCTGTTACATGCTCTGAAGCCTAGAGACTACCGTTTACGTGGCAACTACGCACACGAAATGCTGCTGCATGACTGAAGATTTTCTTGATCGTGTCATTTTCAGTGAGGAATCGCCGTTTCACCTAAGTGGAGATGTGAACATTCATTATTTGTGCATCTAAGTGTCAGAAAATTCCCAGTATGTGATACAGTTGCAACGAGGTTCCCCGAAATTGAAAGGTTTTTATAACATATCTTGGCCGAAAGTTAATGGGCCTTTCTTTTTTTGCGAAGCAACTGGTGTTTCTTGTCTTGATGCGCTACTATAATGGCTATACTGCAAGATACAGAACCAGAGAACATCATTTGGCAGGAAGATGGTGCGCCGCCTCACTGGCATAACTCAGTACGCGATTGTTTAAATGACGTTATACCTAACCGTTGAATTTTCCGCCATGGGATAGATGACACTGCCTTAATGTTCACCAGATCTGGCGCCATGCTATTTTTATCTTTGGGGGTTAACCAAGAATCATGTGAATGTACTTCAGCTACCGGATGACCAACCTGACTTAAGAAACAGGATTGAAGCGTTAGTTGCGTCCACTAGTCCGGCCACCCTAACCGGAAGAACCCTCTTATCGACTGCCTGTGTGTCGTGTGACGAATCGTGCTCACGTTGAACACTTGCACGTAAAAAATACTGTTTGATTTGCTCTTTCATCTGATGAAGTCAAAAAAAAATCTGCAAAGCCTAAAAATCTCGCTATTCATTTTGAAACGCCCTGTACGACACACCACAGTATTCATATCCGGCTTAAAAAATCAGTTATCATTGTTTTTAATTTTGACAGGAGTACTTTATTACTGAACATTTATCAGTATTTGTGATTAGTGAAAGTCGGAAAGGACTTTGATGTTGTGATCGTAAGTCCCACTTTCTCAGAATCGTTACTTCTCCTCTATGTGATTAAAAATTGCTGGTGTGTCATTAATATTATGCTGAAGACTTATTACTTGATTAACTAACTATAATCTATCATATTTTTATTTATTTCAATTTTTCAAATCGGTTTCTTCCAAACGTTGTTTTCTAGACTTGATGAGCCTATCTGTAAATATTAAGTTTGGTAAATTGTTTTTCATTCAATATCCTTCTCTATTCTTCTCCTTCGGAATAGAAATGATACAAAACATTCAATTCTTCAACTTTATATAAATCGGATTAAATTAAACGTGAGTGTGGTCAATACATGTTGGGTTTGTGTAGAAAAATTACGCAACCAACTCATTTATTTTAACTTATTTAGACGATAGATCTTCAGACTCCTTAGTCTCTGACAAGTATCCTTGTTGTTCTTGCCTTCAAGCTGTAATAGTATCGAAGTGGAATTGAACTCCTTAGCTTTAGGTGTTTCAACAATGGCAGATAATCTGGAAAGGCCTTGAGGGAACTCCTATGAAGATGGTCACAGTTCCAGATGTTCATTTCAGTAATTGTGCGTTTCTCGAGCAATGGTTTGACCCTTTTTGTGCAGGTGTCTTTCCGTCCATATTTTAACATTATACACAGAGGAAAGAGAGTTTCCGTTTAATATATCTGCTGTGCGCTGGCAGTTTGTGAGCCGGCGCGGTAGCCCGCTGACCTGCGGGCTGCAGAGTTATGTGCAGGGACAGCAAACAACTCAGCCGCCGCGCCACGCCGCGCCGCGCCGCCTCTTCAGCGTTTTATAATCCCGACTGGCCTGGGCGCGCCGATAATCGGCTTTTTTAAAAACTGCTGCCCTATCCCGCTGTCCGGCAAGCTCAAGTGCAAACGGTCGCCACCCCTAATAAGCCTCTCTGCGCAAAGCTGAAAACCTGTCCGCCCAAAACAGATAGCCAGCTAAATGCTGACGGATAGGATTTTAAAATGCGTTAAATGAAGTACTTAAATTTATTCAGAATTTAAGTTGGTTGGTGGGTCTGCGTCATCATAGATGGCTGACCTACTAAACCAACCTACTTCCCATCCTATAAACTCCTTCGTTGCACTCCACAACTTGCCATCCTAACCTAAATGTCATCATTTACATCCGTAAATCGAAAACACCCTTTTACCTCGACCGCAAGTAAAAATATAGAAAATATCGAAAACTGTTAAGACGAAAGGGATACCCCAGAAGTGTTGTACAGATGTTGAAATATTTTCTGATTCAGATTAATCTCGCCGGAAAAAAAAAAAGGAGTTTTTTAACAATTTTTTATGTAAACGTGTGAAAGAAATATGCAAAATATCTACGAAGATGTGCAAAACTTAAAAGGAATAATACTGAGGTAATGCTTACATCATCGGAACATCTAACTTTTTGAAAGTTTCTCTGTTCTCTGTATCTGAAGACGTAGTAAGTTATTCTTAAACTTCTTATGACTTAGTTAATAGGTCACGAAAAAAGACTAAATAAAGTTTTGTGGAGCGTCACTTAAGAAACTTTTTTACGATTTATTTAAATAAATTCTTACGTTTCGTAATAAAGTGATTTGACAGAAACAATATACTTGTAAAGGTTAATCACACTTTAAATCACTAGTCAGTCGTTAGAAACCACGTTTAGCATTTAAACACAGTAACAATTTACTGGCAATCATGAATTGTCATAATATTTCTTAATAAAACCATTGTGCAGTTAGATCATATTTCCACCTTCACTCTATGAATTACAATCAACTGAATGCCGATAAGTGACAAACCTGGGAAATTATTTATTGTTGCTGTTTTAAAATTGTAAAACATAATACTCCTCAAAATGCTTATGTATATGACAATACGATAATGTTACTTATAGTTGAAAAGAAACATTTTCAACTATTGTTTTTCAAAAATAATTTATTTCTCAGTTATACGAAATAATTTCTTTCAGTTCATGTGAATCAGAATATTACTGAAGAAAGCTTCTAAAAGCTCTAGAAAAAGTAATTGGCTAAACAAAGAGATTTATCTTCAGATAATTGGTTTATTTTCAATGCAGCCAGTTTAAAGTCTGCAGGATGTTGAAACATGGAACAGGTGCTCCATTATGCTAATAATTGAAGGAAAAGTGTTTGCTTGTGTTGCGTCACTTAAAATTTTGGTCTTTCTCCGGTTCTCTTACATGTATTTTAAAGTTTTTTTTCTTTACTCTGCTTATTGTCCATTTTGCTGATTTCTAACTTTTTTTTTTTTTTTTTTTTTTTTTTTTTTTGGCTGTCGTCAGTCATTCGACTGGTTTGATGCAATCCTCCATCCCCTCCTATCCTGTGCTAACCTCTTCATTTCTACATACCCCCTACAACCCACGTCCTCAATTATCTGCTTCATATATTCCAATCTCTGTCTTCCTCTACAGTTCTTACCTTCTGTTGTACCCTCCACTATCAAATTAACTAATCCAGCATGTCTCAAAATATGACCTACCTTCCTGTAACAGAACTCACTCACTTCTCCTATTGCATCCGATCCTATTTTTATATTTAATCCACTAGTATTGGTATCATTTATACTACATTTCATCACATTTAAATTACTTTGATTTATATTCAGCCCAAAATCTTCCATCAGTATTTTGTTCATGCCATTCAATAACTTCTCAATATCCTCAACCCTATCTGCTAACAAGACAATGTCATCAGCAAATCGTAGCATACTGATTTTTTCTCCCTGAAAACTTATGCCACATGGAAGTTTTTCTTTGACTTTCTTCATTGCTTCTTCTACATACAAGTTGAATATTAACGGGGATAGACTACAACCTTGTCTCACACCCTTTTTGACTGATGCAAGTGACTCGTGATTCTCTACTTTTATTATAGCTACTTGATTCTTATATAGTTTATAGAGTATTCTTCTATCTCGATACTTTAGACCTGACTTCTTTAAAATTTTGAACATCTTGTCCCACCTAACATTATCAAAAGCTTTTTCTAAATCAACAAATGCCATAAAAGTATCTTTGTTTTTCTTGATCCGCCCTTCAAGTATTAATCTTAAAGACAGAATTGCTTCCCTTGTACCTCGATTTTTCCTAAACCCAAACTGATCTTCACCTACTATCTCTTCTACTACCCTTTCCATCCTTCTGTATATTATTCTGGTCAGTAATTTTGAAGCATGTGATGGTAGACTAATGGTGCGATAATTCTCACATTTGTCGGCTTGTGCTTTCTTTGGAAGTGTGAAGATGATATTTTTATTAAAATCAGTTGGAATTTCTCCTGTTTCATAACTTTTTGATATCAGCTTGAATAATCTTTTGATTCCTTCCTCTCCTAGGGATTTAAGAAGTTCTGCAGGGATCTCATCAATTCCTACTGCCTTATTTGCTTTCAAGTCATTCAGAGCTGTATTAAATTCTGTCCTCAAAACAGGATCTCCTAAGTCATCCATGTCGACATCTCCTTCCTTTTCCAATACACTATTGTTCAAGTCGTCCCCAACATACAGTTTCTCAATGTATTTATTCCTTCCATCTGTTAGCTCTATCTTCTGACCTTAAAAGAGGTTTCCCATCTTCAGTTTTAATGTTCATAGCTCTTTTCTTCATTTCTACAAAATTCTGTTTGATCTTTCTGTAGGCAACATCTACTTTTCCTACGACCATTTCCTTTTCTACTTCTTCACACTTTTCTTGTAGCCATTTTTCTTTGTAGCTATTTTGCATTTCCTATTAATTTGATTTCTAAATTGCCTGTACTGCTCTCTTCCTGCTTCATCCTGAGCATTTTTGTACCTTCTCCTCAAATCCATCAGCTCCAAAATTTCTTCTGTGATCCAAGGTTTTCGGGCAGCTTGTTCCGTAAAGCCTAATGTTTCTTTGCCAGCTTTCATTATTTCGGTCTTTAATGCCTTCCATTCGATCTCGGTAGAGCTCCTTTCACAGAACTTCTTAGACCTAAGTCTACCATTTCTGCAAATTTTTCTCTTGTGTTAGATTGTTTCAGTTTATTCACTTCCAGTCTGTTCTGCTTATGCTGCTTCCTTATTCGCTTGAATTTCAGCCTGCACTTCATTACTATCAAATTATGGTCCGAGTCTATGTCTGCTCCTGGGTACGCTTTACAGTCCAGAACTTGATTCCTGAATCTCTGTTTGACCATGATATAATCTAGCTGATATCTGCCTGTATCCCCAGGACGTTTCCAGGTGTATATTCTTCTTGAATGGTTCTTAAACAGTGAGTTCGCCACTACTAGCTTATATCTTTCACAAAATTCTAGCAACCTGCTTCCTCGCTCATTTCTTTCTCCTAGACCAAAACTTCCTACAGTATTCCCCTCTTTTCCTTCTCCCACTATTGCATTCCAATCACCCATGATTATTAAATTTTCCTCCCCTTTCACATATTGGATTAATTCTTCAATTTCAGCGTATATTTTTTCTATTTCTTCGTCATCTTCTTGTGACGTTGGCATATATACTTGTACTAACGTGGTTGGGACGGGCTTAGTTTCTAACCTCATCAAAATAATCCTGTCACTAAACTGTTCATAATAACTTACCCGTTTCCCTACTTTCTTGTTCATTACAACTCCTACACCACTGACTCCATTGACAACTTGTGTGATAATTATCCTGTGTTCCCCAGACTAGAAATCTTGTGCGTCCTTCCATTTAATCTCACTAATCCCAACAACATCTAACTTAAGTTGTTCCATCTCCCTTTTTAAGTTTTCTAACCTACCTGGCCTACTCAGACTTCTAACATTCCACGCTTTCTATCCATTCTGATGACTCCTCCCTGAGCATTCCCCACCCGGAGATCCGATTGGGGGACTATTTTACCTCCGGAATATTTTACCCAGGAAGAAGCCATCATGATATATGTAATTTGAGAGGATTACATGTCCTCGGGATACCCTTTGGGTCTTTAATGCAGTGGTTTCCCGTTGCCTTCTGCATCCCCATGCTGTTGATCATTTCTGATTCATCCGCCTTTAGGGGCCGTTTCCAACCCCAAGGGCAAGAGGGTGCCCTGAACCGCTCCCCGCTCTGCCGCCCTCCTTTCGGAGGCCGTTGGCAAGCAGTGGGTGACTCCTTATACCGGGAATCTTTCAGTCGCCAGAGCCTCGTCCGTGCAAACAGGGTGCACCAAGTGAAGGAGAGGTTGACATTTGGTTGGAAAAGACTAGTATAGTCTCTCCCCAACCCTTACACCCCGATTTCTGACATATTGCTTCCAATTATTTATGTATTACTCGATTTTTCATTAAAATTGTTTATATGGAATTTTCTTGCAACTATCTGTATTTCTCATTCATCCAACAAAGTTATAAAAATATTAAGACATCTGCTCTGCAATCTCATTACAACACCATTGGCTCCCACAGTATTTTTTTTAGTGTTACAGACAGAATTTCTTTCTTACTTTACCTACTATCCTCTTGATTCCAACAAAAATCTGCTAGAAAAAATTAATTAATCCCATTCTTGTTTCTATCATTCCCTTAAATAATAGAAGTTAATTAAATTACTTGTCACACTGTTGTGTAGTTAATAATTAATCATATTATATTTAATGGAATTCGCGAGTTGGTCAGAGAATCCTCTTTAATAAAATGCGTTGAGCTTGGAGACACTCACCTCTATGATTCGGCAACCCTCTCGATGATATCCGAAATGTTAGTTACACTGACTGCCTCCATTGCGCTGCTTCGCTAACAGCAAAATTCAACTGATTGAATTTATATTAATAAAAGGAAGTGTAAATTTTAAATAAATAATTTAATTTAATTTTTTTTGACTTATAATGTTAAAATAAAGTGCATTTGCGATACCAGATGAAAGGTAACTGTCTACTGTGATAGAAACTCCTCAAAAATACGAAGGGCAGTGTTTAAAAAATTTTAACGCGAGGCAATCATTCAATCCAAAGTTATAATGGTAAATTTGCTTAAATTTACATATTTCTTTTTGTTTGTTTACGACAGCTAGATGCAGAAATGTATGTAAGGAGAAGGGCATTATATTTTTGGGCTATATTTTCTGAAGTAGATATAAGAACTAAATTACAACATAAACTAATAATTTTTTTGAGAGAAGATAAGAAACTATGAAGTTTATTAAAAACTCAGAGAATGTTTACAAGAAACTTCTGTAATCGCGAAATAAATCATTCAAATAAATAATAGTTATCCATGTTAGAAATTATACTTTCCGTATTTTAAAGTAAAATGTATTCATTTTTTTTAAATCGTTCTCATATCACGAAAAATATTATTGAAGATTATTGTTAATCGTGATTCCTAATAAGCTTTTCCAGAATAAATTACTACTACAACCATTGGTGATACCCGTTGTTTATTTAATTGAGGACAATAGAAGCTATGATTTTCGAAGGGCAATATTAGTTGAGGTTGTGGTTAAGTTGGCCAGAATCTAACTGACACATTTTGTTACATCATAATTCGCTGTGAAATCAGTTTTATAAACAATTTAAACTGCTGCAATATAATCCTCTTGCGTGTCCAGCTGGATGGTGTTGTATAAACACGAGGTTTCGACAGCTAGCTCTGCATCACACCTGATGATGACAGCAGAGGTAGCTGTCGAAACGTCCTGTTTATAAAACACCATCTGGCTGGACACCTGAGAGGATTATAATGCATCAGTACGCTGTGAAAATCTTCACTCACACATAAATTTAAACTGCTTTCATAAGCGCCATGTTACTGAAGTTATTACTTCATGTGGATGGAAGTAGTTCCATATTGATTGCTAAGGCTTCCGCAGCCGTCTTTGTTCGTGATTAATAGACATTCGGGGTAAGCCACGTTGTTTATTTCATAATCTGAGCTTTCGGCTGCCAGCCTGCAGCTTTCATCAGAGATACTGTTTATGATGACATAGCAACGAGCCCCAAGCATCGGAGAGTAAACGGCTGGTGTCTACGTTGATGTTGTTGCTACTCTTTAAAATTTCTGCTGCCTCTTTCACACGTCGAGGCCATCACTGGTCTTCTCTCGACAGCAGCCTCGTGACTTCAAATTTTATTTCGTGCATCTATTAATCATAGTTACATATTTATCGTGAATTGTGCCTGGACCAGGAATAAAACTCATATTACGCGGCATAGCAAAAGTTCCTGGAATTCCTAATTTATTTTTAATTTAATTATTTCTATACTTCTGTGGTAATTAATTCAATAGAAGCTACAACTGTATTTGTATTTAAAATGCAAACGAAATTTGTATAACATTACAAAATAAAGTTTATGAGCATATATAATAACAATTCCGGATATTAGCCAACTGCTAAGAAGCTAACTGACAGAATATTGCGTTAAACCCGTAAATTTTTTACAGGTTTGAAGTTAGTTTATACATAAGACAGTACGTTAATTAATTCGTTCCTCACAAATCAGTGATTACATTAGAAGAACGAATACTAGGAAGACAGGGCTGTTCTGCCAATTGGCACATGGGAAATTTACATGGTTTGTTGGGAATGATAAAATTATTACATTGGGTTAAAAAAAATTGTGTGATAATTTTCTACTTAGACTTTTTAACACGGTGCCATGGACATGATCCGGAAGGATCACAGTACCAATCTTCAAATAAGTCAATCAATTGCTACCGAAACAAAAAAAAATAAAAGTATGTTATTAGCCCTTCGTCAAACGAACCGGGCGAGACAGCGCCATGTTTGCCAAAGCTCCGACTGATACTGCTCTCCTGTTCCGTACAGGTATTAGAAACTTTACACCTCGCAGGTGAAATTGGTGGTGAGAAACCAGAACCCTGTAATCCAGTCTCTGCTTCTCAACTCACCAACGTTGGAAACCAACACAGTTCACTGGAAACAGAAGATGGTATCGGACGCCAATAATGGATGATCGATTCCAGGCGTTAATTTACCTGCGTCTACTTTGATTAAAACAGTTACTAAACTGGCCGTCACCTTTCCAGATTATGCCACATGAATACAGCCATCACAGCAAAACAAATATGCTTCAACAAGTGTCAAAATAACTATAAATGGTAAAAACTAGGACGCACTATTTTAAAATGTTAATCAAAAAGGACCAACTGCATCTATTATATTCCGTCTAGTAATGGGAAAAATTGTTTCAACTTCTTGGAGCATGATTTTACGAAAGATCTTACGACCATGGATGAACTTCGGTATCCACATTAAATTAATATAAATGAAAAATTATTAATATGGAAATATACAAAATTCGGATATTAATAAAAAGTTACGGATGGCAAGCAAATTATCTGAAATAGACTACTAGTAGATGGAGGGCGCGATTTTTTTCGTGTCACCTAGAAAGTGGAGAACAGACATCGATAGCTACAATTTTCATTCCCTTGTAAAAACTAGGAATAGCTTCCCAGCTTACATTTGAGACTATTAATATTCCTAGGTATCAAAGGCAAATTGTGAACAGCATTTAATAAATTTGACACGCTCAGATTTGTTGACTTATATTAAAATTACCAAGTTTCCTAAAAAGTAAAGTTCTCAGTACACATGATTTCTGCTTCGTAAAGAAACAAAATTTATTTATACTACTATCTGAGATTATTATAAAAATAATTATTATTTTATAAAGCATTAAAAACAATTGGGTCTTACTTAAAATTACTTGGCGCTAACTGGAAATAATTTTAAATAAAATTGTAAAGAATGTACAAACTTTTGACATTGATTTGAACAAATCACACAATTCCATACGTTGAAATAAGCACATATACAATATCTGTGACACCATAAGTTATTCAAGTGCATTAACTAAAATGTTAGATATCAAAATAAATTTTACACGCTTACAAAGTATGGGGAACAAAATGCAACACATATACGAACTAATCTCACTTAATTACAATGAATTGATTATTTCTTTACTTAACTCAAACTTAATTAGACGAAGGTAATAAAGGCAAAAATAACTTATAGCAATATCACCTTATACTGTAATAAATACTCACGAAAGTACGACATGGTAGGAAACAAAACAGATAAATCATTGATCATACACGTCAAATACATTTTAATGTTAAATTTGTATTGCTAACTGATGGCATTTTTCTTAAATGTAATATTTTAATCTATTTTTTCCTGTACAACATTCTTCTAAATAAATTTTGCAAGATTCTGAAAATATTTGAATGCACTTCTGGGAACAACTGGGCTAAAGAAATAGGGATATCAAGAGTCACGTAGCGATCCCTTAATATTTTAGTACTGCTTAAATGTTAAGGAAACAATTGAAATTCTTTCCCAACTAGATGTAACAGGCATTTTTCACCTGACATGAAAATTCAAGTTTTTACGCGTAAACAAAAGCATGATTAAACAATAAAAAGTTTGCTAATGAACACATGTCGCGCTGCTACGAGAGATCAGAAATTAAGGGAAGACTTGATATATTAAAATACCATTTCACTATGGGTTAGCGTCCAGTGTGAAATCTACGCAAGCCGACTGAATCATTGCATACTGGGGACACATTCATCCGGCCACCATGCCACAAATCTTTCACATCTTCAGTGCAGACGAAAATTACGAGCAGTAAAGAGAATTTCTATCTGAGTAAACAATGGAGATAAAGAAATAGTTTTTTTGATAAAAATAAAGTAATTAATGGAAAGTATTACACTATCACATTTCTTCTTCACTGCTAATATAAATCGAAAACAAGCTTTTGTGAGTTAAATGTTACAGATATAATTGCGCAACTAGGTAATTTGTTGTAGAATTTTCCACCCTCTTAACGTTTAGACAGTGTACTCTAATAAAGTATTCTTTCACTAAAGTTTCTCCAGTTTTAATCGCTAAAATCGTTATTCCTGAGATTCTGTGAGTACTAGGTCAATATTTAAAACACATAAACCTTTCTCAAGAACTGCAATGCATAACAGTGAAAACCGTAAGAAGATCCATTTTGAGGTTTTTGAGATTAGCGCAATCATGTTGACAAACAGATGCGCATTTGAGAATTTATTTTATAGTATGAATTGACAAAACGGTTTTAAATAGTTACCGGAGGTTTTTAGTGATTCAAAACTAAGCTAGTAATTGCTGTGAAATGTTTTTCAAGAGACAGATTGAGCTTTTTTTCCACGTTTAGGAATTTGGCAACTTTGTAACGAGGGACAGATATGTTTGGAAGCCAGAGGTGTAAGTATAACCAGGGAAATATGCCACAACACTAAAAAAAAAATCTTTACCTGGAATAAATAAAGCTTCTTAGAAAATCGTAAGTGTATAAGCCAAAAGAGAGAAAGGTTTCATGCAAAACTTGGCTAGAAGATTTTGCAAAAAAAAAAAAAAAAAAATATAAAGTAGAATTTGGGAGAACGAAATTTTGAGGTCTAGTATAAAATGCCAAATCAGATAATCTTATCTGAGGTGTAAGATCTTACAAATTCTATTGTAAATACCTAATTAGAAATTATTGTACTGTGTAAGATTTGGTGAAACTAAACGGAGTTATAAGATTTTATAAATTTGAATGTGAACTATAACCGCGTGAAGATGATTAAAAATTAAAGCGTATAACAAAGAAACCATTAAATCAACAATTCAATGAAATGTGTTGCTACATTGTTATTTCAGTTACCCAGGAGGGACCATATCCAGAAGCTGCTGAAGCTCAATGGGAGTGAAGAATAGGAAGATTGCATTGTATGTCAGAAGTGTCTCGTACCGATGAAAAAAACATAGGACAAAATATAATAAACAAAGTGAAATTTAACTATCAGAGTTCAAAGACGTTAATTTCATTTTGTAAATATTCACTGTAGGTAGTAAAGGTGTCTTATTAAAGCATTTTTAAGATCTTTCGAAAGTGCCGTTATGTATGGTTGTCAATAACAGTTATTTGTAAACATCAACCTCTTTGTTCTTTACCTACATAGGCAGAACTCTTTCCAAAGAAGAGTATAACAATAATTGCTTGTGTATATAATGAAATAGAGTCCACTACTCATCAAGAGTTTTACGATTGTAGAAACTACCACATTCGTCGTTGGACTGAAACTATTTCATTGACACGATGTATTGGCAATTAATTTAACAATTTAAGATGCTATAACAGGTTACCCAATTTCTTTCTGTCGCAGGTACCTTTTCGGATAATGCAGTTGGTTAAATTTTGTACCATACTTGACGCTGTTAGCAGTTTATCCTCCTTTGAATACATACCGTACCCTCCTTTTTAATACATCTTACAGAAATACAGGGAATTTCCTCAGCATTTTCTTTTGGCGCTTATATAGTTTGATATACCTCACAGTGAGCAATGCAGTTTTACTTGAAAGTGAGATACTTGCACAGCACGTCATGTGTGTGTGTTTCTCCATTAATTAAGCAGTGCACACACGTCAGAGATGAAACTCGGCCAACTCCACAAAGAGACTGAGTCGCATTCAGCGCGAAGCCGTCCTTTGTGCGCCAAAGCGGTGTCGAGCAATGCTCCACGACGCTACGCGGCGGCGCCGAGTGGCAGGCACCAAGCCAGAGTCAACTTCCACTCCACCGCCTACACCTGCCGCATTCGCCGCACACTAATCTTCATTAACACAGGCTCCTTCGCCTTTCACAAATCCCGCACTTTTCGCGACGCAACGTGAATATGTCCCAAGAAGATACAGGTCTTTTTTTTCCATTATCACAACGTGTTTATCTCGACGTCCTAGCACTTTATATAGACGAAAATCTGAGGTTTAAATGACAAAAAGTGTTTCAAATTAAATTAACAGTTTCTTTTTTAAGGTACTGGCAACACACTAACAAAGCAGAGATGAATGTTTTCGCATGAAAAGTACAGGGTGACGTACTTCTCCTTTTAGCATTTTTTCAGAACATCAAGATTTAACTTCTTTCCTTACAGTATATTTCAACCGGAAAAAAGACGTTGTCAACCAGTGACGTCACTCTTTTCAGACAAACGTACCCAAATGTTACATCTAAAAATGGAATGGTAGACGTATTGCGATTCTATTTTGAGGAGTCCTGCATTGCTACCTAACAAATAATGCATCGATTTAAAACACAAATAAATCTTTTAATGACTTATTTTTTCCAAAACGGCCGGTGATAGAGACAAATGGTTTGCATATTCTGAATTATCATGTATCAATCGTCTCAGAATACACGCTATATCCATCTAAAGATTTTTTTATTTATCAGTGAAATTAGTGCAGAAGAAGCAATGATCATTCATCTAGTGAAAGGAGCTCATGTTTATTGATTAATTTCGCACATAATGTTAGCTGTTAGTTTTTATAACCTTTTGTCGAGCCCTTACGAAGTGAAACTTGATGAATGGTTCAATTTTTAGTTGTATTAACTTCAGACGGCATATTTCAGTCAAAGACGACTTGGCCACACGTTGTGTTTTTCCACCATTATTGCCACTATACAATGTTGTCTTTGCATGATATACTATGGAACTTGTTGCATCAAGGGGCGACAAAGTATCCACCATGAAATACCACAGAAGTCCAATCAAAGTTTTCAGCAATTTTGCCAAGGTTTATCTGAAATAAAAATTTGTCATCATCATAGGAATAGGATTATAGGCATTGAACGAGAGGAAAATCGGCCATGATCTTTCCATGCAGGAACCATTTTTGCACTTATCGGGAAATATTTTGAGAAACAGAAAACTAAAATTTGGACGAAGTTGTTTGAGAAATTGATCCCGAGTCTGTTCATTCAGTATTGTTTAGATACACCACACAAGAATCGGAAAACTGATAGTGTAACAAACGGAAAGGAGCATACTAAGACGAAAGATACTTAAAGACGATACGCATGTTGAAATAAACAACTGAGACCTTGAATGACAGCAGAAATTTCAGAACTGATACATGAATGCCAAAAAACAAAATGAGTATAAGCAACAACGGAAAGAACTAGAAAAGAAAAATAATACGACAACAAGCGTGAGGAATAAGAGAAAGAAATCTTTGTAACTGCAGTACTTCCGACGAATAACAAGAGCGATGACAGTACTGGAAAATCTAAAGAATCAGTTAAACCCGTTTAACGAAAAGTAGAGCCTAGAAGACTGAGCAGTATATATATGTCCTCATTAAAGTAAAAACATAAAAGTGTACATATTTTGAAATTTGAAGTTTTTCTAGTGAAAATGTGTGATGATCAAATGATTTAATTACAGGACATATGATGCTGAAATATTTTAAAACTGCTATGATATATTGATATAGAAGGATTTAAAGAAATAATGAAATTAAAATCGATAGGCTATTGCAAAAGTACAAATTTTCAAGAAATCTGTTATTAACACTCCATCAGAAAAATAAAGGAGGCAATGTTAGATCTAATGGTGCATCGTTTTTACTTAGCATGTATCAAAATTATTCGCCACGTGACTATAAAGAAATATAAAAATAAACTTGAAGCCACATTGAGCGAAAACAATATGGGTTCAGAAAAACACAAAGACATTAGAAAAGCTGTTATCACGTTACGATTTATTTTTGATGGACGACCAAGGAAAGCAAGAATTCGGTATAGGTGTTTAGATGTAGAGTTTGACGACATAACACTTGACAAAATATCTTAATACCCAAGGAGACAAAAACGCTGGTAATTTGTTTAAGAATTTTATAGGTTTTAATGGCGATAAGAAATGTCGATTTAAATGGTCAGCAGATGGTTCTTTCTCCAACAGAGGCATTATTTTGAATCCCCGTTGCTGATGACCGCATTTCTTAAGTCATTAGTAGCCGGGGATATATGGCGTCTTCTGGCGGCTAGTCAAACCGCGTATGCCTGAGAAAACTCCCCTGCAAGAAACTGAGGGAATGAACAGTGTTAAATACTAATTAGATTACCTCGAAACTATATAAGAAAGAGCTATTATTGTAGCTCATGGGATCAGTTTTAATAACTTAGGCCCGA
This sequence comes from Vandiemenella viatica, assembly GCA_031002005.1. NCBI lineage: Eukaryota > Metazoa > Arthropoda > Insecta > Orthoptera > Morabidae > Vandiemenella > Vandiemenella viatica. The sequence goes on from JARYHS010013630.1 coordinate 277,073,027, forward strand.
TCAGGTAGGATGTCTCTTAAACTGGGAAACCTTGATCTGCCCACGTTTGAACTGTCCCACTGTGTCGATAGAGAGTTTATTTCGTGACAGTAGCTTGCTGTAATCAAGTACGCTTGATGGAACAACGTCATTGGTGGTTTCTATATCTGACCATTGACAAGCGTTTGTACGCAATAGTTCGACTTGATCTAAACAGTTCTTTGATAAATACTGCGGAGTTAATAAATCCCTTCCAACACAAGTGTGAAAGGTACAAAACACATTGTTATGATGAAGAATATTACATTTAACTATGTCATAAATTTAAAAAGAACTTAGAATTTTACTGAGACTCCTTAAGGTTGCTTACTTTTATTCTAATAGCATGATAAGGTGGAAATATTTCATACCCCATAAATTTGGAAATGTTATCGTAAGATCTCGCACGAAATTTTGGATCTTTCCGACTTGTTTTGCCTCTTGATTACAAAAACATAGATATGTTGAGTACTTATAAAAGAAAACACTAACTTTGAAATGCCAAATCTTCACAATGAAATTACTTAGAGCAACGTTTAACTAACCATTGTGAGGCTGTTATTTTGAAATTTCATTTGCCTGACGATAGATTTCGCTAAGAGTACCCTTCACTATAAAATGTAAGTTTGCTGTTATTTCTGGCCCAATATTTTTTCAAGAGACCTCTGTTAATGGTAATTGTTAATTGAATAAGACAATTATTTAGTTTTTCGTCTGCTAGAGGAAAATGTTGGAGACTTCATTTTGCAAAAGGGAAGGACGCCATTTTATGGAACTGGTAGCTCACAACCAAGCACTTCTGAACCCCTAGAAGCACTAATTTAATACCTTACGGTTTTTTCTATGGAGTAGCATAAAAGATGTATTCTTTTTCTGTCACTTCTGGCTAATATTGGCTGACTGTGCAGCCATCCACACCGAAACATCGGACATTCTGCAAATTGCGTGGGCTGAGTAGACGTATTCGATCTTTTCCTGGTGGTCACATAAATGGGTTTGTTTATAACTTTAAAATTTTACATTCTAAGTGACTGTCAAATCCGATTGTAAGTTTTTTCGCATTATGAATGTACCAGAGTTTTGTTATTCTTCACCCTGTATATTTTAATAATTATGGGATCTCCATTAATTTAGGTTTAATACGTCCGTTTTCATTTGGTACCAATGATTCAGAATTTTTCTTCGTAATTCATAAGTAATTTGGAAAATGTTATACATCTTTGCTACAACATTTATCTTAGAGGTGATTATAGCGGTGAGAAGATAGTGAATATTAGCTGAGTGGAATTTATGGTTTGCTGCTGTTTAATAATACCAAATTTTATGGTCACCGTTTATACTAAATTCTTTAACTAGAGAAATCAGTCAGCTTCAGAGTACTGTTTGAGGATATTTTTAATAGAACTTATAAATTTTATTTGAATTGTTGAATCACAATTAAAAATTATTCAATACTTATGTACAACAGATGAATGTTAACCGTAGTAGTTGATTAAATGGAATAACATTTTATACAATGATAGTTTGAAGTACATTATTTGTTTATGGAAGAAACGTAATTAAAAACATTTCTTTAGCATAAGTTACTACACCAGGAGTCTAGATATACTATAATATCGAAAAGTTACCAAATTCTTTGTTTGTACAGTGTCTTTGAGTGAAATTAGAAACCCTTAAATTCAGCTCCATTATGTTCCTATTGCTACATATTTCCAAACAATTGTATTTATTCTACTTTGACCGTTACAAAAATCACGTCGTGTAGCTTCTTTCTCAGATACAATTACTTTTACAGGCTTTGTTTGCGTTTAATTCCTGTATGCATCGTGAATCCGCATTTTTCGTCAGTTTACCTTTGGAAATAATCTAGCTGCAAGTTTGTGTGTAATTCGGCGACAAACTAAAAATCTGTTATGTGGAGTTAAATTATTTCATTTCGGTAGGATATGAAGCTGATTCTGACTGTTTTTCTTTCTTTCACTATGAATTCCTTTCAAATGGCGAGAAACTCTTTTATAATTACTTGAAACTATTCAACAATTTAAAGAAAAGGCAGGATTATCGATGAAATATTGTGATGTTGATGGCGACTATCACAGGTAATAAGAGAGTGTTAGCCAAGAAGGATACTTTTGTTGTTCCGGAATATCATTAGTCATTTGACCTGACTCTAAAAGTCTTCCATATACCATCCACTGCATAAGCATATCAAGAAAATCAAATTTCGGAGTTCATTGACATTATTAAGAAAGAAAACAAATCTTTTCCACTGAAGACTTTGCAGTTAATGGTTCAGTAGAACAAGCTGCAATATGTAAAGTGTGAGGTTCTTATTGCGTAGGTTGTATGAGAAAACTCAGTTATTTTTAGAAGACAATCCAGATATGTCATGTAACATCCTACAAACCCTGCTAGTGAATTGAGTTAGTTCTCGTCTAAGCAGTGAGGAAAAATGGATCTGACCAATGTATCTTATTACTGAGACAAGAGCTTTAGGATACTTATCAATCTTTACAACGCATTTGATTAAAAAAATTTGACAAAACATGTTTCGTGTCATTATAAGTAAATCATTAAAAAGCTTTATGATCAGAATTTTTTTGTAATCACCTAATAAACTAGTCAGATAATACTTATAAAATTATAAGTTTCATACACAACATAACAAATAAATGTCATAGTTAACAATCTCGTTTCCTTTTCTTGAATGACGCAACATTAAAGAGTGTTATTAATGAAAGCGAGTAAAATTTTGGATCTTTGTATAAATGCCGACAGTTGACGTATATTTCTGACCAACGAGTTACGTCAGAAATGATTTGAAAATAAAATAAATAATAATATTTTTAGAGTCATAGTCTTTCGAATATTTCATTATATTAGTGCCCATGTGTTACAAAAAGGACAGTTATTAATGGCTCAATTGTTATTAAAGTCCTAAAGGTCGTTTATGCGACTTTTATTCTACGGTGTTGGAGGGATCGTGCTTCACATGAAAAGTTTCAGCGTTTTCAAAAAGCATAGAACAACCAACGCCGCCGAGCTAACAGGAAGGCGCGCTAATGATTCGTCAAGCACGGATGGTTTGAAGAGCGAGGTTGTTTCAAGTGTGCCCACAGCACCCGCTTCTAAATGCTGCTGGCTGGAATTCAGACAAGCCCGTTGCCTCTTTAACCAAACAACTGTCTTCCAACTGTTATTCCAAGCTGGTTGACATCTGTAAAAAAGAAAAAAAAAACTCTAGCTACGCTCTAATGTGGCGAAAGCTTCAAAATTATTAAAAATATTTCATACAAAAATAGAATGCATTGGAGAGAAGAAGACTTGTCTTCATCTGTCAACGCCAGGATCAATAAACCATATGAGAAATCTGTTGCCTTACGATTGTATTCAATAAATTATTTAATATGAATTCGGCGTTTCGAAACTTTTTAACATCCTAAATTAAGCCAGAAAGTATTGGTTTTGTGTATTATGTTTGCAGTTTCAGTAACTTACATTGTCTTACAATAATAACTATAAACATGTCTGAAATGATGTCCAGTGTGCTCTTATTCGAAATTATTTTTCGACAACTGATGAAGCTATGTCGACCGTGGGGTAGCACTATCTTAGATTTAAACTGCTACTGTGTAACATCCAATAATTGCAGTCAAATGCTTCAATGCTCAACAATCTCCTTTATCAGATAAATTTTTTTACTACGAATTCGAACTTATAATACTAGTAGACGTAATTACATTAAAAGTGTAATACCTACCTGAAATAACTTGAATAATATTCAAATTTACCAGTCACAGTATTCTATACTTACATTACTTTTCGTGTCCAGGACCGAGCGTGGTGGGTGAACGATTAACGTTCTGGCCTCACATTCGGGAGGACGCCGCTTCAAATCCCCTTCCGGGGATCCAGATTTGGGTTTTTCATGGTTTCCCCAAATCACTCCAGGCGAAAGCCGGGAAGTTTCATTCAAAAAGACCATGGACGAATTTCTTCCCGTTCCTTGTCCCAGTCCTATCCCGCCTCTAATCCAGAAACTCAATAAACTTCTTCCTCCAATTTTCAGCAGCTTTCTCAGCATTGTTCTCTGATAAACAAATTAAGCTCTCTCGATTACCAGGTCCGTCTAAAAGTTAGTCGGGTTAATATATCTTCTCATACCAGCATTCAGCGGCTTTCACAGCGTTGTCCTTAAGATCAAATCCTGCTGATTCACAGGTTTGTCTAAGAGTGGACAGAGGAGCAGGTGATCTTGTGTCTGCATTGTTACACATTCGCATGCTTCGCCTTCTATATAACCCCATTTCTTCAGGTTGCTTTTGCATTTAGAGACTCCTGCCATGAGGCGATTAAGTGCCTTCCATGTGGTATACCTTAAATTATGTCCTCCAGGTAGTTCCTTTTTAAGCTCGTGATTATAATCGCTACAATTTTCCTGCCTGAACTTTATTCGTCTAGTCTCTGGTGTGTTTAAAAGGTGTATCGTTCTCTTGAGAAAACACTTTCTGGACCTCAGTTTTTGTGGGACGGTAGCGTGATTATGTAGTGGGTGCACAGAGTCTTCTAATTGCACCTTTCTCTCTTTTTCTATTGAAGTAGATATAATAAGCAATGTGAATTTAACTTTATATTAGAATATCGTATAGCAGAGGAATAGTCATGTGTTCATAAAGGCGAGTAAACTGATCTTCGGCTTTAAGTTAGTATCCTATTGTGCTAAGAAGGCAATTGATTTACTGAGCAACTTACAAAATTTTCAGCGGGGATACAGAATTAACGAATATTAACTACTTAGCAAACAGATATACCAACTAATATAACACTAACGACGGAGACTGAACAGTGATTGAAACGATCTGAGTGAAAACAAGTTTGCACGAGGATTTGTAGATGCGGTTTTTATTGGAGAAGCCAGTGAGAAGCACTGTAACAGGAAAAGAATGTCAGGGTATTGAACTTATTCCATTTGAATTCTAGTCCTCTTCAACAGAACTGTGAACGGGCTGTAGGGGCGTAATACTCTAGGCTTAAGAAACGTATTAAAATACGTTGCTATTATACCTCACTACCTTTCCAACGTGGAACTTAATTGACACGATTGGAGAAACCTTGAAGCAATGTGGCTAGCTTCTGAAACATCACAATAATCAGTACCATCATTTAAATTTCTCCCGATTCTCCTTGAACACATGCATATGAAAATAGTTGCATATAAAACTTAATACTAATATTAATATTCATAAACCACTGGCTAAACCCTAAAATTATTGATGTGTGTGATTTAGTAGCATCCGAAAACGCTAATCTCGTCACACATTATTTCTCGATACTCAGTAAGTCTTTTTGACCAGTGTTTCGAAAATTACAGTTTTATTTTGCACTTAATCTCGGTATATTGACTATTGTTCTTTTCAGAGGATATATGGCAAAGTATACATTTGCTGGATAAAGGAGATGGTGGACGAAAGGTTAAAGTGGCAAATGAGAGTGCTTCGGACTGCACGACAAGACTTCGCAGAACACGTGACGAACATGCAACACAATTTATTACGTACTTATCGATGAGGTCCGAATGTTAACCACCGAACCAGTTCATTATGTCTGAGAGATGAACTTCAAATCAAAACACTGCGACGGCACCACAAACATGGCTGCCTTTACAGCACTCATACATCTATCCCATTTCTTATTGCCACCGTGCAGTGGAAGCCATTGCCAAATAACATGATTTCGTATATTTTATGAGTCATGAATAATAATGACTCTGTTTTATTCTGAGAATCATAAGCCTACATAACAGAATGATAGTAAGAATTTCAAGACCAAGCTGATGCTATATTCAGTTTTATATTACTTTTAATGCTTAGGAAATTTCTTTAATAAGTTAACAAATGATTTCAGCTTATTTTCTGTGCTCACGACTTTACCAATGCGTATATAAGAGTTTATCTTCGTTAATTTTGATATCTGTCTCCTTCCTCTACGTATTATTATTATTATTGGCGAATTCTCCCAATGGAAGACCTTAAACATGACCCAATCAAGTTTTCTTTGAGTTCTTCTTATTGTTCCAATATGATTTCATTCTTTCCGAGAAAGCTTGTTTACGTTCGTCCGACTACTTTGGTCTGTATTGTTTTTGTTTTGGTTGCTCAGTTATAATTTCCCATTCGTCTACTTTTTGTTTAAATATGTTTCTTTCTAAGATGTCTGTTGCTCCTATGTTTGCAATTGTAAGATCCTTCCGAATTTCATTCAGCCAGGGTGTTGGATTTTATCTTTTTTGTCAATCGATTTTCTGGTAACTTCTTAAGGTGACCAAAGAATTTCATTCGCCGTTTCTTGATTTCAATTTTGATGTTTGAAAACTTTTATGTTGTTTTGATTGATTGTAGTATGTAACCACCTTCAGTGAGTTTGAAGATCTGTCGGGCGTGCAGCCGGGTCATTTGGTCGTAAATGTACGAATTTTCGATGGCGTACCGTGCCATCATCTTCAGGTAGCGTCCAGTGGTCGCCGACCACTGGACGCTACCTGAAGATGATGGCACGGTACGCCATCGAAAATTCGTACATTTACGACCAAATGACCCGGCTGCACGCCCGAGAGATCTTCAAACATCAGATCCGCCGGGAAAACTTACGATTACACACCTTCAGTGAGTCTTACTGCTAGAATTTTTCTAATGATTTTTTCTCTACTTTTTATTTCTTCAAGGTCATGTTTTCTGTTAAGCGTTAACGTTTCACTTGCATGGAGGAGTGTTCGTTTTGTGACTGTGTTGTAGTACCGAATTTTGGCCTGTCTTGACATGGATTTTTTGTTGCAGAGATTTTGAACAAGTCCTAACAGTTTTTTTGTTTTTTGGGGGTGATTTTTCTAGGAGATTTTCTCAAGGCCTGTAGGTTCGATTAATTCTCCGAGGTATTTAAAGTTTGGGACTCTGTTGATTTTACTGTATTTTGTTCTCAAACTTGCTATTTCTGTCTTTGAACATATGAATTCAGTTTTCTCGAATGAGATTTCTAACCCTAATTTTTCTGCACATTCTTTGAGTGTCTCAAGCTGTTTTATGGCAGTCTCTTCATCTTCTGATAGTATCGCCAAATCATCCGCAAAAGCGAGGTATGGTATGTGCAGGCTATTTTTGGGAAAGCCAAGTGGGATTGACTTCCAACACTTACATTTCTTGAGTTCATTCTCCCATTCTTCCTTAACCTTGTCTAGAACCACATTGAACAGAAGAGGAGAGAGCCCATCGCCTTGTGTCACACCTTTTTGAATGTCAAACGGTTCTGAAATCTCGTCCATAAATTTTACTTTAATATTATTATTTGGGAGTGTATCATATCAGATCACACAAACCCTTGATTCTTATCATGACTTAAGAATTTGACCAGTGTTTGCACTGGGGGGTCAGAACCAGGGATTGTCAGTTCCTGGACCAATGGGGGAACTTAAGTGTTGCCATCTATCCGCGATTTGTGTTACATAAGCTTTCTATGATATGTGTATTGTTTGTCTGTGAAATGTGTAATTTATGAGGTGGAGATTGGTGACCGTCCTAGCATACACCTAGATGATTGAGGAAAACTGACAAAAAACCGCAATCAGAACGGTCGGCACGCGAGGATCCGGGACTCGAACCTAGTGTCATTGTATATCCCCGATCCTGTGTGGAGGTATCAGCCACACTTTCAGGTCACTTACCGTATTTATATTCTGCGGAATGCTTGCGTAATGTCTGTGTACAAGTACTCTTAGCTTGTTGTTGATATTGGTATTATTAATAAAAGCTAGTGATATTCATAGACAAACACTACACATGCATTCAGCAATATATTCGTAGGGTATTGCAACAGAGACCGATTGCCGGAACAGCACTCTTGTAAACGCAGTTGAAAAAGTCAAATAAAGTGAAATAATTTTTAATTAAGACAATACTTATTAAAGAAATTCCTTATGGACTAATTAAAGTTAGAAATTAGTTTACAGTATGGAAGAATAAAGAAAGGAAAATAAGAAATTTCATTAAAATTATTTTCAAGGACTAGTTTTAACAACATGTAGATGCCATTCCATAGTATTTATTTACTTTTTATCATAAAATATTCACGTAAAATATGCTGGTTATTAAGAAACTCTAGGACACTAAAATTCAAACTCTTTTGAAAAAAAAACTGTGGCACGTTTTTAAAGCCTTTGCCTCTAGTTTTCCGTTTGGTAGAACTGAAAAAAGGGTTTTCTTTAAACAAAATGCGGTTTCATTCAAAAGAATTTCAATGAGGTTTTTTCGTACACAGGAACGGTCAGTCGTAACTGACAGTCACGTGGTTTATTCGTAGGGAATAATATATTTTTCGGCGTAACCGTCTTTATTCGGCTGGCTCGGGCCCACTCCAGTCGGCGTGCGCCTCTTAAGTCAGATTTATTATGTGTTGTTCTTTCCGCGCCGCCGGTAATTTTGAAATACGACTCCCGAGACGCTGCCGCCATTTGCCTGCGCTGTAAAGCCGGCAGCCGAACAAAACGGGGCAAGCAGCGATCAACAGAGGGCACCCAGCTCTCGCCTCCTACTCACTTCCGTTTTTCAACCTGAATTTACAATATATTCTGATCACTTTTTGCTGTACCATCTGCAACACTATTAAAAATTACCATTTTTCTCTTACTTTTTTCCGTAATAACTCTTTTTTCTTTTCCTTTATCTCTTTTAATTAAACCTGACATTCCCTTCCGACGACTACACATCGAACAGTTTATTTATTCAAAAATTGGAATTTTCCAGTCTGTTAATTTAAATCACTAATCACATTAAAAATAATTAATTCACTTCAAAAAAGTCTCATAATATAAACAGATAATCAGTTGCGAGAAACTATTAAAATTTTTATGTCTATTGTCGTTTACTCATTTACTTATCTTCCAGATAGTATCATATGTATTTTTAATACAAATTGCCATCAGCGAATATTAAATACGGCCGAGAAAAATGAACACGAGTTTCTTTCAGTGAAACCACCAAATTAAAAAGCTGCTAACAACTGCTAATTCCAACTTTTCGGAGGTTCGTGTGTTCTTTGAAAGAAACAATTTTGTTGCCCGCCGCATCGCATAAACGTCATCGTTCATGGATTTCGTACTTTACAAGGTAGTTCATGAGTAGGGTTGACTCGAGCGTTTGGTTCCAATCAAAGGATGCCGCCAGGTCATAAATTACCATAATAGGATAATTAACGTCACAAATGCTGTCAGCTGGATACTTAATGGCCTCTTACTGGACATTAATGGCTGTCTTTAATCAAAATTTCTGTCAGCCGGATAATAAACGGCCTATTACTAGATTGGCTGCCTTTTAATTTAATTTTAATTTCTGTCAGCTGGATAGTAATCTACACTATTACCTGTCGGCCGGCCTATTACCTGTGCATTTAATGGTTGTCGTTTATGTAGATTGCTTTACCTCCCGCCGGCGGGCTGCCCTCAAGGCCACCCAGACCGACCAACCGGAGCCCCTTCAAGGCCGCCAGGCTTGGCCGCCTGCGCAACCAATATGCTGTGGTGACCTGGCTGCCACCCTTTGGGGTGACCCTCTAGGCCGCTCTGTCCAGCCGAGCGGTAAGACAAGGACAGATTGCCATACGGGAGGCATGGATAAGCGTCTACATATAAATCGACGACTCTTCAGATATGAGTCTTGTGATTGGATTATTACTCGGAAAATCAGGGCTAATTATTGCTGAATATTTACATGTTTATTTACATCAGGTTTCTGAAGGCATGAATACCAACAACTGTACATATTTTTACACCTAAATGGAAATAGCTGTGAATAAAATTTACTATTACTATTATTGTCTTAAATTGATAAAACTCGTGCAGTGGCGTCTTTCTAACCACCACCAACATTATGAGAACGAGGAGAGAGAGAGCGAACTTTGCAACATGGGTACCTCTAACCCAAACATGAAAGGACTATTGCGATACCTTGGAACTTCTGCCTAACCAACTCGACCCGTTTCCATATCCAACTATTTCTCAGTAGTGCCTACCTGGTTGTTTGCCGCTGCAATGGCTCCGTTCCGAGGCCGGAGCCCGGTAACTTCACTCGTCGACTCCCGTCTGCAAAACGCGACACTCAAATCGACCGACAGACAGACAGTCAGACCTAGCTGTGCTGAGGGTTTTACTATGATAACCCTCACTAGACTCCAGCTGTCTGGAGAGGGCGAACCCTAACATCACATAACTGCATGCGGTCAGTCATAGTACGAGCTTGCGTTCTCGTTCGGCGCTTGACAATTGCCGAATCGCTGACTCATGTTCTACTTTCCCGCTTGTGGCTCTCGTATCATTGCTTAATTATGGTCGCTCGCCTGTCCTCGATCCCAACCCAACAAATGTGTTAATTTTACATGGGAATCCTCTGGTTTCATCTCAGTTCATTACTACTATCCTAGCTAACAATAAGTTGAAAATTACCTGAAAAAATGAAGCCAGTTACTGAAAACGAAGCGAAGGATTGACACAGACAGCGATATTTTTCAAACTGACGAATTATTTTTATCGATAATAATATTATGTGAGTAACTAAATTAGAATAATTAAATCTTATGTCCTCCTCCATATATACTGTATACATACATATGTTAACGGGAGGAACATAAAAAAAACCCAGTAAGACAGCGACTGGTACGTAAACTAAGCAATGAATTTTTGTTTTTTAAGTGAAATTTTACACAGTACTTTCAGTATTGTTTTAGTGTTTGGTGTAAAATCTTTTTATATCTAGTCTAATTTTTTATACTGAGAAGAACTCGAAATTCGTAAAGTTTTTATACACTTTTATTTACATTGAACTCCCTTCTTGGCCTCTCCTCTTTGCTTATCAATGGATCTATAATGTTTGGCTCGATTTTTTTCACATAAATATTTTTTTATTTTTTTGTTTCTAAAAGTGCGTGAAGATTAAATCTCCTTCTCCGTAATTAAATGAAAGAAAAATCAAGTTCTAGTTACTACTAAAAATATTTTCATCTCTGATACTTCACCAAAATTACGATCACTTTACCAAATTTACGATCGCTAAGATTTAAACTTGTGTCACATCAACTAGAAGCAGCAGCTGAGTTCAGTGCAGCTCGAAACAAAATTACAGTTTCTTAAAAACTAGTTAAACGCAAATTAAATTATAATTTGTTATGAAAACATCTTGCAACTTCTTAAGGGAATCGGCTTCTCCCCACCTGCAAAACCATGGTATAAACGCGGTCTCGTGTGGTGGCGTTGTTGCTATGTGGACACTGCGCAATGCGGTTGTAGTTTAGTGGCCTTCTTGAGCGCGCGGCGCACCTGCCTGCGAGCAGTAAAACATAAGCAATATGGAGATGGGCAAACTTGCCGCTCCGCCTGAGTGTGTTGACACGCCCGCAACACCGCAGTGTCCCACTTTCTGGCTTGCTCTCTCAAAAACACGCATTTTTATACCGCTTTCACATACAATGGCACATTTAATTCAAGTATCAGGTAAGATAGTCGTTGCGCTTACAAATACGAAAACTCATAAGTAACGCATTTATACTATCTTTTGCAGTCGGTAATAAGACGTACCATTTCCAAACAAGCTACAAATTTAATTGACGTGTCTTTTTTTTAACTTAAACAGTTTCATCAATTATTATTAGCAACGAATATTATTGCTAGAAATATCGCACCTACACCATGGCGAACATCAAATTCAACAAGAGATTCGAAAGTAGTAATAGCTGTCGCTGACTCCTAGATAGGACATAAAATGCGCAAGACATTAAACAAAACAAAATTGCATTGTTGTTATTTATTATTAATTAACTAACTGAGCAAGAATGTATAAACCGAGCCCGTTGAGTGATAGGAAACGCTTACTTCTGCCATTCGGAATTATGCCAGTTTGAATCTCCTTCCTACTATACAGATTTATGTTTCCTTGCTTTCCAGAAATCACTGATTGCAGATTAGTTCCTTTAAAAGGCTGTGGCCAACGCAATTAACCTTCCTCTTCTAATATCATAGACGAGGTTTAAAGACCTTATAAAAAAATTAAAACATTTTATTTAAGGTATAAACTTGTTTCAAAAAACTTTCCAAGTAGTAGCTGATGTAATGCTTAAATGCTCCATTCACCTCTTTGTAATTCAACCATTTATCATTTCTTCTCTGTATCGTACTGTCATATTTCTTATCAACAGGAAAAAGTGTCTTTCAAAATCTACTTTACGTTCTGGTATATTTTTGTTGAAAGTTCCGAACAATTTCTTGGATTATCTCTTATCTAGACGACGACCATAATTTCTCTCCTACTTCTTGACATTCCGGAAAGTTTTTAACCATTTTAACAGAGATGAAAGAAAGAAACTAAAAGGCAGTTGTTCCACGCTAAAATACATGGATTTTAAGTAAATACAATGAGCACAAATATGTATTATTTTCAATGAACTGTTTCATAAATTAATTTATATACAGGGTGATTCACAAAGATATGCAAATAGTTTAATATGTTATTCTATAAGTAAAACTAAGGAAAAACGTTCATATAAACATAGGTCCGCAAATGTTTAGTTACGGAGGTATGGCTAATAAAAGATTTTGCCTGAAATTTAGCAACCTCGCTAATATGAAGCCATCGCAAAACTGTACGAGATTACAGTAAAGCACGATTTCCATTTATTTTGTTATTATTGATTTGGTGAATGTAATAAAACAAGTCCCAGACGTGTATCTGCAGTATTTTTCCAAAAATTCCAGAGATGATACAAGTAAATTCCATTGTTGATTCTGTATTATCTATTTACTAAATTCTTAGATCAAATGAGGTCTGTCACTCAACAGGAAATACTTACTGTTTTGCCATACTTTTCTTGAGTAATGTGACTTTTTACAACAGTCCGTTTGAAATTGTCTGATTGTTACACAACGACACCATTTGTGACAATATTTTTTTTTATGTTCACACTTCTCCAACGATCCGTTGTTAATCATCAAAAGTAAAACTGTATCATATTTCGAATACTTACTTCCAATTTAAACGTACCCTTGATCATCATTACGTTCCGTTTAAATTTGTTTCTTTTTATTCGTATGGCACTTATCTCATAAGTACATTTTGTTTCATGTTGCCTTAAATTGATTTAGAGTTTATGTTATTTTAATTCGAATTATATTCCCCCCCCCCTCCCCCGGTTCTTTATTTTGTGTTTCAATTTCAACGATTTTTTGTGATCCAAAATTTCGATTTCATTTTCACTCCAAAGATTTCTTTTCAGCTGTTAAAATATACCTGTAGCTAATTAATTCACATTTACTGTTAACATTTTCTTAGTGCCGTCTAGATCTGCTCAATAATGGTCATGCGGCGTTACAATTGGACGTACGAAGACGCTAAAAATGGCAAATTATTTAGAAAATGTCCTATTTTTATTAAATAAAGAATAATATTAAAGCCTTATGGCAACAGGTAAAATAACCATATATAAACCATAACTAGAATTAGTGTACAATATACTAAATTAGGAGATGTATATTATAAGAGACGAATATCTTGACACATGAAAACCATATGCTTAGCAATCTTTAAACACAGGGTACCCCGACTGCGTGGCACCGCGATAAGTTCCCCCATTTGCGAGACCGCCTCATAAATTGCTTTCAAAGAAAAATGCCATTATTATGTTAAATAGAAATCTTAATGCCATTTAATGGTGTGGTAATTTAGGGGATTCTACGATAACTTATGATGATGGATTGTTTTGTAACTCGACGAGAAACATTGAAAGTAAAAAAATATTTTTTTTTATATCTCGCTTACTTCTTGAGATATCAGAATTGACGTGGTTGGTTGAAATGCGACCTGGACTAGAAGATAAATTTCGCCAAAGTATGATGATGAATTCGTATGAAACTCGTCGAGACAAATCGAAAATAAAGAATTTATTTTTCTGAAATCTCAAGTGAAGAGGTTAGGATTAGATCTGGCCTGGACCAGAAAAAAAATCCACCAAAACCACTATGTCTATACGGTTGTAATGTACTTTTAATGTTTTATTTTGTTACTAATGGTTGTTGTTAAGTTGAAATACAGCCTGGACCAGAAGAAACGTCATCAAAAGCACAAGGAACTATACCTATAACTTATTTTTGACATGTTATATCACGATAACCAAGCAAAATATCAAGAACATTTATTGTTTATTTTCGATATGCTTCGTCGAGTTCTATAAGAACTCATTGTGACTTCACGGTAATGGTAGAACATCATCAGTGCAAAATTCATTCACTCCAATAAAACTATGCTCATACCTCGCGTGGTAGTATTTAACGACAAACTAACAACCACATTTACTGTAAAAAAGTAAACGATGATTATTTTGTAACTGGTACCGATAATATTATTTTCAAAGAAGTTTCTGTAAAGTATCACCTCTGACAAAACCAATGATAAATTTTAATTACCTTCCTTTTTAAATGTTTTACAATTCAACTTGCAGTGCTAATATTTCCACGGGTCAGCCAGTATACAAGAACTGTTCGTTTAAATATTCTTTGAAATCAAAGAGAAGTTATTTGCAGGCTCTCTGGTACCTGAATTGTCTACGAGATGGCGCTAGTGCCGTTTTCGAGATACCAAGTGAAAAAATTGTTCGTATTTTGTAAACTCGCTTTTTTTGTAGGGAAGACAACTATTTAGGTAATCTTAAAAGTCAAAACGTTATCTAAATATCAAATTTCATCCAAATCGTCATAGCCGTTTCCGAGATAAGAAATATATATATGTATAAAAGAATTGCTCGTTTAAAGATATAAGATTATAAAACACAAGAAATTTGCACATTTTTCAGCATTGTAATCATTTTAGTGGAAAATGATGTTTTTTAGATTCTAACTTTCTTGAAAGTGTTTACAACAACCTCAAAACTGTGAAACATATTTTCCTAATAATATAATGGGAAATTTATGGGGATTCGCTTACCTTTCGATATTGAACAAAGGTCAATTAATGGAGCTTTTAAGTTACTGTTAACTTAAAATGTAATTCAGTGATCTGGGCTTACTCAGGATCTTGATCTCGCCTTCATTGAGAAGTGAATATCACGAACTGTCGAAAGAACCATCGAAAATAGAGCTGCAGCTTTAAAAAAACTCTTTTTGTTAGGAAAAGATTTTCATCGTTCCTTCAAACAATAATAAAGTCTAGAAACAGATTTAACGTATATGCCAACGTTTAACTCAATTTTAGTAATATTGACCCAGACAATTTCGAAGCTCTACAAGGTGCGGCAAGCTCGGCTGTCACATTAAACTGTGTATAATAGCATAATTTTATTTATTTTTCCCTTTCCATAGCTTACTTTCTAACTTTGTTGGTTCGTTGCATTATTATCATTTGGTTACGAAATCTTAAGTGTCTGTTCAATATGTAATTTCCTTTTAATACATCAATTCCCATTTCACAACTGTGTAGTGTTGTAAAAAAATGATTTTTTAACTTAAAAAAAAAAGAAAAAACTATGAAAAAATGCATGTTTTTTTCTGGGACACGTTTTTTTTTCATAACTACTAATTTGTGAGGCATTTATCGTTTAATATAAGTGTTTTAGAGTTTATATTAACTACTTATCAAAATTTTTAAATCTACTATACTTTTCTGGATTAGTAGAAAAGAAAATTTCGAAAATATTTTCAACATTGAAGTTTTCTTTTACGAATGGGGACTTCCCGAAGAGGCTTGGTTGCGCGGGAAGGAATTCCCGTTCCCCGTTGTTTGGATTGATACTCGCTTTTGAACTAGTGCTGCCATCCGTACGAATTTATCTGTAGATTTAAATTTATCTACGTTTTTTTTGCCTCTTTTTATTACTTAATGTGCTTTTCTCATATTCGTATACTTGTTAAAATCTCAGCGTATAGTGATACTGAGTCATTAAATTGTCAGTAATTATGAATCGTTTCCTTGCAACCGTTGGTGTAAAGCAACGATTGAAAAAGAAATAATGCTCCTATTTTGTATGATAATAAATTCAAACTTAAAAGACCGTAATAAGACAATTATCAGCGCAGTCTTTATGCACAGTGTGTACTTTGCTCACAATTTAAAATTGCAACCTCAAAATCTTTATCGTACAATAGAAGAACAACCAGTAAAAGAAAATGTAACTATTTTCGAAGTTATGGCTCTAGAGGAGCCAGAAGAAGAAACAGAAAATTCCGACACCAACCGAACTAGTGTTGGTGGTGCTGATACTATTGAATGTGGTACTGACATAGAGGATGAATAAAATTATGTTACCTATATAGATACATTTGTGAATTATTATGTAAGACATTATAGGATTCAGTAAGATATAAAACACACATCTTAAATGTAAGTTCCGAAATAAAACTATAATTTATCAAATTTATTGTTTTCTGAAAAAAAAAAAAAACAGGGTGCTAGGTTTTGTTTTTTCATGTTTTCTTTTCCACAAATCTGAACAAATTTTTTTTTTAATTTGCAACACTACAACTGTGTTTGTAAGACTTTAAAACAAGGTTTTTAGATTTATTATACTATAATGGTTCAATACAATATGTCCAAAATATTGACAATATACTTAGGTAAAAATTATGACCAAATAAGATACTAATCTGTAAAATAATTTATGAAATTTAAATGGTCCTCTGATTGGGGAAAGCTGCATTTACTCATAAAAATTGGCATAATTGTGATTTAACATGGGATTCGACGATGAATCTACATATGGTTTGGTTCGCTGTGCCGTTCCAGCTGTGATGTAAATTTATTTTAATAAAATATGATCATAAACGAGTGTAATTTCAATAATTTGTTTTAACGTTTATAGTGGCAAGTAGTTTGCCCCATTCGTTGAATGCAATGCCACATTCCACGTTTCTTACAATACTCTCAACATTTTATTATCATCGGTCTGCACAAACTAAAGAATTGAGAGAATGTAATCGTATGTAAAGAGAGGAAGGCAATTCGAAATGCCAGTATTCAAAATGTCGATAGTGAGTGTAAATATTCAGTAAGGAATATATAAATCAATATTTAAATATATATGGGGTCCAAATTAGAAATAGCCTTATAAGTTTTTCGCCTAAAAGTCATGTACACGTCAAACAGCTTAACATACTTCCTCCATTTCAACAGAAAGTGTTGTGAAGCAATTTATCTTGTTAGTAAACCACCAGATTATATATTTGAAATGCGAACTCTTGTTGCCTGGGACCTTTTGGTTATAAATCATTTGAAAAGAGGTTTGTATTTGAGAATAAATTGTAGAATTTAACTCTTTTACATAATCATTTGTTTCTTTTGTCACTTCATATCTACTATATAATTTCCTAAGCTCATTTATTCACTCATCTCGATTGCTATTGGCTGAAGAATGGTGTCACGTGCCAGCCTTCACTCGCAAATTACCAGCAACCAGAGATATCATTAGAAAAAGTTCTATGTTATATTCACAATTTAATAGCTAAGCAACTGCTACCAAATTAACTGTCATAATACATTCATTCAGTTTGCTTTTCATAGCATTTCATAGTTTAAAAAAAATATCTATAAACATTACGAGTGAAAAAACGCGGAACTGCTTTTCTGTAACATGTTTCTAATGAAAGCCTAGGTCAAACTTCAGTTTAAATAAAACTTTCGCTAATATTGTTGCTTGATCTAAATTTGTAACTTAAGTTTTATTTACATTTTTACGTATTTGGCTGACCACTTTCGTTAATAGTCTTTGTTAATGTACGCTGTACGTTAGTTATTAATTTGTTTAAATTGTACACTAGACCAAATATGTTACCGAATCGGGTATTCTGGCAAGACATTTCTTCGATGTTGCTCAACTGTTTAATAATCTGGAATCTGTATTAAGTCCTCTGGCCGTTTCAGACACTATGACCAAAGATTACGTTATGAATGCTCAGCATCTATTAGTATAATACGCTAGATGTAGCATGCCATGGCATGACGTCAGTCTATGACGTTGCGCTATGACATCACGCATTACGATGATATTCTTGGGGATGCGCGTTATTTAATAACATTTCCAAGCATCAGTGAATAAATTAACTCCCAGAACACTGAAATAAAAGTATGTATTGCGTTAAAATCGACATATCAATCATTAGATGCTTATATTTAAGTAATGTTCTTTTGATATATAGAAGTATTCCTTAAATTCTTTGTCTATAGATATGTAAGATAAAAGCTTTGTATTTCGAGCATCAGTGTTGAGAATAGTTTGGTTAGAGTATTACTTAAGATGGATCAGAATTACAACTGGCATTTGACGCTACGGCAGAGGGCATGAATAATTTAGCTTTTAAAAAAAATATTCAAAATAATTTAAACTGTGCCCTATTATTGAAATTATTAATTCGTTTGAACGGAAATAGTTGCTCACTGATCTCGAATTGTGCAGCCTACACTACAATTAATAATACAAGTTTATCAGATTTATTTTAATCTTCTTTGCTTTCACTGAGTAATATTACTGAGGCTATTATTTTCGCAATGTGTAACTGTCAGTTATTCGAACGTTGTAATATCGGTCTGAATCACGTTGGAGATTTTTTATTTTTTACCTTTCTTTTTTGTTGAAGGTGTTTGATCAGGTTTTGGCTGTTGCGTAATCACTATGTCTCATCAATGAATTGTCGTTTTGGCCAGAAAACTGTTGCACACGTTCGTTTTGTGATATTATTGTCTATGGTAAAATAAGAACGAGGTCCAAAGAATTGTGCTATTCGTTTGAAATTTACCACATACGTTTCTCTGGTCATACCTTTTAAGAAAAAGTGTACATGAAAGTAAAATGCAACTTACGTTAAACGTGAAGCAACATGAAAATTACGAATTAACACAACACAAAACCGCCAATTCACTTCAAATTGTCACGTAAAAGATAGCATCTGTACGGCAACAACTGTAAAAACGCTGGCAACGTTTCTTGATAGGATATAAATATATTCCTGCGTTGTATAATTCACTTCTTACAACAACTTACTTTATACTTCTGTCGCGATACATGACATCACCATCAATGCCCGTGCGATTGAAGCTTTGATTTTGTAGTGGCAGTATTGTGGTTAGGTTGAAATTCAGCCTGGACCAAAATAAATAATGAACCTTATCACAGCAAAAGCATGTTGAATTTATAGCTATTATCAGTTATTTAAGCAGGTTTCATAAGAACTATGTCACGTTTTGATGTCACGAATCACGATGTAAACTACTCCCGTATGTGGTTAGTTTTAAAATGCAACCTGGACCAGGATAGCAACCGAAACCTTTTGTTACAGCGCCAGGCAATAGGAATTGCATTTATTTTATAACAACTCAATTTATTTCAACAATTGCTAAGAAATGAATTGCTACAACACTGAAAGAAAAGAATGAATTTTGTTTAAATTGTAATATTGATTATTAGTTGCTTTTTCTTTTACTGAAATCATTACTTGGTTTGAATGAAAGAAGTTCCAAATTGATGCTGGCTAAACCACCTAACATAACGTAAGTTGTTCAGATTTATTTTTAGCATCCTTTGTTTCCACTGGGGTCATTCAAGTTGACAACTGAAACTTTTTGCTACACACAAGGGGCGAGAAATTACAGCACATTGATCTTTATTTTAATTGCAAGAACACTCCGATAAACCCGTCATTTTTGACGGGCTTTGTGGCTAGTCAATAAATAAAATTAATAAATTAAATTAAAAAAAAACAACGGATGCTTTCGAAGCAAACAGGAATTCTTCCAATTTTTCAGAGTGAACTTTATGGGTTAAATACAAGTTATGTTTGTATTTCAGTGACTCTACGGCCTTTCAAACAATTACACAATAGTGCGATCGTCGCTGTCTGTGTTTAATATCTACGTCTATCAGTACTTCTGAGTTCTTCAGGTTCAAGAGATTTTATTCACTCTAACGTTGAAACACATATCAAGTTCGTATTTGGCTAGATCAGGTCAACCTGTCATAATC
>JARYHS010013630.1:277094075-277132406 GCA_031002005.1 Vandiemenella viatica
AGCACTCTTCCATTTCACTGTTCTGTTTACAGTTTGCTGCCGTTATTTTTGGGGTACGAACTGTTTTTTATCAGGTTGTTCACTATATGTCCTTCGGGGCAAAAATCGTGATGATTGGATGTGCCAGAGAAGGAAGAACTTGTGTTACAAAACCACAGACAGACCTTGCTTGTATGTAGTGGTGTAATGTAGGATCCACAGTTTTTGGACTTGAAAATGCGGTGTGCACGGGAAGGCAGCTAGAGTGTAAAATATGGTGATTCCTTTATTTCACTCGCCAGTCTGAGTGTAGTGTGTGTAGTTCATTTCCACCACTAATGTGTGTTTTGTGACGTATGCAGCTGTGAGTGAGCATCAAAAGTACGACATTGCCGCCTGTGTTAAGAGAGGCTCTTGAATCTACTCATGCATTTATGGTACTAGGGTCGCATGTTACTGGATGGCATGTGGCTATGTGGGTGATATGAGATGATGCTGATGTGAACAGTTTCATACTTGTGCACTTGCTACTAGATGGTTAAGTTGGCTGAGTTGAGTGAGAGGCGAGGCGATGCTAATGTAATCAGTTTGGTACCTGCGGGGTAGCCTGTTACCGATAGCTTTTTCTGGTTCCATTGTTAATGTGAAGTCCACAGTTTTTGGAATTGAAATGCTGTTTGCGAGGGACGGCAGCTAGAGTGTAAACATGGTGATATCTTTCTTTCACTCGTCTGTCTACGTGTAGTATGTGTAGTCAACTTCCACCACTAATGTGTGTGTGTGTGCACGCGCGCGTCTTTCAGTGTATGTCTCTCTCTGCGTAAATATGGTCAGACCTTCCTTTAACTCGTTTGTCCTGGATATAGGATGTGCGGTACATCTCCTCCACTAGTGTGTGTTTCTGTGTATGTCTCTCTCTGCGTATGTATGCGTAAATATGGTCAGACCTTCCTTTAACTCGTTTTGTCTGGATGTAGGATTTGCGGTTCATCTCCTCCACTAATGTGTGTGTCAGTGTGTGTGGCTTGTGACGTATGTAGCTGTGAGTGAGGATCCACAGTACGACATTGCAGCCTGTGTTAAGAAATGCTCTTGAATCTACTACTGCCTTGTGGTACTAGGGTGCACATGTTACTAGATGGCTTGTTGTTATGTGGGTGATATGAGATGATGCTAATGTGCACAGTTTCATGCTTGTGAACATGCTACTAGATGGCAAAGATGGCTCATGTGTGTGAGAG
Organism: Vandiemenella viatica; assembly: GCA_031002005.1. Lineage (NCBI taxonomy): Eukaryota > Metazoa > Arthropoda > Insecta > Orthoptera > Morabidae > Vandiemenella > Vandiemenella viatica. The sequence continues at coordinate 277,095,296 of JARYHS010013630.1, forward strand.
GCGAGGCGATACTAATGTGAAACAGTGTGGTACCTGGTAGCTGTTACTGATGGATTTTTCTGGTTCCAGGGATAATGATACTATAGAAAAAGTGTGTATATATCCTCATCAAGTATTCTCACTGTTTGCTGTATATTATTTCCAATTACCATTCGTGTTTCACCTACAGTGCCCATAGCTACATCCATTTGCCTTATACCTACCCAAATCCTTCCCAAAACTTATCCCATTAATGAGTGCTGGTGTGTTTTTTATGTATAGAGCAATATGTTGAGCTCAGAGACAAGAGACGATTGTGATATTAAAATTGTTCAACCGACTGGCTGACTGTTTGCTCCTCCCCCTCAATGCAGTATGAATGCTCGTTTAGGTCACGTTAGGCCTTCGTCTGTTTTGAATCTTTGCTTTTGAAAGTGTACACAACCATATAGTTGTTATCCTTAGAAGAGACCTACAGTTTAACGTGGAATCCGAGCCACAGAAGCGTTCTGTACCAGAGGTGAAGGTGGGTTAAGGGCTTATGAAAATCACCGCCCAGACAGGGATTCGAACCGAGGACCTTTCTATCTCCGGTCAGACGCCTTAACCACTGAGGCACTGTCGAGATTTCATGTTTATACGAATTCTTTCTTCCCTCGTGACATTCGAGTTTGAGATACACCCGTAAGTTGCATGTCTATGTTATTCACAGCAATTTGTGACAGAGGGTATGTGTCACCCACATAAATATATTTCTCATCTCATAAACATTAGCAACGTTTAAAAGGTATACATGCTTTGGCATGGAATTTCATAACGTGTAAGGCAATAAATGGATATTAAGTGAAGACTCAGGTAAGAAAGGGGGGGGGGGGTAGGATGTGAATGCAAGAGAGGCCTATGACACACATGGAATCATAAGTATTGAATGATGTATTATATTGCAATAAAATGTATTTTAAAATTTCAATAAATCTGTAACATTTATCAAGAAATTATGTTTTTTATTTAACGAATCCCCTACCCAAAATTTTTTTATATTCCTTGAGTATGATGGATTAGTATAGTATTCTTATTACGAGTATGAAATACTGGAAATAAGAACAATAGTCGCGTTGGGTATCATTGAAAGATATGAAGCAGATGAAATAGAGCTCTGTGAGTGTATAAGTAACACATTGGTAATGAGGATGTTGGGATGAAATAAATAGCCAATAAATATCACCGAAAATTCCATTAAATGTGATATTAAGAGCAATAAGACAATTGGAGTGGTAAAAAAATGGCTGTTAGATCCATAGAAGGAAATGACCTTACAAAATGTGTATGAGGTATAAGAAAGAAATGAGTGGGGGTGGGGGGGGGGATTTTCAAGTATGGACTTATTGGTGCCAAATAATAGTATTTGCAGAATAAAACAATAAGTTTTGCCCAAAAACTATGAAAATAAATAATTTTTGAAGTTAATTTATGGTAATTTAACAATCAAAGAATTAAAATACTTCAATATATCAATAACACATGACAAAATACTAGGAAGAAATTTCATAACGAACGTTAACAGCAAGCAAGCGGATTTCCTAATGTTATTCTTGATAGCGGTGTCCTGTGACGTCGCTAATTGTGCGCTGAAAATAAAATGGCGTGTGATACTTCCACTGTTCGCCTGCGGGAGCGTTGTGTCAGAAATACTCGGATTGAGTGTCCTTGCTGTCGCGTCATAGGTTAGCGGTACATCCCAGAAATAGTCGTGCAAATTGAGGTCAGCGGTGATGACAAGCCGTGCGGTTGACAGGTGGCGGCACGCCGGGGCGGGGAGGGAGGTCCCCACCATCTGCCCTATAACGGGACTTGGCGTAGCTCTCTCCTTAGAACACTACTTAGTATGTAAGATCAATTTTGTAACTTTTCTTCATTTGTATTAATAAAATTTGAAAACTGAGTTCTCTCATTTTTACTGTGTATGTGCGGTCCTGCCTTTATTTTGTTTTGCCACCTTGTGGCCCTTGCCTGCTGAAAGGTTGCCGACCGCTGATGTGAAAGATAAAGACGAGTGGCACAAAATACGGTCACATTGCATAAAAATAAATTTACCACCACGAATCAAATAAGATTCGATGAAATATCAAAGATTTAAAGCGCCTCTAATTAATTGTATAATCATCTTCATTTAACAATCGGAAGCATAATGCATTATTACTGCCTCTAAAATGGATATAAGAACGCAGATAAAAGCGCGTATACATCTTTTAAATGAATTAATAATAGCTAGGATAGAGAGTAATTACTTGGAAACCGTATATTTATAGTCAAGTAATCTCTTGGTTATTAGAATACGATGGAATAAAACGGATGTCGATGGGCCAATAGCTGAATAAAAGTTTGCAATAGACACTTTCCGGTATCTGTGAAATATTGAGTAAACTATAATCCAGGAGTTCAGATGGGTTTTGGCTTTAACATAGTATACCTTCAATCGAGACAATTCATTATATTTCCAAAGAACATGTAGAAAAGTAATGATTATTTATATACGCTGTAATTTTTTTTAAATTAAATTATGTTAACCTTGTTTTGGCTGAAGTGTATCGGTACCAAATGCCAATGATTAAAAAAATGGTAACTGTGGTGTTTATTCGAAGACTACAGAAATCGTAAACCTGAACTATAATCGTACACTAAGAACTGAACGAAAAAGGAGAAAAATTAGATCGTTCAGTTATCTGAGAACACATTGAAGGAGTCTTTTAAAATATACGTCAAGAAAAAGTAATTATTCTTTGAAGAAACAAAGATCATTTCTGAAGCGATGTTGGATCGCTTTACATGAGTAATTAAGACATCAGTTGAAATTACCGAAGCGGACAATCACAGTGGGGAATGATTTCTTGGATTAATAGGAAGCGTTCCACACGGTTCCAACGCCTTATCATCAAAGAATCTAGTGTGCGGAGTATAGCAAAAAAGTAGCGATGGATACGTGATTTCCTAACTGGACGGTCGCAATTTTTAGTTGTAGAGAATGACGCCTAAACGGAGATTGATACTGCAACGGGAGTCCCACAAGGACCAGGCCTTTCATAGCTTTTTTAAACATTAATATATTCGACATCTTGATGTTCTGGACCTCTTTCAGCCACTGTTGAGGACCCTACATACGACGCTGCAGTGTATTTGCCAGCAGCGTATCCAGGCTCTCTTGGCTCTGACTGCAGCACGTAGCGGCTTCACGCCGACTGAGTTCTCGCGGTGATGTGCAAGTAGTCTTTGAAATAAATTTCGTTTTAATAACATATCTCATTATTGGTGTTGCAATTTTCACAAACGGTAGTGTATGTACGCATAATTCAGCCTAGTTTATTAGCAATAGTAATTAAATATGTTATGTATTTGATTGAAATTGCTAACATGGTAAAGTACGCACTTATATTTGTTGACGTATATGTTTTGTTAGAACATAACGGTCGTAGAATATTTTTACGGATCGTTATCCCTAACAGTCAACTATATAACTGAAGTACTAAGGCCCATTAATCAGTTGTTTTTCTACAGTTTAGAAATAAATGTTCAAATAACCAACATCAAAGCACAAAGGACATACCTTCTGCTCGTTTATGTTCCTCTATGCATTTTAAATGATGTCACTACACAATCGCATATAACAGTAATCAACAGATATGGAAATCTATAGTGTTTATAATGGAACATGTAGATACCAGGCTCTTTGATTTTACCATTGACGAAGTCACTCTACAGTACTAATGTTTTAGAAGGTGTAGTATGACACTCCAAGTTCGAACTATTAATAAACTTGATAAAACTCGGGCGTCAATTACATGTATGTGTTATTCAAGTGCTGTATTAAAATAAGTTTTTATTCAATGTGCAAAAGTACTGTGGATTTAAACAAAGTGGGTATTCATTTATTTGAGCACTGTGGAAACAAGCCAATTATTGAATTGTGTGAACGTCGCTATTTCAAGCCGTCCTTTGTGAGGGACAACGGTTGGTTTTCACCACGGCGCGCGCCGGATTATGGCGTGCGAACAATAGGCGAGACACCCGGCTTACCCTTTGCAGGTGCCAGCAAGGCAGGTAGCCGCCTAGGCTACCGGTTAGGACGCCCTCCCACGCTGTGAGCCACGCGATAAAACCGCGGGAAGAATGAAGCAATCACAAGTCAACTATACCATGTGACTTCGTACCACCTTTTACAGCACCAATCACTATAGTTCTTACGACTAACTTCTAGAAAATTTGTACTCCGCATGTCCCCGAGATGCGAAAGTTTTCCTACGAGCTCCCATACCGGCGAGAGCTCATTCTGATTCTGATGCTTGTTCTGGATTCTGGCTCTGGACACGGCTCTGGACCCCGGCCCGGCATTCTATTCTGGACGCTATCCTGGATGATGTTCGTGGCTTCAGCCGAGAGCTGATCTGAGCAGCTCGCTACTTGGAGAAGTTGAACGCTACCTAGCGCGTTCGGTCTCCGAATGCTGAGGAGTGATTCGCTTGCCGCGGGCTCATCTCCGAACCACGCCGCCTGCAGTCGCAGACTCAATTGGTAATGTGTTAACCATTGAGGCCATGGCTTGTGCATTTTAGGAAACTGTTAGGGACCCTTAAGCGTCCTGAGACATCAATGATCGAAATTGATAAATGAAACCCATTGAGTTAGCAGGCCCAAACGTATAAAGGCCTATTTGTGTAAAGACATACTTGTCTGGAACTAATTGTGTTCATTCAACACTTCGTGCAGCCTCTCAATTTCTTTTTCAAATGGCATCTAAGAACCATTTTTGGCGCCTGACGTATTAACATCATAACTCAAACTGAATTGGATTCTGTTGTCACGAGGTTATTATGATGTAACTTGAATATTGCTTGTTCATGTAATTTTGATAGTGATTACTTAAGTTGGGTTTAACGTAAAGTTCATCATTTTTTGCTTGCATAGTTAGCTAAATGTAGCTATGGGCGTTGCTTTTCCATATATACCATGTTTGTATACTATGTTTAACGTTAAATTCGCCCAGACATGTAATTGCCAGCGATCAACAATAAATATCTCATTGTGGTAATTTACCTGTGATCCTGGAAAAAAATCAACGTTCTTGCAGTATATTAAATTTTATAGTACCTATAAAATTCAACTCTTGTAATTAATGATAAAAAGAAGGGTCATAATTAAGGTTTCCTATGCTTCTAAAGTTAAATCATATCACCGTAGGGGAGGTACCCCTACGAAGGTACGAAGTTTAACTCTATTGTTAGATATTGTATATGGTAGTAGAAAGGAAATTTCTTCCTCTTATTATGTCACATGATTGTTTTACCTGATTTGACAGTGTTACTGGTAAATATTGGCTTGAGTAAATGTTACACATTTTTAAACGAGTCCCTTTTTTGCTTCCAACAACAATCATTTGCCAATAGCTGTCTTTAAATTTTTAAGTTGTACAAACGCCATTCATCAATAAATAAATCAGTTGTATGTTTCGCATCATTCCATAATGTCAGACATTGTTCAGAATTCGTCACAAAAATATGTTAAACGTAATGCACGACACGACTGATTTGTGTAGGTGATGGCGTCAGGAGTAATCATTAAGTCAGCAGGGAGTGTAACAGAATGACCAAATATGGGTCATTCCGTAAATTTTTATATATAATATTTTGTATATTTTTATATATAAAAAGAATAATCACAGTAATAATTCTTGGATGGTTTTGCCAGCCATTGTCCGGGGGACCACCCAAAGGCAGGTAGCCGTCACTTGACGCGCCACACCGGCGGCTGACAAGGACAATGGAGAGCCTTTTCTAACGGATATGGCCAAGCATATGATCCCTCAGCTCTGCGAAAATACCCGCGCGGTCAATGCTCGTGTCCCCAAACCCAGGTCTCCGAGCGGGCAGTTTGAAGGTCACAGTTGACGAATAAGTCCGAGGCCGTCCGAGTTCGCACGAATTTGCAAAAGACAATGTTCACCTATCGTCACAGCCAGTAGGAGGAGCAAACAAACAACTGAACCAATCATCGACAGACTATCCTGTGCATTTTGTAATGCGAGTGTATTTTTGCTCTATGTGAACCACGAGCGACGGGAGGAGGCTTTTCCTACGGACGCTGGAGGGGACTTGACGCCGAGTCTTCAGACTGGAAGGAGCGCATCTTCCGAGGTTGGAGATCGCTCCGTCTTGGCATCGAACCTGAGGGTCGATAAGCGTGTCTTGTACTTTGAGGTTCCTGTGCAATCATTCAGTACGCTGACTGAAGGACGTGGTGCATTGTCCGCTATAACCAAGGGGCTATAGTAATTCCGCCGTCGCGGGAAATACATCGCCGTCACGGTAATATTTCTACAGTGCAGTGTGGTACTTTCATTCGGTCATTGGGTACAGCCCTGTAACGACCTCTGAATGATTATGAGTTCTCGCTCCTCCCAAATATCGAGCTAGCTGGGGCAGACTTTCTTAAAGCCACACTTGGTGGATAATTTAAATTATCCTGGCGCCCGGCATTTGAGATCGGATACAGTTAATGTCAATACTGTATTTGATTTACGGTCCCAGATCATTGTGAAGGGAACTTTCATTTGAAAAAATCAAGTGTGTAGCTTTCTTACTTGCCAATTAACATTGGGAGTTTGTTTCAAGAATTATTTTAAAAGTGGTTGTATTTTAATGCTTTGTTTATTTGTTAATATGTTGGCAATTGTAAGAAGAGGCTTTGCTTAGTTCCTTTTGTTAATATTTCAATGTGTTAATGTTAAAGATAAATATGCCTCGCCTGTACGCCATTATGAATACACAATAAATTAGCAGCCTAGGGTTTCTTTGAATTATAAAAAAGAAGTAAAAAGGTTTTCACCCTTACCTCCCTCCCGGCACCTACCACTACAGGAGAGCCTTGCGACCAGAAGTTAATAGAGCCGCAATTTGCTATCCAAAATATGCGGAAATCTCTTATAGTCCAGTGACGGGATCTCACAAACATTATATCACGTAGAAGATTTTTTTTCTTATCTTGTATATATTGGTGAGATTATTCAGAAACCAAGTTTTCGACCTCCGACACCCTCGTCACAATTTTATGTGACCAAAAACCAAAATTTAGGTACATTATTCCGTTTTTCGTCTATAACTCCTTCCTGATGGTTTCTAGCAAGAAATGATTATTTTCAATTTGAAATAGGACAAAATTTCCTACAACTTTTGTATTACAAAACTAAGCGAGCTACAGTTCTTCGAAAATCAGAAAAATTTCACACTTTGCCCAAAAGTTTGGTTTTAACCTACTTTGTCGCTCAAAATAGCCAGGAATCCCTGTATATTTAAATGATATGTATGTATTTCTGCATGACATAATATATATATGTACTATACTTTGATTACTAACGGTTAATTCAATAACCATATGGCACTGTTGGCCGGGAGATTCCGAAGGGTTGTTCGGCCGCCAGGTGAGAGCGTATTCGATTCGCCGCGCACTGCGATTCTCTGTTGCTATCTAACCTAACCATAGTAAGGGGTTTATGAAACTTAACAGCTTAACGTGGAATCCAACCAACAGAAGCGTTTTGGCTTAATTCATATTACACAACAGGCTGTGGCGGAGCGGAAGGTCGGTTTAACGGCCTTTGAAAATCACAGCCGAGACCGGGATTTAGATCTCCAGTCAGACGCCTTAACCACTGAGTTACCAGACCGCTCTATTACAGATGGTATTTGTAACAGTTTGAAAAACAATGAGAGCCTAATGTTATGTCACAAAGCTTATTTACACAGTCAAAATGAAGTCATAATAAGTAAAAAATTAGTCATAAATCCATTTATTTTCCATTTGAATTGTTTGAAACATTGTTTCCATTTGAATTTGTTGCGTACTTCAAGGGAACAAAATTGTATCTATAGGAAACGTTTACATCTCTTCAAGATGCAACATCCAACATAAAAAGTTTTGTTGTGGAGTGACGATGCCTCCTGCATAAGGTTATGTGGCAATATAGTGGAAACCTTGGCTCCATCTGTGGAAAATATGAAGCCTAATTGAGAACGCACTATAAATCTAACATCACAATTATATTTGGCGGAGACCAAAGTGATGCTGCGCAGAGAGGAATAAAGTCATCTAAAAGGTTATTCATTTGAAAACGTCAGATACTTCAGCAGACATCATTTTCAGTGATAAAACAAGTGACGCAGTGACGCAGCAAATGAGAGCAAATGAGAGCTCAGTAGACAAAAGAAGATGCAGCTGGATTGATTGTTTGCACAGTTATTTCCCAAATAGTAAATCCGACAGTGTAATAATTCTAGGTGATTACGAGTATATTGGCTTTCTTGCTCTGCTGATGGGCCTTGATAACACGACAAGTTGTTCTTCCATAAAGCAGGGAAAGTCAAGGAGACAGGTTTATGGTACTCAACCACTTCCTTCAAGTTTGAAGCAACACATATCCTCTTCATCTATGCATTTACAGGATGTGATACAATATCAGCATTTTTTCGGCTATGGGAAAGATAAATTCTGCTGCCTCGTTCAGTACCAACAATGTCTAAAAGTAATATTCGTGCTAACTTCTCAGAACTCCTAGCCTCCAGAGAGTAGTAACTGCAGAACACGCAGGGGAACAGCTCATCGTGGAACAATACGAACTCATTGCTTGTGGAACATTGGAGGGCACAGATACGAATTTTTTTTACGAAATCTGCCCAAAAAATGAATTCGAGCTAGCACGGTTGCCACCAACATCAGATGTTTCACTCAATACGTTTGTAACACCAAGTAGAAGCATGACTGGGTAGAGAAACTTGCCGATTAACACTGATGAAGAAAAGGTTCGTCCAGCGTTATTCCAGTTACAATAATAAAAGACGCTGCACCTGAGTTTACTCCGAAGGTTGTATCATGATCATGATCCTGCATGAAACCTGGTACTCCACTATGCAGCTGTCGCAAATCAGGACTGTTCTGTTTAGCTGCTTGCAAAAACTGCTCTGGTCTGTCTCGTGAAAGCATTCCTAAGACTTAAGTAGATTGTAACAGCTGTGATCCGAACACATTTGATGTACCGCGTGAAATATTCATCAAATAACAATAAGTGAAAGGGTTGGAGACAAGGCAGCCACAAACAAACAAACAACCGCTCTTAATGGGCTGCGTGTGGGTCGAACACCGTAAGCGGATCAGGTGCGAGGTAACTTTGAAGAGGCGGACAGCAACAGTAATGCCCATCCCAGGGGGCATACAACTGAGTTCAGGCACATGCCATCTTCGGCGAAATGTTTGTGTGTTCCTGTACCAATTCGGAAGGCTCCGAAAATGGCGGGTAGAGTGACTGACCAATGAAAACAAAATGTCTAGATTTTGTTCTAGCATAGGGTTTTGTTTGCTTGTTGTGGAGGGAAAATCCGGCAAGCAGGTTGGTTAAAAAAAAAAAAAAGACGAGGACTGGGGAGTGTGGAACGCCGTGTTCTGCACTCCGGGAGGAAGACCATCTTGTGCGCACGAGCCGGAGAGAAAGGAGCGACCTGCCCGGACAAGTGAAGGGGGAAGTTGCAGATAGTGACCTAGACAGTGTAGCAGGAATTGCTGGTCTCAAGACCTCGTGGACCGTCTGGTGAGCTCAACCGTTAGTTGCTTGCATACTTCAAGTTACCAGTAAATTCCACACCCGAACAGAGCGATCTGCAGAGATCTGGACTCATGTAACAAAACTGTTCTACCTAGCAAAAAGTTATTCGGTGGGACAATTGGTTAATTTCGGGAAATTACATAAGATTGTTTTTCTTGTGATTAACATGTGGCAGTTACATTCAATTGTAATCGTGTCCTATTCAAATGTATATGCAGTAATAAATTGTAGGATTTTAACTTGTTAAATAATTATGTATTGTTTTAAACAGGTAAACGGAAAATTAACACTGTTCATGCAATCTAAAAATTAAATATAAAAATCGCTCAAATTTAAGTAAAATTAATAGAAATACCACAGATAACCCAGGTAAGCCACTTTCTATCACAATGCGTACCTGCTCCGCTAACGGTGTTCGACCCACACGCAGCCCGTTAAGAGCAGTTGTTAGTTTGTTTGCGGCTGCCTTTGTCTCCAACCCTTTCACTTATTCTTATTTGCTGAATATTTCACGCGGTACATCAAATGTGTTCGGATCACATCTGTTACAAGATGAAGGAGAGGAAGCATTCTTCGAGCTCAAGGAAGCTGATCCTGATGCAATGAATGAATGAGAGACAATTCTTGGTGAGGACATTGATAAGCTGGGACAATTCAAATGAAAAAGAAATTGATTTATGACCAACTTTTACCCTATTACCAATTTATTATAATTTGTTAGTAACTTTGTGCAATAACATTATGCATTCATTTCCGCTCTACTATCATCAGTAATAGAACGGTCTGGTAGCTCAGTGGCTAAAGCGTCTAGCTGCAGATTGAAATCCCGGTCTCATCTGTGATTTGCAAAGGCCATTAAACTGACCTTCAGCTCTGCCACAGCTTGTTGTGTAATATGAAGTAGACCAAAACGCTTCCGTGGTTTGGATTACACGTTAAGCTGTAAGTTCTATAAACCCGGTACTATTACTGGTTAGGTTAGATAGTCACAAAGGGTCGCATTGCGCGGCGAATCGAATACGCTGTCACCTGGCGGCCGAACAACCCTTCCGAATCTCCCGGCCAACAATGCCGTATAGCAACTGAATTGACCGTTAGTAATCAAAGTATAGTACATATATAAATACTATGTCTTGCAGAAATACATACATATCAATTATATATACATGGGTTCCAGGTCATTTTCGGCAAAGTGTGAAATTTTGCTGATTTTCGAAGAACTTTAGTTCGCTTAGTTTTGAGTTTAGAAAACACTTTGTGATACAAAAGTTGTAGGAAATTTTGTTCTCTTTTAAACTAAAAATAATTTTTCTTGCTGGGAATCATGAGGAAGGAGTTATAGACGAAAAACTGAAACAAGTACCGAAAGATTCACTTTTTTGGCCACAGAAAATTGTGTCAAGGGAGTCGGAGATCGAAAACTTGGTTTTTGCATACTCTCACAAAGATATACAAGATAAGGAAAAAACCTTCCACGTAATATAATGTTCCAAGTATTTGTCGCGCGTGGCAATGGTAGGAGAAGTCTTGAACCAAGCAGGACGTTTCAGTATAAGATTAGGATGTTTTGTTGTAAATGTTACATGGTCCAATGAAACGACGGAAAATGTTTGCTGATTGTCGAGATTTGTAAACGAGTATCGACGAATGGACTGCGGTACGGGTATAGAGGTTTCTTGCGTTTTGGAATGCCATCGACTAGTCATTTGTCTTCACTATGTTCTTATTGGACAGTTGGTAGGGTGTATGCAAGATATTTCTGATGAAATAGACAAGGGAGGCTAGATTTTTCAAAAGCTTTTGTCAGAGTGAGCCATAAAATTGTGGTAAATAAGGTAAAAACTATTGGAGTGGATGAGAAAGTGATGTGTTGGGTAGAAGAAATCTTAAATGATAGAAAGCAAAAAGTTATGGTAGGAAATACAGTATCAAAAGAAGTGGAAGTGAAAATAGGAGTGCTACAGGGTAGCATATTGGAACCATTGCTATTAGTTATTCTAATGAATGATTGTTTTGATGGTTTATTATCAGAAGTTAAGGTGTTTGCAAATGGCATAATGCTATATAATAGGATCAAAACAGTAGAGGACTGTAAACAACTGCAGGGTGATCTGGGCAGGATATTTAGCTGTGTTGATAAACATGGGACGAAGATAAATGCAAAGAAGAGTCAGCTTATTACTTGACTATGATTGTAAGATGGGGAAAGAATTTGCTTGTTGAAGACTTGAAATGTAAATATGTTGTCATAACATTTGATTACAAGCTCAACTGGACAGGACACATTGTAAGGGGAGAAGTAAAATACCTGCAGTAGTGAGGCAAGTGATGAGGGGATGTACCAAAGAAGTAAAGGAATTGGATTAGAAAACTTCGGTAAGACTATTGCTTGAACATGATGGTGTAATATGAGACTCACATTTTGGGTATCAAAAACAGGAGCTTGCAGGGGTGCAAAGAAGGGCTGCTAGATTTGTCTCTAGTATTTACCGCAGAACACAATCAGTAACCGATATGACAGAAGAGCTGGAATGGGATTCATTGGAAGATAGGAGGATGATGAAGAGATTCATGGGAGTGTACAAGGTGTATATTGATGATGAGGCGTGGAATGATATTGATGTAATAATTAAGCGTAAGCATGGTAGGGAAAACATGACCATGACTACAAGCTGGCACTCGATTTCAGGCACAATGATGTGGGAAGATTTTCTTTCGTAGGTAAGGGGGTCAAGGATTTGAATAAGTTACCAAGAGAAATGATGAATAATCTACCAAAAGCGTTGGAAAAATTTGAAGTATAAATTTGTAAAGGGAAAAAGTAGTTGGTTACAGGAAAGTTGGGAAATTGGATGTGTAGGGAAATTGCCACCGGGCCGTGCACACCATCGCAATTGAATTAAATTTAAAACAATTAATTAAAAATTAACACAGCGACCACAATCAACGCGGGACCAAGAAATTATCTTCGCCGTCGCAGTGAGCCAACTCGAACGGGACCTGTTGACACGGGTTACAGGTTGATCTGATCACCGTTTGGACGAGATAGCGGATGTGACATAGTCATCATGTAGATATGATAAACTAATTTTGTGTGTGAAAGACGTTTGCAACTATTTCCGGCGGGCGGCCTCTGTAGCGTAGGGGCTAGCGTGCTAGCGAGTCCGTTCGCGAGCATTGGTGTTTAAGTGTGAGTCTGATTAGCTGGTGGATATTAATACTGGAGAAACTGAAAGCACTGATTGACATATAATTACTATCGAGCTGACTGTATGGCCTAAGATGCCGAAAGCCATTAAAAATAACAATAATAAAAAACTATTTCCACCCGTAAATAGTCATCCAGCTATTCTCATATGCTCAATGCTGATTTCGCTAGTTGTTTCATGCAAGCTTTATGCAATGCAATATCTTTTTAATCACTTGGTAATGAATTTCGTAAACTCGTTTCAAATAGCCCTAATGATTCTAAGAGATATAGTCATTTGACGTCTCTAACAAATTTGGTCAGTGTAATACCAGTAACGTATGGTTATCAAGTTCCATCCCTACACCTCGAATTAGTATGTTATTACAGTATTCCTGATGATAAGGATACTTACTGATGATTCCATTACTAACGTCGATAGATTCTTTGGTTATGTTATACATGGATGATGTTTTATACTTTTACTTCTAAATTTAATTTTCTCTTGCTAGATGTTTTAAAATGTTATAAGAAAAAGAAACCTGTCAAGAACACATTTTATGAATATTCTAGACTTTCGGACGAACATCTTCATCTCCATTTAGCATATTTTAACAATTCTTAGTGCGACTGGTCCACCACTGGTTTTAATTAATATATTTCAGTTTCCCTAACTACTGTTTTCTCAAGACTTTGTTGTCTTGGAATTGCGATAGAACACTTGGAAACACGGCAGACGTCATTAAAAATTTCTCTTCTGAATTTTTGCAGCCGCCCCTGTCTCGGGCAGTTGCTTTGTACCACTATTAAACCGACCCAGGGAAGTGCAAATAATTTCTTCAGTAGACGTTTATTAAAACACCACCGCGCAATATGGCTTGATACCATCAAAGAATACGGATAGGCATGTAGATTCGCAATACTTCTTAGATATTTAATGAAAAACGTTATGACAGATTTAGGAATAGAAGTAACTCGTTAACTCAAAGATTAGAGCCGCAAGTGACAAGTAGATACCATATGCTAAGTGAATATAAACTGATTTAACTGTTTAATTAATTTAAGATGTATACTTGGGATGAGGCTGATGGTGTTAAGCTGCGACCACTCTATGTTTTGAAAATAACGGTTACCGGCAGTTCAGATAAAGACATCGGAGGGGTTTCAGTCACTCAGTATACTGTCATTTAGACTTTTTTTCTATACAGGCCTGTGGTTTATGCTTAAAACATACGTTTCACTCACAGAATACACATTAGTATTAGGTTTTGTGGTTAGCTGTTTTCATTCCGTATACTAGACAGCGTTAGCTCGTGATACGACCTAAAATGTTATATACTCGTAGCTAGCCTCTAAAGTGTGGCTCAAGAGTGCCACCTTCACGAACCGAGGGTCCCGATTCGAGCTCGGCTGTAAGCATCGTTAGTTTTAATTAAGTGTTGTGTTCCTACTGTATTGTCCATACTGTGCACTATTTTAACACGAGAAACACACGTACTAGTTGAAGGAACACAAAACAACGCTGAATGGTCTAAGTGACCAAATCTCATTTAAAAGAAGAGAGGGAGGAGAGAGAAATATTGCTGTTCAAATACCACAAGCGTGCCGTGCGCACTGATCCATATTTATTATTGCATTAATACAAATAAATTTAGCTGCACGACACTGCGATTGTTACTGCGTTGTCTGTTATTTGATATCCATAAGTTTCATCAAGTGCGTGAAATGTTGTTTTAATAATTTCCTGAATAGGATATTTCTGCTAGTTTTGCAATTGTGGATAAAGACATATCACGTGAGCTTAGCTTGGTAATAAGTCTGATATTACACGTATTTGTAAATGATTAGGATGGCAGTAGTGCGACTAAGCTTCCAAATCCTGTAAATACGAGAGTTTATTATTCGAAGATCTTTCGAATAAATCTGTATTATTTGCTTTTTAACCTTGCAAAAAGTAATATCTGGTGCAATCAGTTTTTAACTAAGATAAACTACTCGTAACATATAAAAAGAACAATTAAAATTCTGAGTTCGTACCTTACAATTTCTCCGGTTAGGCTCAGAATTTTTACGGAGCGAGGGGGTGAGCGGTAACGCTCTGTCCAGCCATTCGGGAGGATGCGGGTTCGAAACCCTGGCCGGGCATCAAGATTTCTGTTATTTAACGTTACTGTACTTCTGAATATATATCTTTTTATGCCAAACTTTAGTATAACTGCGCAGTGAGTTGCTCGTAAGCAGCAAAATATTTAACTCATTCCATGACCTGCAGCTGGATAATACGAAACTATTGATTATACGCTTTGATTTTGCGTTTTTATAATATGCATTTAATTTTTTTAAATTAACATTTATTATCCTTGTATTAACGACGTACTACTTTGCGATTTTCCAACTCCAGAAATGGCTGTAAAGATTCTCCTAGCATTTGAGATCTTTGGATTTAGGGACTTCTGACAACTCCTTTCCACATCACTATAAGAAACCTCCGTTTTGTGGAAACGAAGTACGAGGTGAATCCAATTGAGCATTAACGCTTCTAGAAGTAATACTGGATTATTATAATTCAATGTGACTCAGTAGAAATCCTGGTGCTTAGAATCTATTAGCAAAGAGAATGTTAGTCATTTACACGAGTATATTATGTAGTGCTACAAACGAGGCTTGCAATATGCTCAAATATTAGTCTACAAAGGTTTAATCAAAAGACATGAACGATTCTGACAATGTCAAAGTGACACATGTGCGCGGTTGTCAATAACACGAGGTATTACAGAGCCCTTACCAAGTTTGCATAACTCCTGCCAGCTTTGTCAGATACAACGACCTGCCTGTCGATACGCTGACAGCGTTATACTGAGTTACGTATTCCAGTTTAAGAGACACAACAAGCCGGGAACGTATCACTGAAAACATGTCAAATGACGTACAGTATTCCTAGTGACGACCCAATCTCTACTTATATGTCTCCCCTGTATGTTCACACGTAACACAACAAGCAACATTTTCCCGCCTTTATAAGCTGCTGTCTCTGCGCTGATGGAATTGGTTGTATGGCGGATTCTGCTGTCAGGTAATGTTACTGAATTATACTTTCCCCACTCGAGACAAATTCCAGCGCCGGCCACCAAGGCACTGTGTTCGTTGGTGTCAGTGCAAAAGAACACGCCCGTCAAGGAATTCTTCGGTAGCGGTCGGTATTATTCTTTCGCCAATCATCGCTTTTCTATGATTTGAGATGCTAAAGCAATTTCATCACTCAGCAACAGAATCATCAAGACCATAACAACTGTATCGATTGAGCCAAGTTGATTTTTGATCTTTTACACATTTTAATTATTATTATTATTTTTTTTTTTTTTTTTAAGTAAGAAAACTCTACGGTTTACGACTCTTTAAAAGCTTTTACACATTCAGACATATATTATTTGAATGAGATACGAATGGAGGGAAAGGAGCAAAAAATTTTATACTGCACTGAAAATAACAGCTTTCCTACGGTCTGTTGAACGTATCTCTGGGCAATAGAGTATCATTTTTAGAATTTCATGAATCAGATAAATGGAGACATGATAAAACAAATATATTATACGATTTGAATCCCTAAAATATCTACATTTATCAAAACCTATATAAAAAATTTCTTGATTACTACATTAGCTGTTCTATTGGATGGATTGCTGAATAGCAATAAAACGTAGGCTAAGCTGGATATTACTATTTAAGGCACAGAGAGAATTTTGTTTCATCTTTCTGAACCAGGTCCCTTAAACTTAAAACTGCAAAATAGTAGTTTGTATTACCGTTGCACGTTTCATCAAGCAAGTAGCACATGGATTTGATTAAAATTCTCGTGGACGTTTTTAAACGAAGTGTATGGCTTTAACTGTCGAGACCCGAGTGGTTCGTCCGGCTAGCCTTGACAGAGTTTTAATCCCACTTCTACCGCCTCCGTTGGCAGAACTTACTTTAACAGCGATGTAGATGTGTAATCATCTGTCTGCAAACCATTTAGCTCGTGTTCTGCGTGATATGTGTATTTTTGTTTGTGAAATATGTAGTCTATGAGGTGGATGGAGTCCCAGACTTTCGCCTAGAATCCTAGATGATTGTGGAAAATAGCCTGAAAACAGTATTCAGGACAACCAGTGCAGCAGACCTCGAATTTGAAACCAGGCCCATTGTTCCTTCCCCGTCCGGTTTGCTGGTGCTCAAACGTGGGTACCCGCAGTTTTTGCGTGTGGAATGTAACTAAGCCATTATTAACTTGTTACTTTTTAGATTCTGAATAGCTCCAGAAAGCCAAATCGTTATGCATGATAACGTTCTTCAGCCTTACACCAATGCAAAAAACAACTAAGACATCAGCCTAGAGGTCACTATATACACCTGTCATCGACACGTACTATACAAGAAAAGTGGTATTTATTGAATAAAACGACCGGAATACCTGCCTAGGGTGGCTCAAGATGGCACTATATGGAAGTTATTTAAGTTCACGCATTGTATCCGCACTGTCTGCCACCCATCTACATGACGATATTTTTGCTTTAGCTTACGTAATAATGTGAAAGTTTGAATAGTACCGACTATGTATATTAAAATCTGCATCTGATGGAAAAGAAATCAATAAACACTTTTTACAGATAATTGTCTGATTGGACATCCTACATTCGCTGCCTCAGCTCTTTGCGTTACCACATCAACGATTGATAAGGTTCCCAACAGTATAAACGTTTGATAAGGTTCCCAACAGTATACCCTGCTCTCCATTTCCTTCCGCTTCCTGTTGTAAACATCAAATTTAGAAAATAGATTTTTTACAACATTGGTTAACTGTTCCATTGCGTCTTAAAAAGATTACAAGTCATAAAATCAATTAGAGCTGAATACTTATTTTAGACAAATCTATTTCCACTTTAAAAATATTTATGGAATTTTACTTCCATTACTAATGCATACACGAAACCTGTCAGAAGATTGGTTATGTTGACTCTCCCTCTTTCAGACGTAATGGTTTATTTAATTTTATTTATGTATTTATTTATTTATTTATCTGTAGTAAGTTTACTTGTTCTCCTGCTTACCATTAGAAAGCCACGATATACTGTGCACTGGCCAACATTCTTTGTTTGGCTGCTGTTATTTGTGCGAAGACGTATCCACAGCGAGGTGTTCAGTTTCGCAGCGCCTCGCCCTCCTTACTGGTTGGGATATTGCGTATTCGCCGGGCGCTCTGCCTGTGGGGCGATAAATCCCGGAACAGCGACGGTGGCGCCGCCAAACACCTGCGCTACCTGCTTCTGCCCGTCTGCGAATGGAATGGTTCACCGCCCACCAGGATCATGCGCGGAGTACGTGTCTCACATCCGAACCCGGGACAAAATATGAACGCTCGATGCACGGGCTAAAATCAGCTGCCAGTTGGCGACGGCCGTTTGATTGGTAAAATCAACTATTTAAGCCATCGACCTCTTCATAGAATATTTACCTTCTTATCGACCCCTGGAATAAGTAGTTAATAAAAACATTAAATCATTTTTGGCATTTTTGATGTTTAGCAATAAGTAAACCTGCATAACAACCCATCGAAATAATTTATAGTTCCCATATCTTATAAAATCCACCAATAACATTAACTTCAAAGGATATATTTTCCACTGTTATTAAAATCTTAAAAAATAATTTAAAAAAATAGGGACAGATGGAAATTTTCCTATAGTTTTTAAACAGTATGCGTCATAGAACGTAATTTTTTTTTAAATTTAACATAAATTATATTTGATGCCTGTCATTTTGCGACTACTATTGAATACCTTAAAAGTATATTAACATATCTTCTTTATTAAAATAGGTGATGTTAGTGGGATGAATGTGTCTGAAGAGCAGCAGAAAGATTATTGATATTCGGTTGAAAATGGTTAAGTTTTAGTCACTAATCACCACGGTTTTCCAAGCTCAATCTGTTCCTCAGTTTTTTTTATTTCTAATTATTACTGGAATATTCCCTTTTTCCCCTAGACAGTTTAACTGTTCATATTTAGTATTAATCAACACCCTGTCGACCCCTGTATATTAATCGATCCCTGGAGAAATCTTATCGACCACTTTAGGGACCCCTGGGTTAAATCTTGCCTGTAAACTTGGTGTAGAAAAATTCTAATATCCGAACACAACAATGTCTTGCTGCGAATCATGCAAGAAATATAGTCCTAATGACCTTGAAAAGCAAACATGTAGCCTAATTACATTTTTCTTGTTTCTTGTTTGAGTTGCAAACAATTTGTGAACTCGAACAGAAATAAATAGACAAATCTTATAGGATACTGACTCCCTGCGCGATTAGTTTCGCTTGAGTTCCGGTCAAGTATTTTAGACAAAAAGTGAAATATTGCTGTGTAAGTTTCCTAAGTCGCCAATATTCCATGAATGTAAATATAACAGCCATGTGCAACTCTACAAAATCTTGTAACTCACATAACAGTTTCCAAAATTATATTCCAGTAATCTAAAAATAAAAATTTAACTCCATACTAGGAGAAGAAATTATCAGAAGAAACAATGGAAATTTGATTAAGTTATCGGTTTCCAAGGGACTGATAGTTAAAAACAGTTTAAGGTAAATAGTCCACAAGAATCAAAGCACACTGGAAATTCCGGAGCACAGAGGAAAATAAAAAAATGGTGGATGAAGTGAGAAAGCATGAAAATACTCCGAATGAATAAGAGAATTAGTGTACCAATGTCATGCTGAAATATAGAAAAATGTGATGTAAAGTACAGAAATATTAAAATAACTTTCAAGAAATTAAAAGAAGAAACAATAATGTCGAAAGCATCAACTGAAACATCTTTTAGATGTGTTTGGGAATAGGAATAAATTTTCACTGGAAAAGTCAAGCTCGATTTTGAAAGAAGGAAATTGAAACAAATATAGAGCATTTAAAAAACTGCACAACGTAGTAATGATGGACGTATCACAGCACGAACCAGCTTAAACCAAATCCTACGAAGACACAAGTATGTGCTTCTCATTTAAGGAATAAAGAAGCAACTCGTAGGTTGAAGGTAACATGGTCGGGGGTCGAACTAGAACACTTTGGCACTCCAAAATATCTAGGAGTGACCCTTGACAGATCACTTACATTCAGGAAACATTGCATGAACTACAAGCTGAAAGTTTCCAGTAGGAACAATCTCATAAGAAAACTGGCTGGATCGCAGTGGGGCAGCCAACCTGAAACAAATCAAACTTCTGCCTTAGCACTATGTTATTCGGCTGCAGAGTATGCCTGTCCTCTATGGCACAGTTCAATCCATGCCAAACAAGTAGACATTGCACTTAATGACGCGTGCAGAATCATAACAGGCTGCTTAAAATCAACTCCAGTCGAATAGCTTCACCGTCTCGCAGGAATAGCACCACCTTCTGTTCGAAGGGAAATAACAGTGAACAAGGAAAGAAGGAAAGTGAACCATGAAAAATCTCATACACTATATGGGCATATCCCTCACAGGCAAAGACTGAAGTCCAGGAAAAGTTTCCTAAGAATATCTCAGGAACTTACAACGACAACTGAAGAAGCCAGGTTACAACTACGGGAAGCTAAGGCTCCCCTTCCGCATGGCTGGGGAAGTGTGTCTGAATCTTTGCCACCTGGTTATGACAAGGGATGGTTGACGTGGAAGTCTTTGAATAGGCTGAGATCTGGAGTGGGCAGATGCAAAGTGAATTTGGCTATGCTGAGATCAATGATATCAAGTGCGACTGCGGTCAAGACCAGACTGTCCAGCACCTGCTACAGTGTCGACTGTGTCCAGCATCCTGCTCGGCAACTAATCTGTATGAGGCCTCAGAAAATGCACTGGAAGTGGCCAAATTCTGGTCCAGCATAATTTGATGTTTGTGATTGTGTAACTGTAGGCTATGTTTCTGATACGAAATAATAATAATAATAATGAATGAGATACCACTAGGCCATGATCAGGAGGCGTCTATACAAAGCAAATGATGGAAGATTTACATGAAAGCATGTTAATCATTCAAAGAGCATTATTATAAGTTTGAAAACTATTCTCCGGTTTTAGTTTCCTTTTTTATAGACTTACTAACTTACGTGATAGAGAAGAGAACAGGAAGAAAATTGGATGAATCGTAATAAAGAATTCTGAATTTGTCATTGATTGGAAGAACGAATAAACATGTAACAAGTATTTCATTGATGTTTTCTGTGAATTGCAAATCATGTCTTTCTATTATTCATATGAATGAATTGCAGGAAATAGCTAAAAAAAATAGATTCCTACTTGAAATAATCAGAAGAAAACTAATGGTCATAAAGTGCATTCTAAATTACAAAAAATGTAAATTAAATATCAAAATTGGACCATTTTGTAACAGTTCAAGAAGCTGCAGGAAACCACAACAAACACGTTAACACTCCTGTTCCTCCAGGAAGAATTTATCAGGTTACCTGCCTTTCGGGTCTGGAACTCTGCTTGCAAGTCCTTCACCAAATAAGGTTTTTTTTTTTTTTTTTTTTAATTACCAGTGATTTTGTTGTGTCCGACAATGGCAATTAACAAATTTCCTAGAGTCGAAGTTTTTTCGCAGCTCTATGTCAATTTATGGCGGGACCAATAGAAACATGTTGAAATTTGGCGTAATGCAGCCAGCCAATATGTGTGGTCAATATTCCGCAGGAAATGGAACTCTGGACAGAATCGATCGATCTTTCTGGTAAATAAGAATTGAGGAGATGAATGAACCGAGCGTGGTGGGTGAACGGTTAACGTTCTGGCCTCGCATTCGGGAGGACGCGGGTTCGAATCCTCGTCCGGGCATCCAGATTTGGGTTTTGCATGGTTTCCCCAAATCACTCCAGGCGAATGCCAGAGCGTTATCCACTCACCCAACACGCTCGGTACTAGGTAATCAGTTGCGTGGAGGGATTGGACTATCTTCTCGTGTGCTAGTTTCATACTTCCCGGCGACTCCTTGCTAGGAAAAGTTCTCGCAATATCTTGTAGTTCAAGAAGGAAGTTCTGTTATTTCTCAAATAAAATTACCGTACGTGGGTAGGCAACGAAAGTATTACCATTAGATTATCTGTATTAGGAAGAAACTTGTTTAAAAAAATATTTTATTTTTGAGGTATTAAAAAAAATTCTAAGTTTATAAGCTCGAAAGCACAGAAATCGTTGAAAAAGGAGCAAGAAATATGGAATCATTTAAAATCTGGAGAAGTGTGTTTAGCGTTTAATATTAAAAGGATATAATGAATGAATATTTACTAAGAACTTTAGAAATACAGCACCATAAAATTTTCAATTCAAGTATAGTAGTAGTAGGAAACTTAAAGTTAATAGAGAACAAAATTAATGAAAATATTTAATATAATTTTAAAACCAATTTAGGATTTCTCAGGAAGTTATTATTCTATTTTAACACATCCCGAAGGTTTCTGGAACCAATTCGTTCTCAGCACTCTATCAGCGTGTGTTCTTTTAATACTTGTCTGTAGAGGGAAGCATATTTGTCTAATATGCATTAAAAATTAATAAAACTTAATTAAACTTTCACTGTCTCTTAGTACTAGGTACTGATTTAGAATATGTAGTGTATTGCGTGTCACTAGCTTGTCTTCTAATCCAACTTTCCATTTATTAATACGTTTTAAAGAGAGGCGTTGACGTCAGTTGGGCGATTAATAATGTATCCCCTTTATTTCACGAGATAGGGTTCGTCATGTACTCATTTCGTAACGAGAACTGTGTGAACGGGAACGGCCAGTGCGGGTGGGCGAGCCACAATCAAAGGAGAGCCGGATGCTCTGTCCACGGCGGCCGCATGAATTATTCGGCGTCGGCTTTGTGCCCAGCTGGCTCCCTTGTCCAGCGCCCGCAATGTAAAGGCCAGCTGTAATTATAAGCTCTCTGATGTTACATAGCGATCTACACTTGTCGCAACGGCAGCCGATTCCTGTCACTTCAATTCAAGCCTTGGGTACTTCATGAACGACGGCACTCTCATTAAATTCTGTAGTGCCGTTGCATTTCTGTGTCACCTAACAGAAATTGTGATTCAACTACGGCGTTCTTCAGCAATTATTAACTTTTCAAGATAAATGATGCTCATAGGCAAAGAGCGATTACAACCCTAGAATTTTTGTTAATTTAATTAAGTAAGAAACAATTAGAAGAAACCATTCCTTATTATTTTAGCTATTATCTAGTGTTATAATATGCCATAAAACTTCATAATATACATTCCGAACACACAAATTTTTGCATGATCATTTCTTGGCATTTGTCATGCAAGCATATCATGGAAGCAACTACTATATGGTTTCATTATTGCTCCTTGAGCATGGTTTAAAAGATTTTCTAGAATGCTGAGATTGTTTTTTGGTTCATAACAAGACGTAAATCGAACGCATAAAGCTCTATCTGTCATAAGTATTTTATGATTTTTTTTCCTACTAATTTACGTAGTTTTTGTCGTTATATGATGTCGTAGAAGCATTGTGACGTCGGTAGCCAAAACGCTAGAAAAAACTGTTCAGTGTATGTCGTAGTCATTCTCTTCTTGCATTGCATCTCTAAATCTTGCCTTTCCACATCTTTTTGCTCATTCCTCAGCCTAAAAAAAAACTTCTCATTTTACCAGGTACAGCACACCCAGAATTACTTTCCCTAGTGATTATATTCACTACGGTAGGGTTTCCAAACTTTTTCATTGCATACTTCACTTCAGTCAATGTAATTCTTTCCACGCAATCTCCCTCCCCCCTCGTGACAATTTTATTATTAATAACGTAAATGTACACTTTTTAGTACCAACAATGATATGTCAGAGGAAATTCACTAAGTAAGTGATGTTAGAATTTAAAGTTTTCAACTCTAAGAGGCGGTGAAGGCGACATAGTACTTGCAACGTTGTAGAGCTACGGTCCACATGGGCGGCGAAGCTGCCTCGCACCCCGAGACCCCTGGGTTACGGTGGACAGGTGTGTGGGGACCAATCTAGGCTGGACTGGTTACTGGCGCCTACGGCTCACATCGACTTTACCCTCATCCTGCTCTTCAGAGCAGAACGATTTTTTCGTTTCTTGTTGACTGTCTGCCTGACTAAACCGGTACTTGTTTTTGCCACTGGATGTATGTCATATTACATACTGTGGAGACAATTTCACTCATTTTGACAGTATTTGTGACTGTCTAACATTAAATCAATGTTCCCGGTAAAAATCAGTAGAACCTTAATCCAGTATCCATCAGTATAAGGCAACTACAGCCATAATGGTATTATTTATCGTGAAATCACAACCCAGGACGACTGCGCTTTGTTACAAGACGATATTATGAAAATAATTGCGTGGTGTAAAGATTGGCAGTTGGAGTTAAACGCTAAAAAGTGCCAAGTCATGGATGTAAATAAAAAGGTGACACCATTTAGCTTTGAATATACTATTAATGGCACAGTCCTTAGAACGGTAGATTCCGTTAAATACTGTAATGTCCCTTGGTAACGGTAAATATATGCGTGTGAATTTCACGTTTCTTTGGCATCGGCGAGAGCCAGGTGACCCATACCTGCACTGAAAGACCGAACGACTTATGGCAGGCCGTAAAGTTAAAAGCTTTACGCATTCAATGAAATTCAAAGGACAGTATAGGGACTGTGCCGAAATGAGGATTTCCTGGTACAGTAGAAAGTTGAAACTAGAGAAACGATGGTTCGGAGAAAAAGTCAGGTTGCGGAACACCTCTGTTGGGAACCAGTGAATCAACCTGTGTTACGAACTGTTAGAAACCATAAGTTTTTTATGTTGCATGAGGAGCGCCAATGGAGATCATGGACGACGCGTCAAACGCTGCGACTCGCTGAAATTTCCCGCGTCGGCTAGAACTCGGGAGCTTGCAAGTTTTCATCGGGGCGAACAAGCGGGAAGGACGACGTTCTGTTTCTGGCCAGCAAACAATCCACACCGGCGCACCACAGGAGAATGCCGGAGAGCTGCGGGGAGCTACCTCGCCAAGTGACCTTCACCCAGCTGACCAACAGGGTCTATGAGACTCTGTTTTATCTGCACGTCATCTGCTACGGTAAAGAACGCCGACGATGTATAGACACTCTTGCGTCATTCAACCCTAGGCAACGCTCTGAGATGAGAATCATGCTCTAAATTGTTCAAAAGAAACTTTTAATATTCAGTTCTGTTCAATAAAGCAGTCAATTTTATATTCAAAGAAAATAATAGATGTTGTAAACCCTGCTTTCAATAACTTCCTTTCCAATGTACCAGTATATCATTTGATTAGATAAAGATTTGTGTTTTTTAATGGTATTTTAAAATTACAATTGCTTTGATTAAAAGTATTTCAGTATTGGAATGTCGCTTTTCTCGGATAGAGAACAATTCCATTCTTGGCGCCTACCCGGGATTAATTTTGCAAATTAACTTATTAATTAATGCATCTCATTATTTTATTCTAATTTTAATAACGTCATAAACTAGACGTTACAATACCTACGGGTAACAATTCGTAATAATTTGTCATGGAATGAGCATATCGAGAATGTAATTGGGAAAGCAAATCGTATGCTTCGATTTCTAGGTCATAATTTAAAACAATGCACTCCGGACGTTAAATCGATTGCATACAAGCCACTAGTGCGGCCTCACTTAGAATATTGTTGCTTAGAATAAGGTTTAATGGAGGCATTAGAGATGGTCCAAAGAAGAGCCGCCCGATTCGTGACAGGTATATATAGTTGGAGGGAAAGCGTAAGTGCGATGTTGAAGGAGTTAGGTTGGGAAGACCTGGATCACCAAAGGCGTTGCTCTCGAAGCTAATTGAAAAATTCTCGACTGACGTATTTCGGAATGACAGTAAACAAATATTGCTACCAGCAACATTCATATCCCGGAATGACCGCGAAAATAAGATAAGAGAAATCAGGGCCAGAACCGATTCATTTCTGTACTCTTTTTTTCCACGAGCGATTAGGGAGTGGAATAGAAAGGATTTACCGGGCGACTAAACATAAAATCCGACAGGAGTAGCTTTCGATAAAGTACTGCGGCCATCCTGATCTGGGTTTTCCATGGTTTCCCCAGATCGCTCCATGCGAATGCTGGGATGGTTCCTCACAATAGGCCATGGGCGCCTCCTGCCATATCCCGTATATCCCTTCCAAACCATTACCTTCCCGGATAGGTGCAATGCACCCTCCGCCACACACTTTTAGTGAATCGCGGAGTAATTGTAATAGTAATAGTAATGTCAACAAGGCGAGAGAGGCTACAAAATTCGAATTCAACGATCACATATTTCCTTCATTGGTGTTGAACAGGATGATTTCATTAAGATAAATAAATGATTAAAAATACAAACATACCACTGACTAACGTTAAGTTGGAGAACATTTCATCACAGAGAAGAAATCTGTTGATTTAGAATGAAGAAAAAATCTGTTGACTTACATGTCACGATTTTTACTGAAATGTCTTGAAAGATGTAAGAGGCTTTTGTGTCTGTAAGATTGATTAAACAGTATAATTAAGATATTTATATAGGCAGAAATTTTACTGTCTGGTGTACAAAAACATGATACATGTAATGACCAACTTATCAGATTTTTTTCTTTGGTTTTTCTTTTAAATAGACGATCCATAACACCGAGAGAAATTTCTTGTACCTTTTTGTAATAACAACCCCGAGTCTTGGCATATTTTTACAAGAACTGTTTTTGTAGGGTTTATTATTCCGAAAGTAACTTGAACGACATGATGTTAGTACAGCATATATATATAGTTGTAATGAATCTTGAATTTTCATAGCTACAAGGTTGTGATAGTTTTGATGGAATGTTGCTTCTTCATATTTTTTAAAGAAAGTATTAAACAGATGTTAATTAATACCAGTATAATAATGTATTTGTTGTTTAATAATACGCCATTACAATTGTTGGATATTGTTTTTATTTTCCGGAAGCGTTTCGGCTTTCGTCGAGGTATCTTCAGCGTACAGTTTTGCTGTAATATGTGATTTGTTACTGACTTTTGAATATAATGATTTTTATATTTACCAAAATTATTCTTATATAGGAAGCATAATATTACTTACATTCATATATCAGTTTGATTACTAATATATCCGTTTTGGATTATCATGCAAGACGTTATGCTTACATAAGTATACTAGGATAGGTTTTATATTGTAACTTACATTTTACATTTGCATTTTGAGGTGTGGTCGTTGCTCGCCTGCGACCTCAACCAGCATGTTGTTTTTTACACTATTTCACTTGGTATAGTTTGCTCTCGTGACTTGACTAGCAATTAATTTTTAGGCATAGTTTTCAATGCACGACATTGTCAAACTTTATGTGTGCGCTTTTGCTGTTTTGCTGTTTTCTTGACAGTGCTCTATCGGTAGTGTAGTGAGCGGCGAGTTTGAATTTCGTAATTGAATTTGTGCGTGTGTGTTTTGATTTGTTTTAGCTTAATGTGCATGTGTGGTGGATGGTGGAGACGCAACGTGGTATTATATTACTGTTGTGGTGGTGTTTTGTGTGTTTGATGTTGTTTTACGTCAGTTTCGATTTTTATTAGCTTGAACAAGGTTTGGTTGGTTAAGTTTACATGGTCATTAAGTACGTGTTTTCCTGAGACTATTGCTTTTTGAATTTGATAATTTTCTTGCAGAGTTAAAATATTGTGTTTTGTGTTGTTTGTTGTTAGGACTTTCATGTCTACATTTAAATTTGTGGGGAAATGATTATTGTCTAAGAGGTGTTCGGCGAAAGTTGAATGATTGCTGTACTTTAAGGCTCGCATGTGTTCCTTATATCTTGTCAGCATTTGTCTCCATGTTTGGCCGATGTAAACTGCCTCACAGTTCTGAGATGTCAGTTGGTATATGCCAGAGTTATTGAATTTGTTTGTTTGTGATTGTGTTCTGATTTGCTTTTGTATTGAGTTGTCTGTTTTGAGAGCAATGTTTATCCCTTGTTTTTTGAATAAGTATAGTTATTGTCCGTGTTCTGAAATATCCTTATAAATGTAACATTTTTGCCACACTAATTAAAGATATAATATGTTTTTTTACCGTTTAATAGGTTAAACTACAATAAACGTGCTTACGATTTATAGAGGATCTCGTAAAAAAAAAATGGCGTCATAAAATACATTGTGACACAATTTACTTACGTAATGATCTTGAGGATTGAACTACTTGCTCGGGGACCCATTATTAAACTTGGACGGTATTGATTCGAATCGTTATATCTGTAATCAATGGCGACACACTGCCATTGCCATAACTTGGGCAATTAATTACGGTAGCCATTGCAACAATTTCTCAGCGGAAACAGCGGAGCCGTAATACCGAGTGATATACGGGGTGGACGCTGCTACCCCGTTACTCCACAACTACCAGGAGTCGTCACCTGGGCAACAAGGGTACTTGGTCACGTGTTCGTAAACGCCGCAACTAAGAAAACCATGCTTTGCTTATTAACATCACATTGGTGGCACGGAGTTAGTTTCTTCTCCATTACAAAAATGGAGCAACTCCTTACATGTACTATTATTTAGAAATTTACATGTTGTCCAATGTCAGGGTTTTACTATGTTACTGTTCGACAAAGACAGCAATTATCTCTCATTTAATATTAATTACTAAATAAAATGGGCATTTCTCTTAACCAAACACAGACCTCCATTATCTGAATCCAAGTTTTAATGTAGCACTAAAATAATACAGACTCATTTGTTCTAAATCCCGTCAGCTGTTGACCAGTTCACCAAAAGATTTTCTGCGGGGCGCCAAGAACTTTCGTTGCACATTAAGGATTCTAAATTTGGGCAACTATTCCAAAAAATCGTAGACGACCGACGCAGGTGGGTGAGCATTATGGCTATGGCGCTGTATTTGGGAGGACATGAGTTCAAATCCTCGTCTGGCCATACAGATTTCTGTTTTCCATGGTTTCCACAATTTACTCCAAGTGAATGCTGGGTTTGTTCTTTGAAAAGGCCAATTGCTTCCAGTTACTTGCCCCTAATCCTCTTCTGCCTCTAACGTCAATGTCGACCAGGCGTAAAGCCATAAAAAAAGAAATAAATATTATTAGTCGCGAAGATAGTAGACTTCGCCGTCAGTGACCTCTTCTGCTGCTACGATTTAAGATACCAACTTACAAACATTGTCTTAGTTTATTCATCAATCGTAAATTTCAGTTTCTATTTATGTTACACAAGCATTACTGCAACTGTTCTTACAACAGTGTACGTTAAGTTACAACTGCAATGCGTGTGACAAAGTAACACCTGAAAAATAAATTGTGGTTTATCAGTGTATCACTTTGCAATGAATAAATATATCCGTAATTTTGATTGTTTGACTGGTGTATCAATTATTTGAAAATAATAGGTGGCATGGAAAATGATTCAGATTACAAATAATTCATTTTTACGAATATTAATGATCGTAATGAGATACAAGGGTTTGGAGGTATGATGTTAGTTCCATGAATTACAAATCAAATGAATTTAAAACGTTATCAATGGTGTATTAAACTTGAATTTGAATTTCAGATCAATTTATTAATCGTGTCAAAAAATAAAAATGGAAAAAGGACACGAAATGAAATTAATTATCAAACAATAACTATCAGATCATTTCACAATAATTTTAATGGTCTCAGTTCAGTTTAGTAATTAGCATAACATTCAAAATTCTATGATGTGGTTGGTATAACGAAAGCGTTCACGGATTTCAACGTTCAGATTTTGAACTGCGGCGGATGGAATGTCAAGTAGAAGATGTTACCATGCTGACATCTTGCTTATGCAGCTTGTAGTTGATGCTACCAAAACATGCTCCTCACAGGTACATCAACTTATGGTGCTGTCTGAAACGGTGCTGTGATGGCTGAATATCATATGTCTGACAAAACATCATCTTAAGAATTCTGAAATATGTTTCCTCCCTTTTATTGGATATAGATTAGCTTCATGTTATTGCAGGTCAGAGATGAGAATGGGGGGTGCAGCAATATATGTAAGAGAAAATACTGAGACAAAATCGTTAGATGTAAGTAAATACTGTATAGAACAAGATTTTGAATGTTGTGCAATACAGTTAGAATTAGAAAACAAATATCTTATAGTGCTGACAGTGTATAGGGTTCCCACAGGAGACTTCAGTAAATTTTGTAATAAACTTGAAGCGGTTCTAATAAATTTATCACGAACTAAAAGGGAAATTATCCTCTGTGGAGACTTCAACATAAATTTTGCTGTAGAATGTAACCAGACAGATTATCTTCTAGGAATGCTTAGATCATTCAATCTCTATCAAACTGTAAATTTCCCAACTAGAACACAAAAAAAATAGTAGTACTATTATTGATAACATTTTTGTAGAGCACAATAAATTAGAAATACATGGGACAATTCCAATGGAAAATGGTTTGTCAGACCATAATGCTCAAATAATTACTTTAGATGTTGTGGGAAATGAAAATAACAAAAAGAAAGGATTTTTCAGAGTTAGGCCATTAAAGAACAATTCAATAAAAACATTAAATGATGAACTTCTCAATGAGGACTGGAGCACTGTTTATAAATTAAAAGGGGTAAACAATGAATTCAATTACTTTCACCAAAGGTTTTTGGAAATTTACGAAAGGTGTCTACCTACAAAACTAGCTCCAATTGGTCAAAAACGAGTAAACAAAAATTGGGTTACAGTTGGTATTAAAACATCTTGCAGACATAAAAGGGAATTATATGTAAAAGTCAGGAATACTGATAATATGCTTCTCAAACAACATTACAAAACTTACTGTAGAATTTTAACCAAAGTAATAAAAGAATCTAAACGTTTGGCCATAAACGATGAGATTAGTAGTTCAAATAATAAGATAAAAAGTGTTTGGAACATTATTAAAAGAGAAACAACTGTTTCATCCCCTGAACATAAACCTATATCTATAAGCATTAATGATAAACTTGTAAATGACCCCTCTTATGTAGGAAGTGCTTTCAATAACTACTTCTTAACAGTTGCTGAAAAAATAAAAGGAAAATATAATGGGAATATGGATGCTATAGCAATACTTAAATCCTTGTCACCAAAAACAGCACCTATGTCTCTATTTCCCACCAGTCAAAATGAAATTGAAAAAATTATTAAATCCCTCAAAAATAAAAAGTGATTTGGTTATGATGAGGTTTCAACCCATGTAGTGAAAAAATGTAACACCAGCATTAGTAGAGTTATTAGTCATATTTGTAATAGTTCTTTTGAAGAAGATATCTTCCCTGACTCACTCAAGAAGTCAATAATCAAACCGCTTTATAAAAAGGGTGATACCTCAAAAATTGAGAATTACAGACCCATTTCACTTCTACCAGCATTTTCAAAAATCTTTGAAAAAGCAATGTACAGAAGGGTGTATGCACATCTACAAAAGAATGACCTACTCAGTAAAGTACAGTTTTTTTTAGACAAGGCGTTTCAACAGATTCAGCAATTTTTGCTTTTGTAAACAACATACTGGAATCAATGCATAAAAAATTAAATTCCCTAGGTATATTCTGTGATCTTGCTAAGGTTTTTGACTGTGTTGATCATGAGATTCTACTAGGTAAATTAGACCACTATGGAGTTAGTGGTAAGCCAGGACTTTGGTTTAAATCTTACCTGGAAAATAGAAAGCAATGTGTATCACTGAAAGATGCTAATACAGGAAATGTTATAAACTCACAATGGGGTATAGTTAAATGTGGCGTGCCTCAGGGCTCAATTCTTGGCCCTCTGCTGTTCTTAATCTATATAAATGATCTCCCACATATACTAGGTGATAATGAACACATGGTGCTCTTTGCAGATGATACCAGCATATCATTGAAAGACCCATCAGCACAAAACCTCGAAAACACAGCAAATGATGTTATAAAGAAAATTAACAGGTGGTTTAATGCCAACAAACTAATACTTAATGTGGAAAAGACACAGTTACTTCAGTTTGTCACAAAAAATAAAACAAAGGACAGCTATAATGTGATATCAGAAGGAAAAGCAACCAATGAAAGTAATTTCACAAAATTCCTGGGTGTATAACAAATTGAACTGGAAACAGCATATTCAACAACTTCTTAAAAAACTGAATTCTGCAACATTTTCACTTAGGGTAATATCTAGAATAGCTAATATAGAAACCAGAAAGTTAGTATATTTTGCATATTTTCATTCCCTGCTCACCTATGGCATCTCATTCTGGGGAAACTCGTCACAAGCACAGAGGGTATTTAAATTGCAAAAACGTGCTATAAGAACTATTTGTGGAGCAAGCCCACAGACGCCGTGCAGAAATCTATTTAAAAACCTGGGTGTACTAACAATGCCAGCACAGTATGTATACTCCGTACTATCATTTGTAGTGGAAAATCCTGAATACTTCAATCTTAATGCTGACATACATAGCCATAATACTAGGAATAAATATAATATCCACAAGGATTACAAATCACTGCCAATTGTACAGAAAGGGTTAACATTTACTGGAGCTTCCTTATTCAATGTCTTACCAACAGAAATTAAATGTTATCTACAAAAACCCAACTACTTTAAGTCCAAACTGAAAGAGTTTCTGCTTCAGAATCCATTTTACTCTGTGGAAGAATTTTCTTCTTGGAATTTGGTAACTAAGAATGACTGTATATATGGTGTATGGAAGGGGAAGGTGACAAAGTTGTCCACAATTACTAAAATGATATATGGTTTTTATTTCTGTTGAAACTTTTGACAAATGAAGTAATTACACTGTTGACAAAATTTCACTCATATATAGTAACTAACATGGGATAGCATGCACTCAAAAACTGCTGTAAAAAATTATGATACTAACAGGTTTTTAAGTAATTGACTGCTTATGAGTTGTGGTAACTGGTTGGTAAGAAAATAACTGGTTGGTAAGAAAATAACTGGTTGGTAAGAAAATAACTGGTTGTTAGATGCTGGTAACAAGTTTATACACTGTTCCACATAATAAGTATTAACTAACTCGGGATTGTATTCGTAGATTACAGGAAATATTGGTTATACTAATGGGTCATAACTAACTTCTTGTCAATATATAATATTATCAATTATATAGTAATACTGACATTACTAATAAGTGTATGTACTGTTCCACATCCCTGAGATTATTCTCACATGGGATCAAAGTGAACATATCTATCTATCTATCTATCTATCTAGTAAGTTAAGAAGAGTTTAAAATGTGAGTACTAAATTAACTTTTGAAATGCACCACTTACTACTTTAAACCAGTCACTTTTCTCTGAAAACAAGAGAGGTTGATATCGGAAACAGACCTATAAAAAAATGTAGTTGACTATTTGCTGAAATAAAATATATCTTGGCGGTTTGATTTTTTTTACTCCATAGTAGAAAGACTTTTTTGATAGAGCTTTACGGTTCTTCAGTTTCCCTGTAATTAAAAGCAAAAGGATTGGGAAAAAGAACAGGAAGTAATTCAACCATAGCGTTTTGAACAAATCTCTTGAAATTCGCTTGGAATGACTTTTGAATACCAACAAAAACCGAAATCCGGAAAACCGGAGATCGAAGACGTGCACTCCCGAAGTCCTGGAACGAACGATAAATGCTAACTCACCATATTCCGTAAAAAGGCTAAGGATTTCGTGCTAGCGAAAATTTGATTTTGATGTTAGACACTGGAGCCACTCCAATTAAATAAATAGTAATTTAAAAAGACAGGATTTTATTGATGATGGAACGTAGATTTTTGCTCACCCTGATACCAAGAAACGGCTATAGAAGTTTCGATTTAGAAATCTCAGTACCTCGACTGGTACATCCTAATATCTTACTACGTAAGTGTAGTCCGGTCATGTTTATTTTTTCAGCGTATCGTTGGAGAATGTTTTTTTTTTAAAGCTGTGTGATAAACATTAATATGTTCCAATTGTAGAACCATCTGATTTCTTTTTGTTCTCTGACATCATATAGTATGTGACAAGATTTCACTCACTTCATTTAGGTCACCCAGAAAGCCATTGCAAACGAAGCTGTACGCAGTGGTATGTCTTGGACACTACTGCCATTTCCACCCTTGGCGCACTCTGATAATGTTTTATTTTCCACAGTTTACGTCTCCGCCAACTTTATTTCTCTTCTACCTCTTCTCCTCCTCCATGCTACTGCACACTTCAAAGCTTTTATAGGAGTCCCTTACGTCTGGGGGCATGTCCTATTATGCTTTGTTTCCTCTTATTGTTTTAGGAGATTTCTGTGGTCTTTGGCTATGTACAGTTTCCCCTCAATCCTCACTCACTTTACACACACACGTTATTCTCTACAAGTCCTACCAAACCATACACAAAGGATTTTTAATCTTAAGTCTTCAGTCTCTTCTCCATAATGGAATTTCACATCCATAAAACAAAACGTCCTACACGAAACAGTTTTCCAAACTTTTTAACACTTATTAATCCATTCAATGGCCTAACAAGCGTTTCTTTCTGATTAAAGCTTTCTTTGTCAAGTTTTTTCCTGATCTTATTTCTGTAGAAGATATCTGTATATGTTCCTTCTCTTCTATTAAACTCATCTTGCTTGATTCTCACTAGCCTATTTTTTCTGATGTCAATTTTTTTTTTTTTATTCTGCTCCTTAAGTTTGAAATTACTTTTTGAGATTCATAATCTACTCGATAAGAATCATTAAGTAATCAGCTAATCTAATACAACTGATCTTCCATCACCTTACAAGTGTCCGTTTCTCTTCTTCCAATCATAATACATTATCAAAATGTTTCTTATTGGTTGACAGACAGCAACCCTAGCTTTATCATCTCTCTGTACATCGAACCACTTTGTCTTATTATTTTTTATCGCCGATACTGTTTGTTGCTTTATGTACAATGCCTTTATTAATTTTCTGTCTACTTTCTTCTATTTCAGTATTTTCACCAGTGAACACATTAACCATTCAAATCCATTTAGCTACGTGAGTGAAAAGTAGATTTATTCCTTTTCCTTTTTTAGGTATGCTGTTCTGATTGCAATGATCAGTAGAATAGTCCGTCTGTTTCATCTTCCTTTACTTACACAAGAAAATTCATCTATTACAATTTCTTCCATCTGAAGAATCAATAAACTTGACAAAATTTTGAAATCATTCAATATTACATCTATACTTCTATTTTCGGTTTGGATATCACAAAACAATGTTGTATCTCACATCTCGCAGACAGAGTAAAACACAATAAATTAAGTTTTTAATAATTTAAATTGGCTTCGCGAGTGCAATGTTACTTAATGACCAAAATTACATATTCAGTAGCAATATTAACACAGTCCAAAGAGAATAATGTTTTTATTTGATGTAGTATGACTTTTGGTGCGTGTCTGTTCAGCTCACGAACATACTATCATTAATTGCTGAGTCCACTGTTCTGATAGTGTTACAAAATGAACCGGAGTTTTTAAGTCGGACACTAAGATTTTAAACTGTAAAAACCCTGTCAAATACCCAGTAGGTTTTCTGTGATGTTCGGGCACTTTCAGTTTACCTGGTTTTCGTCTTAGTAGTATGTCTTGGGAATTTTGTCTGTATTTGGTGAAAAGCTGTGTTTCACTTCAAGTTCTCTGATTTCTAAATGAAACAGCCAATTACTGAATTTTTAACCGTATGTTTCCATATTTTACGTCATTTTTCATTTCTGTATTGTTTGCCACATTGGTCGTTCTGCTTCTGTATGGCACAACAGCAAGCACCTGCCAGAAGTCTCTGCCGAGAACTATTGTTTTTCGTCCAAGTGTGTGTTTAGGTTGGAACTCGCTGGAGGCGATCAAAGATTTTTCTTCTGACTTAAATTTTGAAGAAATAGAGGATGTGTTTTACCGTAAAATGAGTAATCTACGTATATCAGAAATCGCTAAAAAATTGTATTCACTAATAGTTTTTCGTCGCTGCGGTATTTGGATCAGTGAATGAACATTGGTGTTGATAATAGAAGCAATGTGAAGTATTTTTTCATTTCCTAGTGGCCCTGTGTGCAAGTTCCGCACATCGGAGGAAGTGAACACGTAAATTCAAATGATGGGAAATGACTTTTTTATCAACGTTATCCTTGCAAATAAAATACAATTAAGCTTGAAATATTAACAGTAAAATTGGAGGTTTTTAAGCAGGATGAAAAAATAACTGGTTAATTTGTAATTAGTGTCAGTAATTAACTTTTTAGGTCAAGCATAACACAAAGGAGTGAACCATTTGTGGACTGTGAAAAGTTAAGTGTAACATAGTATCGTTGAAAATGTGATAACCTCTTTATACATAACACTTGTGGTGAGAATATAACTGTCAGTAGCTTTTAGAATAAATATGTCCTTAGCCGAGACAAAATACCTAAAAGCGTAGTACTCTAGGAAACTCCACGTATAACTAACTGTCCGTGCGAGAAGACAGGGTCTGGTAAGTACTGTAAAACAGGACCATCTCAGGATTCTAGCCCTGTAATTCATTTATCATCGTCCAAAATGAAACCTTGGTGGTTGATTGTTTTATTGTCGTCCAGAAGAAAACACTAGGTCCAAAACTTCGTATCAGAAACAAACAATACAATGTGGAATTCTAAATTCAAAATTATTAGAAGCGGAGAACTTAGTCTCTAAAATGCTACCATACTTATTCCGTCTAATTTATTTAGTATCTGCATCAAAATTATCTTGGTCCACTCGGATATCACTAGTGATTATTCTGTTTTTTATTTTTTATTTCTTCTTAAATATCTATAAAAAATTAAGTTTTAGTTCAAAATTGTCTCTTTTCCGTCTACATTTTCCAACTTCTGTCCTTAGTTCAGTTTCCTTCCCTAATGGTCCCAGGTGACGCTCTTTACCTTTCTATCAGCCATAAGCTTTTGCTCCCAGCTTTTCCCGGGTTTCAATCCCAGAGTAGGGAAAAAAAAAAAAAACTTAAAAATCTTGTTTAAAAAGTTTCTTCCATTCTCTGGTTATTCTAGATGTCTAAAAGGTTTTATTTGAGTTTTCCATACATTTTTACGTACTATATTTTAGAAATTGTATCAAATAAATAAGTTTCTTAGAGCTAAGTGAAAATTATACAATCAAATAGTCAAAAGAACCTAAAGAGCATTATAAAAAATTCGTTAACATTTCTTACGAACGATATAATTAGTGAAAATCGTGGATAATTAAATAATGGTATCGAAAGGAATGAAATTAATGTTC